>CM055898.1:73964604-74552104 GCA_029582155.1 Panopea generosa | reverse complement strand
TGGAGCATCATTCCGCAGACACATGGTGTGATAACCGACCCAGTCACATTATACTGACACCGTCACACTGGAGCATCACTCCGCAGACACATGGTGTGATACCCCACCCAGTCACATTATACTGACACTGTCACACTGGAGCATCATTCCGCAGACACATGGTGTGATACCCCACCCAGTCACATTATACTGACACTGTCACACTGGAGCATCATTCCGCAGACACATGGTGTGATACCCCACCCAGTCACATTATACTGACACTGTCACACTGGAGCATCATTCCGCAGACACATGGTGTGATACCCCACCCAGTCACATTATACTGACACTGTCACACTGGAGCATCATTCCGCAGACACATGGTGTGATACCCCACCCAGTCACATTATACTGACACTGTCACACTGGAGCATCATTCCGCAGACTCATGGTGTGATACCCCACCCAGTCACATTATACTGACACTGTCACACTGGAGCATCATTCCGCAGACACATGGTGTGATACCCCACCCAGTCACATTATACTGACACTGTCACACTGGAGCATCATTCCGCAGACACATGGTGTGATACCCCACCCAGTCACATTATACTGACACTGTCACACTGGAGCATCATTCCGCAGACACATGGTGTGATACCCCACCCAGTTACATTATACTGACACTGTCACACTGGAGCATCATTCCGCAGACACATGGTGTGATACCTCACCCAGTCACATTATACTGACACTGTCACACTGGAGCATCATTCCGCAGACACATGGTGTGATACCGCACCCAGTCACATTATACTGACACCGTAACACTGGAGCATCATTCCGCAGACACATGGTGTGATACCCCACCCAGTCACATTATACTAACACCGTAACAATGAAGCATCATTCCGCAGACACATGGTGTGATACCCCACCCAGTCACATTATACTGACACTGTCACACTGGAGCATCATTCTGCAGACACACGGTGTGATACCCCACCTAGTCACATTATACTGACACTGTCACACTGGAGCATCATACCGCAGACACATGGTGTGATACCCCACCCAGTCACATTATACTGACTCTGTCACACTGGAGCATCATTCCGCAGACACATGGTGTGATACCCCACCCAGTCACATTATACTGACACCGTAACACTGGAGCATCATTCCGCAGACACATGGTGTGATACCCCACCCAGTCACATTATACTGACACCGTCACACTGAAGCATCATTCCGCAGACTATTGGTGTGATACCCCACCCAGACACATTATACTGACACTGTCACACTGGAGCATCATTCCGCAGACACATGGTGTGATACCCCACCCAGTCACATTATACTGACACCGTAACACTGGAGCATCATTCCGCAGACACATGGTGTGATACCCCACCCAGTCACATTATACTGACACCGTCACACTGGAGCATCATTCCGCAGACACATGGTGTGATACCCCACCCAGTCACATTATACTGACACCGTAACACTGGAACATCATTCCGCAGACACATGGTGTGATACCCCACCCAGTCACATTATACTGACACCGTAACACTGGAGCATCATTCCGCAGACACATGGTGTGATACCCCACCCAGTCACATTATACTGACACCGTAACACTGGAGCATCATTCCGCAGACACATGGTGTGATAACCGACCCAGTCACATTATACTGACACCGTAACACTGGAGCATCATTCCGCAGACACATGGTGTGATACCCCACCCAGTCACATTATACTGACACCGTAACACTGGAGCATCATTCCGCAGACACATGGTGTGATACCACACCCAGTCACATTATACTGACACCGTAACACTGGAGCATCATTCCGCAGACACATGGTGTGATAACCGACCCAGTCACATTATACTGACACCGTCACACTGGAGCATCATTCCGCAGACACATGGTGTGATACCCGACCCAGTCACATTATACTGACACTGTCACACTGGAGCATCATTCCGCAGACATATGGTGTGATACCGCACCCAGTCACATTATACTGACACCGTCACACTGGAGCATCATTCCGCAGACACATGGTGTGATACCCCACCCAGTCACATTATACTGACACCGTAACACTGGAGCATCATTCCGCAGACACATGGTGTGATACCCCACCCAGTCACATTATACTGACACTGTCACACTGGAGCATCATTCCGCAGACACATGGTGTGATACCCCAACCAGTCACATTATACTGACACTGTCACACTGGAGCATCATTCCGCAGACACATGGTGTGATACCCCACCCAGTCACATTATACTGACACTGTCACACTGGTGCATCATTCCGCAGACACATGGTGTGATACCCCACCCAGTCACATTATACTGACACTGTCACACTGGAGCATCATTCCGCAGACACATGGTGTGATACCCCACCCAGTCACATTATACTGACACTGTCACACTGGAGCATCATTCCGCAGACACATGGTGTGATACCCCACCCAGTCACATTATACTGACACTTTCACACTGGAGCATCATTCTGCAGACACATGGTGTGATACCCCACCCAGTCACATTATACTGACACTTTCACACTGGGGCATCATTCCGCAGACACATGGTGTGATACCCCACCCAGTCACATTATACTGACACTGTCACACTGGAGCATCATTCCGCAGACACATGGTGTGATACCCCACCCAGTCACATTATACTGACACTGTCACACTGGAGAATCATTCCGCAGACACATGGTGTGATAGCTCACCCAGTCACATTATACTGACACTGTCACACTGGAGCATCATTCCGCAGACACATGGTGTGATACCCCACCCAGTCACATTATACTGACACTGTCACACTGGAGCATCATTCCGCAGACACATGGTGTGATACCGCACCCAGTCACATTATACTGACACCGTAACACTGGAGCATCATTCCGCAGACACATGGTGTGATACCCCACCCAGTCACATTATACTGACACTGTACCGACTAGACCTATATATATATATATATATATATATCTATAAATGCTTCAAGCGCTTAACGAGGAAGCTTTCAGTACCAGTTTTCAATTCTTCGGTATGACCCGGCAGGGGATCGAACCCACGACCTCTCCACTAGACCACCGCTGTGGTCTGAACAATAATTATGTATTACCCATTTGCCGATTATTACACACACTAACCGTTCACGTTATTTCAATTGTTCACACAGCTACCAATCCAAACCACATGTATATTGTTATTTTTACGATGTCAAAGATAAGAGCAGGCAGACCAGTAGTTTAACCACACCTTCTATTCCAAATATACTTTATGACCAATGTTTGCATGGAGAACCCTGGCATGAGAATATCAAAATTGCATTCGCAAGTGGGTGGAATAATATAATTGTACAGAATGTGTAAACAATGCCTAGCTCAATGTGTCGAAACCGAAATACACTTCCTACTTTATTGTGAGAGAAACACTGTATATCGTTTTGACATGCTTCAAACATTAACCACACTGTGTCCAGTTGATGCTAGCGAAACAGAAAAAATAAAAATATTACTAACCAACCCAAAAAGCATTTCTAAAACAGGACACTTTATTATAAACGCTTTGAAATATCGAATAACTTGATATTATACAAATTTTGTTTAATATTGGTGTCAAATACTACATAAATATATATCACAATATATACAATATTGCATATTAACCGATATAATGATTTAACTCTCAATTTTATAATTGACTGTATTCTCACTTTCAAACACAATTATTATTTTTTTAATTACTTATAAATAAATTTACATATTATGTTACTTAAAAAAAAAGTGACAGATAAGCCTGTTTTTAGGCTGGGTACAACTTTTTATTTCAACTATTATGTTTGTTTGTCTATGTTTGTATAATATTGTAGTCATGTCACGTAAATAAAATAAATAAATAATAAAAAATAATCTGCCTCCGAACGCAACACTAACCTAAAACAAAGGTATTCCGAATACCAATCTTGCACGAGACCAGATGTTGAACTACTAACGGAAAGTTGATGATTTAAAGTTGATGGTAAAGGATCTTACAACGGAATAAATACTACACGGATGTTTCTACGATAATTCCTTCAACTATAATATAAACAATCTGTCCAATAAACAATAATAAACATTCTCTGTTTGCCTCCGACAAGCTGTTTAACAGAAAACCAACACCTGCCTCTTACCTTTTTTATCTCGTAGAGTGTTCAATCATGTTTCTGTTATTTTTGTCTGACTTGGCAGACATTTTCTATTTTCGTGCAATTAACGTTTCTTCAATTCTCGAGTATGTTGTGTAATCATAATTATCCCATCCTTTCTTACAATATCTTGTTTGTACAGTGAACAACTCTCACTACTTTTATAATCAGATGCGTTTTATCCATTTTAAAAATAATTTTATTTTTTAAACATTTATAGCGTTTCTTTCCTGATAAACTCCCTTTAACGTCATTTTAAACACATGTCTGAGTAGAACCACCGTCCTTCCGCAAGTTTTTAACCTACGACATTTTTAGTGAGAGATAAATGATGTTGAGACGGCGCCTTAGACCAATCGACCACGGAGGACCACGGAGGACCACGGAATACCACGGAGGACCACGGAGGACCACGAAGGACCACAGAGGTCCACGGAGGACCACGAAGGACCACAGAGGACCACGGAGGACCCCTTCGCGATGCAAACAGAGTATAACTACAAATGCATTAGAGGACTTCGTGGCACAACAACCTGTTTAAACGAGCTGTCCCGCCAGACAAAGAATTTAACATTAAGATAAATGTATTGTTACAGATCCTAGTGAATATAAACATTTCCAGCATATGGTGGCTGACTACGGCGATTAAATATCGAAAATGTACAGTAAAAATAACATAACTACGTCATAGAAAGCTTAGAATGTGTTTTATGCTGCAACAATGCAAAGAATGCTGGGATTAAATGAGGCTATCATTTTGTATGTATATTCCACCTGCTGTACTTCATTCATGCACGTTTTGTACAATCTATATAATCGAATTTTGGTTTTAACACGCATATGGTAAACTACATTGTTCCGGGGCGCGTCATGCGTGATGGCAAGAGCAGGATCACCGTGACTCGTGCATTTCCAAATATAGATAAAATTGAATATAACAATACAGTGAGTCATGTGAGTCCTTTTATTTAACCTTCTTACGTCAAAGATTTTTTCTTACACTAGAGATTACGGGTTCGGTCCCCAGCTGGACCAGTTCTTCGCTCACAAACAACACTCAGTACTGGTTATATCCGGGAATCGGACTCGAGAACGGTTCATATAAGCTCTGAGCTTTCTTCGCAATCGGGATAAAAATAAATTAGCATAAACAAAATATAAGAATGAATGTTGTTTTTTGTTGTTGTTTTTTGTTGTTGTTTTTTGTTGTTGTTGGGTTTTTTTCAGGTTATATATGGAATATCCAGTTTTAAGTATAGAGGAAGACCTCAGAATGAATCTGAGTAGAACCACCACCGTTCTTCCGCAAGTAACTTGCAAATTTTATCACATACATTTTTGGAGCGAATGGGACTCAAACCTACGACCTTAGCGATAAGAGGTAAGTGATCTTGAGACGAAGCCTTAGACCACTCGCCCACGGATGAACCTCAGAACGAAGGAAGATACAGTTGTTCCCAATTAACATAGTAATTATTAATCTACAGGTTTTGCACAAAGGTATGATGACACCTACAGACATTCCATCAACGAAATGCTATTGTGAATTTCATAAACGAGGTTTTCGATAGTTGTTATGACGATATTAATGACGTTATAATACAGTTCTTGACGTTTTTCACAACTTTAATTTGGCACAGGCTCCACGCTGATTGTATTAACTCATCAGTTTTAGCTATATCAAGATCAACGATTACCCTATATATATTCCGTTTTTATGTGCGTGCGTGTTTACCTGTCTGTAACTGTCACCACTGGTTTTTGTTCTTTATTTTATAAGTAAATAAAACACGTTTGCATGATTGTCATTCATTTAGAGACCCGAATGACAGAAATGAACTTACATTTTATTGTTTGTGAGTCTCTGCACTACAAAAATATGATGAGAAAAGTAGCCTAAGGGCCATATAGCAGATAAAACAATAATTTCTGTTCAATGTGTATGCTGTTGATGATGAGAAAGTAGAGTTCCGAAATTCAAGTATATTTCCAAGTATTTTTTCTTTCTAAATTGAAAATTCAAAAATGACAATGCTTTCAAAATGTTTAAAATACACCAATGAAGACATAAGCAAGCAAGCATTTGGAATAAGGAAAGTGCAATTTTAAAGAAGAAACAAGAATTATTTATAACCGCCAGTATGTGACTTACACATGGAACTGTGCCTTTAGCCTGTAGTTTTGAATGTAACAGTAAAGTTCCTATTCATGTATTGACTCATAGACGAGTTTGTGCTGGTACGTTAAAATAAAGTTCATTGCTTCAAAATGTGTAATTATTTACAATCATTATAGCCGTGTGTGATAGAAATATTTATAAATAATTAAATAACATTATAGGTGATTTATTGAAATGGGAGGCTTAGGTAGATTAAGATGAATAAATTATATCATGCCGACAGGAAGGGCCATTCCAGTTGCCCTTTATATCAAGTAAGCTGTACGTGTACAGTATAAGGAAGCAGAAAAACAGCTTTAAATATGTAGAACAGCTATAGATTCAGAATTTTTAAATGTCCCTTTTTGCATTATGTTTATAAGCAAGAGACTCATTGATTTATCCCTTACTGATATGGCAAAATGGAGCCACACGGAGTAGCGGAGCAGCTAACTCGCCACTTTTATATTTCGTCAAAATATTGAGTAGAATTGTTAACATTTGTATACGACCTTAACAGACAATTGTATGTTGGTTTACATAGGCCGACTTTATAATTTGTGCGCATCTTACACGAAATCTCTAATTTCCGCGTGATTTGATACTGTTTGACAAAATGCATCAAATATCAGGCGGCTTAACTGTTCTGTATAGTATAGTATAAAATATTAAGTGACACAGTCCAAAGGTTGTTTTTTATTCATCCGCTTTTGATGTCGTTTTGTAGAACCATACGTCATAATTGAGATTGTCAGTCACGTGCGGGAGGAAGGTTGTTGTACCATAATCAATTCTGGGTCGTTTCCAAGACATACTTCCTATGTCATATTTAACCTCGAAAGTTAGACGGTAGTGCAGTGACTAGTGTTGACCGTCTGTGCTAGATGTTGTGGGGTCGATCCCAAGCTCGACTCGACGTCTTATAAAAACGACAACATCCATTACTGGTTCTACCGTCAGAAGGTGGACTGGAGAGCGGTTCATATAAGCTCTGAGGTTACATTACAATCGAGCTAAAACAATTTAGTGTTTATTAATATTAAACCGTAAATACGTTAAAGTGGCGTTTAGCAACCTATGCTTCCCTCCCCGCCTCCCATGATTAATAGTAATGCCCATAAACAGTGGCATACTGACTTTTTATTACGATAATAACACACACACACACACACACACACACACACACACACACACACACACACACACACACACCAGAACGCAGAAAAAATGCCGAATTATCCTGAAAATATAAAACACACACACACACACACACACACACACACACACACACACACACACACACACACACACCCTATACACACACCAGAACGCAGAAAAAATGCCGAATTATCCTGAAAATATAAAAAGGGGCACCTCTAGAACCTTGTGGGCTTGCACATCATTTTCGGGTCAGCTACGTCACTGGTAAGTACATGTTACTGTATTTACCCCAATCCGGTTTGAATTCAAATCTAGGACTGTAGCTTTGTGGATCGTAGTTGCACGCATTTTGATCATTTCCCGAAGTGTAGCAGCAGACGACCAGTTTCGACTCCCATTCAATTCATTTTTTTCAATTCAATAGTTTATTCACTCAATTCATGGTATACATGACAATATGCCAGAAATACATGTAATAAAGTGATTTCTGGGAAGCCTCTAAGCATGTTAACCTGATTATTTTGCCAAGTTTTGTTAATATCGTTAGATATTATTACCAACACAAAAGTTTTTGAAAATTATCGAGAGATACTAGGTAGTCGTTATATTCAATAAATTATTCATTCATTTGAAAGATAAATGCTCCCTGGTCGATTGTTGAGTTCGTATATAACGTATCAGTTTTATCATATAGTTTATTAATTGTATAATGCTAAAAAAGACAAAAAGATGATGATGTTGCTCTAGATATTAAGTTTTCTGTGCGAATTTCTGTCGATTTTTTGCTAAATTTTCTTTAAATCGCCAATTTATTTGGAGTTAAATGAATACGAATATTAACTATAGCGTATAAATGTAATTTCTTGATTGTTAATATACTGTCAAGATCTATTTTGTGTGTATAGTGTTTGCTTCTTTGTATTTAACTGTATATATCATTCCTTTTACCATAGTCTGCAATTGTTTTTTATAAATGGGCAAAGGAGAGTGTGGTCCAGTGGTAGAGCATCGAACCCATTATCGGAGGGTCGTGGGTTCGATCCGCCGCCACGGCTATGTGTGGTGTTCATGAGCAAGACACTTTTTCTGCATATGCTTAGTACTGTTTCTGCACAGGAAGACTTCAAGCGTGATTTGTATAAGTTGTAAAAACGTCTGGTCGGCTGGGTTTCAGTATAATGTGACTGGGTAGGGTTTCATACCATGTGTCTACGGTATGGTACTTCAGTGTGACAGCGCTTAAAATACCGTTTCAAGTAGACACCGTACCGATTTAACTGAAAAAAAGTTGAAAGCGACGCTAAACACAATTCGACAATAATAACAACAGAATAATTGGCAGGTCGCACTCTCTTCCAATCACAGCAACATTCCAAAATATTTCCAGCGCAAACCCATCGAACATAAATCAAACCATGGGATGGTAAAAATGCTTGCAAATGCAGATTGATGCGCGATAGTTTACGTTCAAAGGTAAAAGAAACATACATCAAAACAATATCGTTAAAACGTTCGAATAACTGTTCAGAAAGCAGATAGGAACACGTGCCTTTATCGAGAGAACTAATATTTTAAATGTACGCACGGTAATTATGATAAAGTTTCTCTTTATAGAATTTCAGAAAATTATATATCTATATGGTGCAACTATAAAATTAGATGAACCGTGATATAAGTGCAGATACTATTTTTCATTATATTTTGGAAAGAGGCACATCTCTTGTAAATGATTGGAAGGCATTGTGTTTCGAACATTCGTGTTCACATATGACAAAAATGTAGCACATAGTTGAATTCTTATCAGGTTTTATTTGTATTTGACAAAAAATCCGAAGAAATACCTTTTTACATTATGTTATTCATATCTTTAAAGCTGTTTTTTTTAATGTATATATGTTTCGGTCAGTAAAACATTATATCTTCATATGGTTATCGTTCATGAGTTTGAAGATTGATTTGATATGTGAATGAAAAGTAAAAAGTATTGTGTTTGTTTTATTGAAATGTCACCTTTATTGAAAGGGTGAGTCACAATCGGCTTATGAGACACCTTTATGTCGTACAGTTGTACGAAACTGCGACTATCCTTGACAGGCGTCAGGCTGCAAGGCATTGGGAATCCCCTCAATTTAACTAGTTGCTAGGTGCATTCCGTTAAAAAGCAGCACATCTGAGCACGTTGATTGGTCATTTGCTTCAGGGTACGTTTGAATGACGTCATAGTTTACTGTAAGCGTTCAATCGCTATGAATTGTGTGATAGGTATTGAATTATCTGCATTTTTACATTGGATGTTAATATACTTGGTTCGGAAAATATCAGGTTCAGAGTGTTTTCAAATTCCTATATTAACAGTAGAGGAGACCGCGCAGCACATAAATCGGATAGGGACAATTATATAAAACTACAGAGGAAAACGTGTTAAACGTGTTAAACAAGCAAATGTTAGACGTCTTTCAGCATTAAAAGGAAAAAATCACGGCCGCATGAAAACATATAGACACATATGAAAGCATTGCGCCATGCATTTTCACGAGTTTGACATTTTCATGACATTGGGTCCTGTTGGATGTTTAAAGAGGCGTAGTGATACACTTAAACAAATGGGCAGAATAGTAAAAAATGAAAAGATGTCATCAAATCATCGAAATTGTGAAAAAGCAATCTGGTCAGCACTACGTTTTTCCTACATATTTGAACCAACAGAGGACTATCTATAGAAACAAGACACTTTTAGAACCATAGGTAATGTGTCCAGGGTTTCGGAAGTACATGTCTTCATATGTTACACAGTACAAAATGAATTTGTGTGTGAGACGTAAATGGTATTGGTCTAGCGAAGTGAAAGCATCATATGGTACTCAGAGATATGCGCTTCGCATCTGGTTAGTAGAGAGACAACCGAGGGGTCATATGTACCAGTCGTACGCAAATTATAGACTTAGAAAAAAATCAACAGACTCAAAAACGTGCAATTGCTTAATTTCATTTCGGATTTAAATGAGGCTGCTATATTCTCCTTCAACTGACCATATTTTTGACACTGACTTTAAATCACTCATAGAACGCAAAGTGACTCGCTTAAAACAGTCAAATCATCACTTAGACAACATAGTGGGCATCCAACCAGTTTTGACCAGTGATTCCGTGGCTATTAAAACAACTCATTCTAGCATGTCAAGTTCTTTTAAGAACACAACGCTTCTTCTTTCGACATGGTAGTTAGCCACGCTTGGCACGAGGCAAGCTTTCGACATGGTATTAAGCCACGCTTGACACGAGGCAAGCTTTCGACATGGTATTAAGCCACGCTTGACACGAGGCAAGCTTTCGACATGGTATTTAGCCACGCTTGACACGAGGCAAGCATTCGACATAGTATTTAGCCACACTTGTCACGAGGCAAGCTTTCGACATGGTATTAGCCACACTTGACACGACACAAGCTTTTGACTACGTTTGGCTGCCCGCAATGTTTACAGATTGTTTATATTGGGTATCGAGGGTAAAATATGATCTCTACGTGTTGTTGCAAATTCCAACTTGTCGAGTTGCCTTCTAGCAAATGTGGAGTAAGATCTATTTTTTTTCTATGTAAACAAGAGATCCGATAAGGTGGGGTAATCCAAACATGGATTTAAAAATTTGTTTATTTACGACAAATTTACAAAAATATGTTAAATATAACATATCAATATGCATGCAAATCTAGTTAAATTTAGTTATTAACGCATCCAAAAGTTGTAGCATCCAGAAGCTTTAATATAAATGTTGGTAATATATAGTGATGGCAGCAAGCTACTTAGTTTCGTCTAGGCACTGATGTTATTGAACCAAGTAATGGTATAAACCACGTGGGCATATGTCTTAATAGTAAAGTATATTGACATATAGAGACAGTATTGATAATGCATGTCGTAAAGCAAAGGCGTCTTTATTTAGACTCTTGTCCATTAATATTGACCCAAGACATATAAACCAGGCGCACTTCTCCTCATTAGAAGCTAAAGTTTGTAATCATAGACTCCAACTCGGAGCTGAACTGAGGCTAGATCTCATGAATCGAGGTTACAGTCGATTAGAAAGAACTTTCCGAGTAGCGGCGAAAAAGATGCAAAAATTTGCTATAAGGAGGTGCACTAACGTGTACATACGGATGTTCGGGTGGCAGTTTATACACTCCGAAATATACAATATTTTCTTCGGCGACTATTGCAAGTTCAATACTTGCAAAGCAAGTCTATAATGCTCGTCTCTTTACATGCATATGCAGAAATAATGGGCCCGAATATAATAAGTGCCCAACTAGAAAAATAAATACTGAACGGAACAGCTAACCCGCCACCTGATATTTTATGTACCTGGGATTTTATGTATTTTCCCAAAAAGTATCAAAGCAATTTCATTGGAACTTGGACTTGAAAAGAACACTGCTATGTAAAACAATACATAACTGTCTGTTAATGTCGTATACACATTTTGATAGCGCTACTTAATATTTTGACGAAGATATTGAAAATACAAAGTGGCAGGTTAGCTGTTCCGTTCAGTATATATTATCACATCACCTTATACAGTATGCCAACCATGGAACCTTTTCAACCGGATCATTTTTGAAATATCCATGTGAATCTGTGATACATACCACAGAAACACAATCTTGGCGCGGCTACGATTACAAAACGACGTTTCATTTCAGAGATTTCGTCACCTGCACCAAAACATTGAGCGTGTTATCATTTGGGAGTCTGTTACAGACTATTCTGGTTTGTACAATGCCTTCCACGTAAGTAGGCTTTTGGTAAGGGTGTGGTATAACTTCAACAGAAATATCCCATTACCATGCCACTTTTGTGACGTCCGGTTCTCAGATACACGTAATAATTATGATCATCGAGTGTCGTTATGTGTCTGAGCGGAGACATGTTTTCGCAAAACTGTTGTTCACATGTTTAGGCGTGGAAGCATTTATCGGACAGTTACGGGATGATAGTGAAACAAGACTGCAGAAACTGATTGGTAGACGAATCGTGTCTATATGTAATAAGACGTACCATATGTGCTTCATCCAATTTGTTTGCAATCGTTTGAACGCTGTTAACTTAATTTCCGACAGCAAAATATAGACTACGTAGAAACATATAATAAATGCTTAATGCGTGCGTGCGTGCGTGCGTGCGTGCGTGCGTGCGTGCGTGCGTGCGTGCGTGCGTGTTTATGTGTGTATGTATGCTTAAGCGTGCGTATGCATGTTCATATGTATACATGAAATAAATGTAGGAGTTTATCGTGTGTGTCGATTGTTCGTTTTGTGACTGCTTTACGATCAGTATGGATTACGCTTTTTAAGATCCTGTAAATCAAGCATAATAATAAGTTCTCCTTTCTTTGTTCTTAAATACTCAGATACAAATTTTGTTTTCATATTCAGATAAATCTAACTTTGATTCTCGAATAAGTAGTGAATCAGAGCTCAATTAAAGTTCAATTAAAGTTCAATTAAAGTTCAATTAAAGATGAAACAAATTTACCGTCAGAAGTACTTTTTTCTACTCAAACTGTTTTGATATTCGCGTTGATGGCAGACTGAAGTTGATACGATGCCCGTATAAGAGTGTTGAACTAGTAATTTTGACGAACATGAGTGATGTTTATGATTCGTCTTTCGACATTTAAAATGAAACGAACGCTTACCTACCCAATCTCCAATATTGAACAGTTACACACTTTAATATCAAAGAGGAAAACCGAATACCGATCTGACTGTTCACGTAAGTGTATCATTTGCACCATTTATACTCAGATAAATTTCACATTATTTCTTATATCCCAAAGCCAAACTGTGAATTATTTAGAAAATCATTTGTCATATTCATGAACTGTAATTTGGAGTTCCATTCTTGATTTTATTAAACAATACGTCTAACAGTTTAAAATATATCTTCAATGGAGAAGATCATAGCATATCGCCATATATGTCTTAATACTAATCTATATAGGCTTTGAAATCAATATATTTTATGTTAATTTGTTAGATAATTATTATTGAACACTATTTTTGTTTAATTTTGTTTTTGAGGACATCAGAGAAGATTGTACTTAGTCCAACAGATATTTCTCGTTAAATAAAGCCATTATTATTATTATTATTATTATTTTTATTATTACAAAAAATAACTATGAATTAGTGTCGATGCGTGTGTTTTCCTAGATAAAACCTAAGTCAATGTATAAATAACATATATAATGATGGATGGGTGCAGCGCATGTTATCTCGTGGAGATAAACTTAGTCGCTTACGTCAGAGGGAAGTTTTATTATACAGTAATTGTGAATGGCAATCCAGAAGACAAAGGAAATAATTAAAGCTTAAGTCGCTTCAATAGAGCAAAGTATATAATGAGGCTGCGTGCTTTTTCAAGACGAGCCTTCGTCAATATATATGTGAACTAACGCAGTGATATGCGAGATTGTGTCTCATATTGTCTTCTCTAACCGATGATGGAGCCTCAGTGGGAAAGTTATCATTTACTTTCAAAGATGGGTGTGCTCGAGAACTGATAAATCTTCCAGGATACCAGGAAATAGTTGTTGGTTAACTGATCGTCTATTAGCCCTCGATGCTATAAAATGACGCTGAATATGCAAACAAACAAAAAAAACTTTTTGAAAATTATATACTGTATCATAGCTGTTTACCTAATTCTACAGTAACTATAAATGGAAATTAGCAAGATGATATAGACAACAAATGTAGGTTTGAATGTGGTTCGAGTAAATTATGACGTTCAGTTTTATTGTGTGTAGAATAAAATAAATAGTAGTCATATAGACGGAGAGAAGCACAAAATCCATATTGGTGGAGGAATACATAGGGTTATACAACAAGCTGAATAAATAGGAGCAATTTTGGCGGAAGGATATACAGGGTCGATATTGGCGGAGGAATACATAGGGGTATACTGCAGGCTGAATAAATAGTAGCCATATAGACGGAGGGATACACAGGATCCATATTGGCGGAAGAAACATAAGGTTATACTGCAGGCTGAATAAAAAGTAGTCATATAGACGGAGGGATACACAGGATCCATATTGGCGGAGGAATACATATGGTTTTACTGCAGGCTGAATAAATAGGAGCAATTTTACGGAGGGATATACAGGATCCATATTGGCGGAAGAATACATAGGGTAATACTACAGGTTGAATAAATAGGAGCCATATTGGCGGAGAGTAACAGGATCCATATTGGCGGAGTAATGCATATAGAGTAATTATGCCGGTCCATATTGGCGAAGAAATACACAGGATCCATATTGGCGGGGTAATGCATAGAGTAATAATGCCGGTCCATATTGGCGGAGGGATACACAGGATCCATATTGGCGGAGTAATGCATAGGGTAATACTGCCGATTGAATAAATAGGAGCCATATCGGCCAAGGGATACACAGGATCCATATTGGCGGAGAAACGCACAGAGTAATAATGGCCGTCCATATTGGCGGAGGGATACACAGGATCCATATTGGCGGGGTAATGCATAGGGTAATTCTGCCGATTGAATTAATAGGAGCCATATCGGCGGAGGGATACAAATGATCAATATTGGCGGATGGATATATAGGGTTATATTGCCGATTGAATAAATAGGAGCCATATTGGCGGAGGGATACACAGGGGGTGGACGGGGAACCTGTTTCGAGTCCGTTCCTGGGTAGAACCAACACTGAGTGCTTTGTTTTGAGAGACATCGAGTCGAGCTGGGTATCGAATCCGGAACCTCTAACGTCAGCGGTCAACATTTAATCCACCGCACGACCGTCCCGCTTAAACTGAATTATTCTATCTACAAACTACAAACCACAAATTTGATTGTGCACTCATCGTGTAAAACCCGTATGGAATGTCATTTTGTGGTGAACAAGGCGCCATTAAGTATTTAATTATGAGTACTGAAGCATTCAGCTAGGCATCACACACGCATAACAAGGCAACCCTGACTGACTAGAATTATTAAAACAGTCACATGACAGACCGATCCGACGTCATTGTAAATGGCTGGGTTGGTATTTTGTCACGTGTATGTGCCATTCTAGGTTTCATATACCTCGTTATAAAAACTACACGAAATGAATAATCATTGTTTCTTCTTCAGTCTTTTAAAACGTATTTTGCTTATTTCATTGCTCTTTTTTTTTTGTTTAAATGGCATTATTGATTTTTTTAAACATGTTGAAAGCATGGCCATGTTTGAGTTGTGAATTTAGAAAAAAATGATGCTTAGGATTGGAGTATGAATACATGATTTTAGACGTCTCAGGTCACTTTGTCAGCGGAGCACACACTGAACAGAAAAATATGTTTTATATGTTACATGATCCCTATTGTTCTCATCATATGTTGGTAGTGCAGAGATTGACAATGGTTGTTTCGTTGTTTCGACTTTTCACCATCGTAGTTTCGACTTTTCACCATCGTAGTTTTGTTGTTTCGACTTGACTTAATTTATAAATAGGCCGCGATGGTCCCAATGGGACACCGTAACACGGTATATATGCACTGGGTTTTGTTTCTGCGGTAGAGAAAGAAAAACTATGGATAAACTCGCCGTGTACGTCATAGCCATCTTAGAATGCGTTATAACAGGTATTATGAATGGAATGCCGAGAACAGCCGCTGTAGTTCTTATCCATATTATAAGTGCCCAGGTAGGTTACCTCAGAAATACGGACCAGGTAGATGTATTATTGTGTAAACTACATTAGTTACGCAAACCATGTTGATTGAGTTACCTGGCGTTAATGTGTAACACGTCGTAACTGCGTATTTACAGCACGGTGTACAAACTTAGTGTGTATGAATCGGCAGCCTCAGAAAATAATTATAAAATTATGCGAAAAGAAATATAATATATCGAACACACTGCTTGTTTATTTGTGGTATCATGTGATAAATATTAATATTAATCTAAAGAACTTCAACTATACGTTAATTTGCCAACATGTATGAACATATGTGTTGTTGTATGTTGATTCACGTCGTTTTCATTTTTTTTTTCAGTCATATCGCAACGGTGTCTTCTTGCCAAAGTATTCTGAGCGCTGCCACACTGGAGTAGCATGCCGCTGACACATGGTATGATACCCCACTCAGGGCCATTTTTCGACCCGGTCGGCGATCGACAAAATTGACCGTTTTCATCATTCTACACTGTGCATAGTTAACGTAGGATAAACTATTAAAAACCATAACCATGTTCACAAAAAACAAGATGTGAAGGTTAACAATATTTATGAGATTTCTCCTAGCAGTTTTTCCTATGTTTAACAACAACATGCTATTAATGGCGCCATATTTATTCGCAGTTGTCGGCTGAATTCATATTCAATTAGAACAGGAGAAAGTATAAATTATCTATCTCCAAGCAGTATCAACCACTATGATCATAAATGGATAATTGGCAAAATTTTGAGTTAATATTGAAACATTGCGTTTATGTACGTCGCGTTTGTGTACGCAAAATTGAATCGTCGCGATTGTGAATTGTCGCGTTTGTGTACGCAAACTTGAAATGTCGCGTTTGTGATCGCAAAATTGACATGTCGCGTTTATGTACGCGTGGAATGGTCTATCGTATGCTCATCTGATACAGTTTGATACGCTGGAGGAACGATGAAACGATTTTTTGTTTCATCGGGCATAACTGGGTGATTTACAACGACAAATTCAGCCCTGCCCCAGTCGTTTTATCTCATGCATTCGATATTCTTTATACTCGATGGAGAGCTTCAACACACGGAACAAATCCTACCAGACTTGAAGCGGGGTGGAAGTGTAGTGGATAGAGTTTTTGACCGCCCACCCAGAGGTTGTGGTTTCTATCCTTAGCCCGAACACGATGCTTCTTAAAACACACACTCTCCGCAATCGAGCTAAACAATGGTTATTCATAATTACCGCTACTATATACTGCTGTCCAAACATTTTGTAAAAACATACAGACCACTTACTTTTGGCATTTAATGTTTAAATGATACAGTTGATAGAATATAAAAGCGGCCTAATGATATTTTGATATCCGTGTTTGTTATTTCGGTATTCAGCATGAACTAACCTAACTCGCGTCCGATATTAAAAACAAAAGTTGCACACTCAAATATCGAGGGACGAAAACGTGTACCACACTAACGTCTAACTGCTGAATAGAATGGAATAGCTCAATATCAATATATGTACTTTATATGCAAACCTGAACTGTAGATTGGTCTAGTGGTTGAACGTTCGTCTCCTATGCGGAAGGTTGTAGGTTCAATACCCGCCCGGGTCATACCAAAACTTAAACAGATTTTCAATCTTATCGCGACAGTGTTTATTTGGTATAGAATTCTAAGCGCTGCCACACTGGAGTTTCATGCCACAGGTATATGGTATGATACCCCACACTGTCACTTTATGCTGACACCGGGCCGACCAGACATAAAACTATCCTCTAAATGCTGAACGCCAATCGAGGAAGCTACTAATACCGTTTAAAGTCATTCGTATGACCCGGTCGGGGATCGAATCCATGACCTTCATAGTGCCTCGGGGCAGAAGTACCGTGCCGCACAGAAATGGTACCACACACAGTCTGTCACCTAATTATAATAACACCGGGTCCACCAGACCAGCACTCCAAAAAGTCTAAGGTTCAAGCAACGAAACTCCCTCCTACATCTTTTTTTCAATATATTTAATTAACTGGGCCAGTGATCATACCATCATACCAACAAACACACGCAATCGAAGAAATGAGTTTCTAGACGTTCTATTGTACCATTGTAGTTCAGACAAAAAGCTGTGCATTAGTGTTTGTTATGAATTTATTTATTTTACCTCAATTGTGAAACAAGCTCTTTCAACTTAAACAAATCACGATCGATGTCCTGTGTAGAACCAGTGCCTAACATATTCGGATAACGCGTCTTGCTAAGGACACCGCACATAGTTGTTGCGGAGAATCGAACCCACGACCCTCCAATCCTGGCTATGATGCTTTACCAATGGATCACACGCTCCAGGGTTTCATATAAATACACACAATTTTGAAATGACACAATATAATGACCATTGTGCGTCATGCGTGGTCCCTAGGCTCCATACTTGATATTTATTCAAATGTTCAGCTATTCAAATCATTCATTGCATTAATGACTCTTGTTTCGTATAAACTATACCAATCTCCTATTTTGTACACATCTGGCAGGTTACCAAGCGTTTACTAATAAAATCCCACTTGACCCATAAAGGCGTTTGGCTTATTTTATGACCACATCTGCGATCTTGAATATTATTGTTTTAAGTTCAGCAATATTGGAGTGGCATCAGAGCGGATATCATGGTGTACATATCTGCATGATTGACGTGTTACACGCTAATCGTGAAATTGTACAGAAATATAAAAACAAGTTGGCTGCTTTTAAAAAGCATCCAATGGTTAGGTCTTATAAACGATGTGGCAATTAAAGTGAATGAATGTGTAAGTTTGGTTCCTTGTACAGGGTACTAAATACACGGGTTATACCAAATCCCGACAAGGTTCCGGCTGACACAGCAAATTCCCGGCTGCAGGTGTGCCTGATAGTAACTTTGATATTAAAATGTACTGATCTCAATCATTATGTATCTCCATTTGCATATTTAAAAAGAAACTTACCTTATATTCCTGCTATGTTCTATACAATTTACTACTGTGATAATAATATATTTTAAGATAATTCGTATCCATATTTTAAATTAATTTGTTGATATATTATATTATTTTTAAAAACAACAGTTAAAAATTACTGTTTTTCCAAAATTGTGCATTCGGCGATATATCTGATTCTGACGACGTGCTGAAAATATGTCACACCGGTAAACCATCTTTATATTTCGGTTGTATCGAATAAAATAAACAACTGTAGCTGTTTAATTATGTTATAATTTCCATTGTTATGTGTTCAGTATATTATAATAATTGAGAAAATACATCGTTATTTGAAAATTATTTACATTAACTCTCTAGGAATCTGTCAGAAACGGCGATATATTGTCAAAAAAGATAAGTTTCAAGACCTCATTTAAGCAAGGAGTTTTAGAAAATTCCTTGGTTTAAGGCATTATCATATTTTTTCCTGATTAAATATGCAAAGAACAATTCAGAGTGATCTCAATTAGTGCATTAAAACGTCACAATCAATTATTACACACACCGCATTTGAATATTTCTTTTAGCCGGAAAGTAGTCGGAACATGACTAGGTTTTAATATCAATAACAGTTTGTACGTTCCCATGATGCACTAGTTAGAAAAAACAATGGCGACCTCCATGTGGCGAATGCCGTGTTTATAGGCATAGTGCCACCATTGCAAAAAGGAAGTGCTTCCGTGGGGTAGTCGCATAATGGCGGTTGTAAATAATCCTCAATTCTTCTTCTTTAAAAATGCATTTTCCTATTTTTAATGCTCATTTTTTTATTTGAATGGCATTATTGATGTATTTTGAACATTTTGATAGCATTGTCATGTTTGAATTGTGAATTTAGACCAAAAAAATGATGCTTGGAAATTGGGGTATGAATTCATGATTTCGGAAGTCTACTTTCACTTTGTCACCAGTGTACACACTGAGCAGAAAAAAAATCTCTTATATGACACATGACCCCTACTTTTCTCATCATATTTTGATAGTGCAGAGGTTGACAAACAGTAAAATGTAGGTTTCACTTCTTTCATTTGGGACCCTCTATGAATGACAAGCCTTCAAACTTTTATTATTTACTATAGAATAAAGAACAAAAATCAATGGTGGGGTTACACCTATAAGAGAGACTTGAGTGAAATGGGGGTGATTTTCCAAAATGTTAATTGTAGGTAAAATAACCTCTTTTCTACACTCTCATAGTATTAAATGACAAATTGGAGACATTTGCTTCATAAAAAAACACATTTTGGCAAGTGTATGCCTCAAATAAAGCATATATGTGCATATTTACATTGAAATTTCATGAAAAATCACAAAATTTTGAAGATTTTTTTATTTTGGATGATTTAAATGTGCAATTTTTAGCATGTACATTGTATTGAATAATGTATTTTGGTAAGATAATGTCTTCAGTGTATCATGAGACTGTTTTGGTGTAAAAATTTTAATGGAATTAGGTAAAAAAAAATTTTAATGGGTAAAATTAGTCAAACACATCAAAATTGCATGTCGGTCAACATCTCGCGCCTGTATATAATGATCATGTAAAAAGTGGTATTTTGACAAAAGTTTCAGTATTTAATGGCTGCAACTTGGCAGTATTACTTCAAATTGGTAGTACTTAGCAAAAATGAGGTAATTATGAAATTAAAAAAAAAAGAGTTTCCTTATAGGCATAGTGCCACCATTGCAAAAAGGAAGTGCTTCCGTGGGGTAGTCGCATAATGGCGGTTGTAAATAATCCTCAATTCTTCTTCTTTAAAAATGCATTTTCCTATTTTTAATGCTCATTTTTTTATTTGAATGGCATTATTGATGTATTTTGAACATTTTGATAGCATTGTCATGTTTGAATTGTGAATTTAGACAAAAAAAAATGATGCTTGGAAATTGGGGTATGAATTCATGATTTCGGAAGTCTACTTTCACTTTGTCACCAGTGTACACACTGAGCAGAAAAAAAATCTCTTATATGACACATGACCCCTACTTTTCTCATCATATTTTGATAGTGCAGAGGTTGACAAACAGTAAAATGTAGGTTTCACTTCTTTCATTTGGGACCCTCTATGAATGACAAGCCTTCAAACTTTTATTATTTACTATAGAATAAAGAACAAAAATCAATGGTGGGGTTACACCTTTAACATGTGATCGTGACGTTTCAATATGGCAGCGCCCCGAGTCAATTTCTTAACTGGCCCTTGTATAGGGTTTGGTCGCTCATACGACCTAACCAAAAATATGAATACTAGGTACTAGAATGCTATCATTGCTGGACTCGTAGATTCTGAATAAGTTTTTAGATTGGGGTTTTACGTGTTATCTACTAATAAACACATAATAGTACTGAAACAACAACTTTTCCAGGAAGGATTTTCTGATGGAAATATCACAACTTGAAGTACGTCTCAGGAAGGTTTTGTATAATTCAGTGTGTTCACGACTTATAACTTGCCAAATTTGGACTACTGCTGTTTCATTTGGGAAAATTGTACTTTTGATCTATACACCGTCCAATGAACTATTTTCTGAATTGAAATGGATAGAATTTCCTGAAGAGTTAAATATGAATACCAATGTACAAAATAATGAATGGAATTTCACTATGTTATCTTACATATGTGATTTATATAAGTACATACTTGGAAAACATTCCCGAAACTTAAGATCCACTTCAGAGAATTTGTTGTATATCCCAAAGCTAAATTGTGAATTATTAAGAAAACATTTGTTATGAACTGTTATTTTGAATTCCATCCTTGATTTTATCAAACAATCAGTCAGTCTTTTAACAATCAGTCAGTCTTTTACAGTTTAAAAGTAAATATTCTTAAATGGAGCAGATCATAGCATACAGCCATATATATTTATGCATAACATTAATCTATATACATGTAGTCTTTGAAATGATTAACACTACTCCTGTTAAATTTTGTTGTTGAGGACTTCAGGGAAGATTTGTTCTCGCAAAATATATTATTATTGATACATAGTTTAAACTACTCATGTTCGTACTTACAGGACTCATGTTAAAATTTATTAGGTTGTATATACCGCAGCGGTGATTTAGGGATAGAACACCCGCCTCGCATGCGGAATGTCGTGGGTTCGATCCATGGTTAGGTCATATCAATGTACTAGAAGCTTCTTCGCTTGACGCTCAACATTAAGAGATTAGTTCTAGGTTTGGTCGGCGCAGTGTCAGTAAATTGTGATTGGGTGGGGTATATAACTGAAAAATTGTTGAATGCAACGCTGATAGCATTAACCCTGAACACGCTTAATATAACAAAATATGAACTTAAAGTTTTAATCGGTACTGACAATCCTGACATTTACTGAATAAAATATATGTATACATGTAGTGAATAGAATATACGTATATATGTACTGAATAGAATATACGTATACGTGTACTGAATAGAACATACGTATACATGTAGTGAATAGCATATACGTATATATGTACTGAATAGAATATACGTATACGTGTACTGAACAGAATATACGTATACATGTACTGAATAACATATACAAATACGTGTACTGAATAGAATATACGTATACGTGTAGTGAATAACATATATGTATACGTGTACTGAATAGCACTGGTATACGTATACGTGTACTGAATAGAATATATGTTTACGTGTAGTGAATAGCATATACGTATACGTGTACTGAATAACATTTACTTATACGTGTACTGAATAGAATATACGAATATGTGTACTGAATAGAATATGCGTATACGTGTAGTGAATAACATATACGTATACGTGTACTGAATAGCACTGATATACGTGTACGTGTAGTGAATAACATATACGTATACGTGTACTGAATATAATTTACGTGTACATGTACTGAATATACGTTTTTCAGTACATAAACCACCATAATACAACCTTCTAGACTTTAATTTCTAGACGAAATATTTTCAATACTGCTTGATTGATTTTCAACATTATCGTGTTTTTTCAGCTACAAGTAATTGACAAATGTTCTCACTTAAGTGTTTGAACCGATATTGGGTCCCCGCAACCTTGGCGGTGAGAGGTTGGTGTCATATCCCTAGGCTATGGAGAACCTCCTGAATAAAGTTAAACTTATTAGTGAGTAAATATCTATTACGTTATTGAACCATTGGCAATAACTTTATATGAAACCATTGTCTTATATTAACCCTCACCCTTTCCAACAGAATTGCATGTACTTGCATTTTTATTATTTGGTTGTATACTAAGTTATTAATTATTGCAATGACTATTGGAGTTATTTTCTTTCGTAATTATATAATCAAACTTTTGCATTAGATGTAAAGATAGATACATGATAATATGAAAATTTAAACGTAAAATTACCTGGAATATGAAGTCTTTTGTAATGAGCTCTGGGTTCGGCATAACACTCCTATCCGACGACACCGCCATCTGCAATTGGTCACCATACGTGAAGAAAGAGATGGCAAGTGCCACCTGGTGGACGGGTGGGAACCAATAGAAAACTGTCTTTATTTGTTTTGAGGAGAGTCGTAGATTTACTTCTGGTCCCGGAAGTGAGGATATTATACACGTGCACTGTTTAATTAAACAAACCCATAGTCGCGTCCAGAATGATTCTGTTAACATATGATGAGTGAGTTTGAACACACGGCGTGTCAATGAGAACAAGGAAAATTGATGGACCTCGTGCATAAACTCTTTCATTTGCCACAGTCTAGGCACCACGCCCTCTGTGTTCGTCGGTAGTGTTACAGTCAACATCGTCACGTGATTTCCGGTTCCGGAAGTTAATTTCTTTGCACCAAAATACACTGGAATGCTTGTTTGCATATTGTATGGGTTTGGAATACCATTCAATATGAGATAATTCCGTAAACTACCGGCCGTCGCCGACATTAAAACTTCATTTAATGTACTTCGTGTCACATGTTTTATCCTCGATGCTCTTGATAAACTAAATGGTTCCGACCACGTGACTACTTTCTTACCTGAAAGATGCACATGTTTACCGTGCAGTAAGTTAAAATCCTTTTTAGCGAATACGAATTTGTTAAGAAACACTAACGGACCATAGAACAAAGATTTTAAAGAGTCCAAACAATTTTCCTGACCTAGGTGCGGCGGAACTGTTGTAACAGAATCTACGTCGGCTATAGATTTATAAAGAATTTTTACCATTGATACCCCGTCAGACACGCACGGGTGCATGCGGAACAGTAGCACTGTGTCGCGGACATCGCCGAAATTAGTAAGGATTTGTACTTCCCAAAGTGGACGACTGAAAGAGAGGGACCTGGACGCCATATCTGACATATAATCTTGAAGATCTTCTAGTGATTCTATACCCTTTGGCATGGCGAACACGTGGTCGTGGATGAAGAAGTTACGATCTTCCTTCCAGACATACTCTGAGCATGTTTGCACAATTTTCTGAGAGAAGCGGGGATACAACCGACCCCCATCCTCCCCGGTCACTAAAACCAGCCGCGTATTAATTAGGTTAATGATTTGCGGTGCGCTTAGTCCATATTCCACTATTATTAAGCTTTGCACTATTTGTGGATCTCTGACCTCATTGCGTAACCAAAATTTCTCGGTTAGAGAGAGCCGTTGTCCACATATACAACACACACAACTTTCTCCTAAGTTCGTTCTACAGCAGCAGCAGCAACAATATTTCAGGAAAGTCTTCACAATGATGCAGATTGGAAAAAATACAAGAATGAAAGCTACAGTGGGACAAAACAGCAAGAAAGCCAGGCAACTAAACAAAATCATTCCAAATATCCGTAGACATGTCCCACGCATCACAGGTGATTTAATACGGTGATAGGGAGAACTCGGAAAACTACATTTTAGACCATGTTTTCTGTAACCTTCACCAGTTGGAAACGTACCTAAATACGGTTCCTCGGAGTCACTTAAGTCAATAGCTACATCTATAGGTGTCTTGTTAGTTTTTCGTTTTGATTTCGACGGCAATATTGCTGATGTTTCGTTAAGTTCTATATCAGAGATAAGAGAGTTGCCATGCAAACTGAGTTTTCGATCACTGCCCGCAGTGGTCGAGCTGGAATGTCTCTTTTGTGGCACAGGGGTTGGAAATACGTTTTGAGCACTGTTCGACTGATTACTTCCATTCTGAATGAGTTTCAAAGAAGTAGGTCTGTTTCCAAGACTACCGCTTCGTTTGGCACCGCATTGAGCTTCATCCGCTGCTTTATTTAAAGCAAACAAAGACTCTTTGTCGATTTTCATTTTCTTTTGCCCCCTTTTACTTTTTTTCTTCCTGTTGAGCTCTCCAACATCAATAGAGGCGCATCTCCGCATTGGAATGTTGCCACCCTTGACCTTGACAGACCCCACTGTACTGCTTTGTTGTGATGTCTTTACTTGTGAGTCTCTGATTCCCGTCCCGTTAAATGATTTCTGTGTATTGCTGATTTGGTGAGATATTTCTTGTTTCTGACTGTATTTGTCTGTATTATTTTGCACAATGCTAGTGCGTTGAGCATTGTCCTGGTTTGAAATATGTTTGTCTCTAGTATTTTGAATAATTTCCAAGTTTTGTGGCGCTTCATGTTTTAAGCTTTTTTTGTCTCTGCCAGTTTGACCACTGTATGAATGCTGCGTCCTGTCGTGTTTAGAACGGTGTTTGTCTTTGATATTGAGAGCACTGTTTGGATGTAAAGAATTTTCATTTTTACTATTTTGTTTGTCTGCAGGAGTATTAAATGAATATGATAAACTCTCTTGTTTCTTGCTGTGTTTGTCTCTTTTATTTGGTACCGAGCTTGGAACTGTTAAACTGTCGGTTTTTACTTTCGTTTTGTGATTGCCTTGACCTCCATTTGGGTAGCTGCTATGGTAATCATTGGTATTCGGCATTGCATTGTGGGAAGCACTAGACGGTTTCGATGTATCAGTTGAAGGTCTTGCCTTACCTTCTGCCTCGGTAAATATTGACGTTCTACTGTGAGGAACAAACTCTTTCTTGTTACTGCCATTGCGGTGTCTTTTTGAATTTTCCATCACTATCTTGCCTTTAGTTAGTCATCCTGAAATGGTGAACATAAACATGACAATCAAATGTATATTGATTTGACTCATTTGGAAGAGACAGCTTGTATTGTACATATGTAATGTCACGATAGTACAAAGAATGTTTACATGGCTTCAACAGGTACTTCGACTTTAGCAACATTCTTATAGTTCGAAAACATGTAGATGAGACAGGCCAGGCTATGAAGGTGACAAAAGTGCGAATACGACCTTGCAAGGTCATAATAGCGGTCATAATAGTGATAGATAGGTTGACAGTGTACATGAGCGGTCATTATTGTGACAAATGGAGGCCATGATGGCGGCAAATGGAGGTCATGATGGCGACAAATGGAGGCCATGATGGCTAAAAAATTGTGTCAGGGTAGTAAGAATACGATAGTGAAAGGTCATAATGGCGGCCAAGATAGTGATACATAGATTGACAGTGTACATGAGCAACCATTATTGTGACAAATGGAGGTCATAATGGCGACAAATGGAGGCCATGATGGTTACATCACATACTAAGGAAGTGATAATACTACAATGCAAGGTCATAATGGCGGCCAGGATAGTGATACATAGATTGGAAGTGTACATGAGCGACCATTATTGTTACCAATGGAGGCCATGATGGCGACAAAATTAATGGAGGTCACGATCGAGACAAAAATATGTAAGGATAGTGACATTACGTCAATTCGAGACCATGAATGTGAAAAGTGCAGTGATATGATGGTTACAAAACATAACTTGATATTGACAATATTATGACAGTTCAAGGTCATGATGGCTATAAATGATGCCAAGATAAACAGTACGGCAGTGCAAGGTCAAGCTGTTGACATAGGAAGGCCATTATAGTGACAAAGCATGCCAGGATAGTCATAGTACGACAGTGCAAGGTCATGATGTTGACATAGGAGGCCAAGATAATGAACAAACATGTCAGGATAGTCATAGTACGACAGTGCAAGGTCATTATGTTGACATACGAGGCCATGATAGTGACAAAACATGTCAGGATAGTCACAGTACGACGGTGCAAGGTCATGATGTTGACAAAGGGGGCCATGATAGTGACAAAACATGTCAAGAGACAGTGCAAGGTCATGATGTTGACATAGGAGGTAATGATAGTGACAAAGCATATCAAGATAGTCAAAGTACGACAGTGCAAGGTCATGATGTTGACATAGGAGGCCATGATAGTGACAAAGCATATCAAGATAGTCACAGTACGACAGTGCAAGGTCATGATGTTGACATAGGAGGCCATGATAGTGACAAAACATGTCAGGATAGTCACAGTACGACAGTGCCAGGTCATGATGTTGACATACGAGGCCATGATAGTGACAAAACATATCAAGATAGTCACAGTACGACAGTGCAATGTCATGATGTTGACATAGGAGGCCATGATAGTAACAAAACATGTCAAGAGAGTCACAGTACGACAGTGCAAGGTCATGATGTTGACATAGGAGGCTATGATAGTGACAAAGCATATCAAGATAGTCACAGTACGACAGTGCAAGGTCATGATGTTGACATAGGAGGCCATGATAGTGACACAACATGTCAGGATAGTCACAGTACGACAGTGCAAGGTCATGTTGTTGACATAGGGGGCCATGAAAGTGACAAAACATGTCAAGAGAGTCACAGTAAAACAGTGCAAGGTCATGATGTTGACATAGGAGGCCATGACAGTGACAAAACATGTCTGGATAGTCACAGTACGACAGTGCAAGGTCATGATATTGACATAGCGAGGCCATGATAGTGACAAAACACGTCAGGATAGTCACAGTACGACAGTGCAAGGTCATGATGTTGACATAGCGAGGCCATGATAGTGACAAAACACGTCAGGATAGTCACAGTACGACAGTGCAAGGTCATTATGTTGACATACGAGGCCATGATAGTGACAAAACACGTCAGGATAGTCTCAGTACGACAGTGCAAGGTCATGATGTTGACATAGGAGGCCATGATAGTGACAAAACACGTCAGGATAGTCTCAGTACGACAGTGCAAGGTCATGATGATGACATAGGAGGCAATGATAGTGACAAAATACGTCAGGATAGTCACAGTACGACAGTGCAAGGTCATGATGTTGACATACGAGATCATGATAGTGACAAAACACGTCAGGATAGTCACAGTACGACAGTGCAAGGTCATGATGTTGACATAGCGAGGCCATGATAGTGACAAAACACGTCAGGAAAGTCACAGTACGACAGTGCAAGGTCATGGTGTTGACATAGGAGGCCATGAAAGTGATAAAGCATGTCAGGATAGTCACAGTACGACAGTGCAAGGTCATGATGTTGACATAGCGAGGCCATGATAGCGACAAAACATGTCAGGATAGTCGCAGTACGACAGTGCAAGGTCATGATGTTGACATAGGAGGCCATGATAGTGACAAAGCATATCAAGATAGTCACAGTACGACAGTGCAAGGTCATGATGCTGACATAGGAGGCCATGATAGTGACAAAACACGTCAGGATAGTCACAGTACGACAGTGCAAGGTCATGTTGTTGACATAGGGGGCCATGAAAGTGACAAAACATGTCAAGAGAGTCACTGTAAGACAGTGCAAGGTCATGATGTTGACATAGGAGGCCATGATAGTGACAAAACATGTCTGGATAGTCACAGTACGATAGTGCAAGGTCATGATATTGACATAGCGAGGCCATGATAGTGACAAAACACGTCAGGATAGTCACAGTACGAAAGTGCAAGGTCATGATGTTGACATAGGAGGCCATGATAGTGACAAAACACGTCAGGATAGTCACAGTACGACAGTGCAAGGTCATGATGTTGACACAGGAGGCCATCATAGTGACAAAACATGTCGGGATAGTCACAGTACGACAGTGCAAGGTCATGATGTTGACACAGGAGGCCATCATAGTGACAAAACATGTCAGGATAGTCACAGTACGACAGTGCAAGGTCATGATGTTGACACAGGAGGCCATCACAGTGACAAAACATGTCAGGATAGTCACAGTACGACAGTGCAAGGTCATGATGTTGACATAGCGAGGCCATGATAGTGACGAAACACGTTAGGATAGTCACAGTACGACAGTGCAAGGTAATGTTGTTGACATAGGAGGCCATGAAAGTGACAAAACATGTCAGGATAATCACAGTACGACAGTGCAAGGTCATGATGTTGACATAGCGAGGCCATGATAGTGACAAAACATGTCAGGATAGTCACAGTACGACAGTGCAAGGTCATGATGTTGACATAGCGAGGCCATGATAGTGACAAAACATGTCAGGATAGTCACAGTACGACAGTGCAAGGTCATGATGTTGGCATAGCGAGGCCATTATAGTGACAAAACACGTCAGGATAGTCACAGTACGACAGTGCAAGGTAATGTTGTTGACATAGGAGGCCATGAAAGTGACAAAACATGTCAGGATAGTCACAGTACGACAGTGCAAGGTAATGTTGTTGACATAGGAGGCCATGAAAGTGACAAAACACGTCAGGATAGTCACAGTACGACAGTGAAAGGTCATGATGTTGACATAGCGAGGCCATGATAGTGACAAAACACGTCAGGATAGTCACAGTACGACAGTGCAAGGTCATGCTGTTGACATAGCGAGGCCATGATAGCGACAAAACACGTCAGGATAGTCACAGTACGACAGTGCAAGGTCATGATGTTGACATAGCGACACCATGATAGTGACAAAACACGTCAGGATAGTCACACGACAGTGCAAGGTCATGATGTTGACATAAGAGACCATTATAGTGACACAGCCTGTCAGGATAGTCACAGTACGACAGTGCAAGGTCATGATGTTGACATAGGAGGCCAAGATAATGACAAAACATGTCAGGATAGTCACAGTACGACAGTGCAAGGTCATGATGTTGACATAGGAGGCCATGATAGTGACGAAACATGTCAGGATAGTCACAGTACGACAGTGCAAGGTCATGCTGTTGACATAGCGAGGCCATGATAGCGACAAAACATGTCAGGATAGTCACAGTACGACAGTGCAAGGTCATGATGTTGACACAGGAGGCCATCATAGTGACAAAACATGTCAGGATAATCACAGTACGACAGTGCATGGTCATGATGTTGACATAGCGAGGCCATGATAGCGACAAAACATGTCAGGATAGTCACAGTACGACAGTGCAAGGTCATGATGTTGACACAGGAGGGCATCATAGTGACAAAACATGTCAGGATAATCACAGTACGACAGTGCATGGTCATGATGTTGACATAGCGAGGCCATGATAATGACACAACATGTCAGGATAGTCACAGTACGAGAGTACAAGGTCATGATGTTGACATAGTGAGGCCATGATAGTGACAAAACATATCAGGATAGTCACAGTAAAACAGTGCAAGGTCATGATGTTGACATAGTGAGGCCATGATAGTGACAAAACACGTCAGGATAGTCACAGTACGACAGTGCAAGGTCATGATGTTGACAAAGCGAGGCCATGATAGTGACAAAACACGTCAGGATAGTCACAGTAAGACAGTGCAAGGTCATGATATTGACATAGCAAGGTCATGATAGTGACGAAACATGTCAGAATAGTCACAGTACGACAGTGCAAGGTCATGATGTTGACATAGCGAGGCCATGATAGCGACAAAACATGTCAGGATAGTCACAGTACGACAGTGCAAGGTCATGATGTTGACATACGAGGCCATGATAGTGATAAAACATGTCAGGATAGTCACAGTACGACAGTGCAAGGTCATGATGTTGACATAGCGAGGCCATTATAGTGACAAAACACGTCAGGATAGTCACAGTACGACAGTGCAAGGTCATGATGTTGACATAGGAGGCTATGATAGCGACAAAACATGTCGGGATAGTCACATTACGACAGTGCAAGGTCATGATATTGACATAGTGAGGCCATGATAGTGACAAAAACACGCCAGGATAGTCACAGTACGACAGTGCAAGGTCATGATGTTGACATAGGAGGTCATGATAGTGACAAAACACGTCAGGATAGTCACACGACAGTGCAAGGTCATGATCTTGACATAGGAGACCATTATAGTGACACAACCTGTCAGGATAGTCACAGTACGACAGTGCAAGGTCATGGTGTTGACATAGGAGACCATTATAGTGACACAACATGTCAGGAAAGTCACAGTACGACAGTGCAAAGTCATGATGTTGATATAGCGAGACCATGATAGTGACACAACATGTCAGGATAGTCACAGTACGACAGTACAAGTTCATGATGTTGACATAGGAGGCCATGATAGTGACAAAACATGTCAGGATAGTCACAGTAAGACAGTGCAAGGTCATGTTGTTGACATAGCGAGGCCATGATAGTGACAAAACATGTCAGAATAGTCACAGTACGACAGTGCAAGGTCATGATGTTGACATAGGAGGCCATGATAGTGACAAAACATGTCGGGATAGTCACAGTACGACAGTGCAAGGTCATGATGTTGACATAGCGAGGCCATGATAGTGACAAAACACGTCAGGATAGTCTCAGTACGACAGTGCAAGGTCATGATGTTGACATAGGAGGCCATGATAGTGACAAAACATGTCAGAATAGTCACAGTACGACAGTGCAAGGTCATGATGTTGACAAAGCGAGGCCATGATAGCGACAAAACATGTCGGGATAGTCACAGTACTACAGTGCAAGGTCATGATGTTGACATAGCAAGGCCACGATAGCGACAAAACATGTCAGGATAGTCACAGTACGACAGTGCAAGGTCATGATGTTGACATAGGAGGGCATCATAGTGACAAAACACGTCAGGATAGTCACAGTACGACAGTGCAAGGTCATGATGTTGACATAGCGAGGCCATGATAGTGACAAAACATGTCAGGATAGTCACAGTACGACAGTGCAAGGTCATGATGTTGACATAGCGAGGCCACGATAGCGACAAAACATGTCAGGATAGTCACAGTACGACAGTGCAAGGTCATGATGTTGACATAGGAGGGCATCATAGTGACAAAACACGTCAGGATAGTCACAGTACGACAGTGCAAGGTCATGATGTTGACATAGCGAGGCCATGATAGTGACAAAACATGTCAGGATAGTCACAGTACGACAGTGCAAGGTCATGATGTTGACATAGCGAGGCCACGATAGCGACAAAACATGTCAGGATAGTCACAGTACGACAGTGCAAGGTCATGATGTTGACATAGGAGGGCATCATAGTGACAAAACACGTCAGGATAGTCACAGTACGACAGTGCAAGGTCATGATGTTGACATAGCGAGGCCATGATAGTGACAAAACATGTCAGAATAGTCACAGTACGACAGTGCAAGGTCATGATGTTGACATAGCAAGGCCACGATAGCGACAAAACATGTCAGGATAGTCACAGTACGACAGTGCAAGGTCATGATGTTGACATAGGAGGGCATCATAGTGACAAAACACGTCAGGATAGTCACAGTACGACAGTGCAAGGTCATGATGTTGACATAGCGAGGCCATGATAGTGACAAAACATGTCAGGATAGTCACAGTACGACAGTGCAAGGTCATGATGTTGACATAGCGAGGCCACGATAGCGACAAAACATGTCAGGATAGTCACAGTACGACAGTGCAAGGTCATGATGTTGACATAGGAGGGCATCATAGTGACAAAACACGTCAGGATAGTCACAGTACGACAGTGCAAGGTCATGATGTTGACATAGCGAGGCCATGATAGTGACAAAACATGTCAGGATAGTCACAGTACGACAGTGCAAGGTCATGATGTTGACATAGCGAGGCCACGATAGCGACAAAACATGTCAGGATAGTCACAGTACGACAGTGCAAGGTCATGATGTTGACATAGGAGGGCATCATAGTGACAAAACACGTCAGGATAGTCACAGTACGACAGTGCAAGGTCATGATGTTGACATAGCGAGGCCATGATAGTGACAAAACATGTCAGGATAGTCACAGTACGACAGTGCAAGGTCATGATGTTGACATAGCGAGGCCACGATAGCGACAAAACATGTCAGGATAGTCACAGTACGACAGTGCAAGGTCATGATGTTGACATAGGAGGGCATCATAGTGACAAAACACGTCAGGATAGTCACAGTACGACAGTGCAAGGTCATGATGTTGACATAGCGAGGCCATGATAGTGACAAAACATGTCAGGATAGTCACAGTACGACAGTGCAAGGTCATGATGTTGACATAGCGAGGCCATTATAGTGACAAAACACGTCAGGATAGTCACAGTACGACAGTGCAAGGTCATGATGTTGACATAGGAGGCCATGATAGCGACAAAATATGTCGGGATAGTCACAGTACGACAGTGCAAGGTCATGATATTGACATAGTGAGGCCATGGTAGTGACAAAAACACGTCAGGATAGTCACAGTACGACAGTGCAAGGTCATGATGTTGACATAGCGAGGTCATGATAGTGACAAAACACGTCAGGATAGTCACACGACAGTGCAAGGTCATGATGTTGACATAGGAGACCATTATAGTGACACAACCTGTCAGGATAGTCACAGTACGACAGTGCAAGGTCATGGTGTTGACATAGGAGACCATTATAGACACAACATGTCAGGAAAATCACAGTACGACAGTGCAAGGTCATGATGTTGACATAGGAGGCCATTATAGCGACAAAACATGTCGGGATAGTCACAGTACGACAGTGCAAGGTCATGATGTTGACATAAGAGGCCATTATAGCGACAAAACATGTCGGGATAGTCACAGTACGACAGTTCAAGGTCATGATATTGACATAGCGGGGCCATGATAGTGACAAAACACAATAATAATAATAATAATTATTATTATTATAATAAAAATAATAATAAAAAATAGTTATAATAATAATAATAAAAATAATAGATATAGTTTTCAAAACTCAGTTCTATAATTTAAGTTAAATTATTATATATGAAAATATGCCACCAATAAGAGACTAGTTACTCTACAGCAACAATATGCTCCCAGTAAGAGACTGGTTACTCTACAGCAACAGTATGCCCCCAGTGAGAGACTAGTTACTCTACAGCAACAGTATGCCCCCAGTAAGAGACAGGTTACTCTACAGCAACAATATGCCCCCAGTAAGAGACTGGTTACTCTACAGCAACAATATGCCCCAGTAAGAGACTAGTTACTCTACAACATTAATATGCCCCAAGTAAGAGACTCGTTACTCTACAGCAACAATATTGCCCGCAATAAAAAACTAGATACTTTACAGCAACACTATGCCCCGCGTAATAGACTGGTTATGTACTCGGTAATAATAAAGCAGAATACGTGGTTACCATACATCTGGCTAATCTTTCCGATACCAATCTACATATCATTGATACGTATTCATATATTACCTACTATTTGTGTTCTGAGCTAGTGTTTTATAGCGATTCCAAGTGTTACACGCAAATGTCGATTTGCGATGATGCATCACTGAGGTATCTACATACAGATAAAGTAGATGGTACAGCATTGAGGCGTTCAATCCTGGATATAAAACGTACCACAGGTTCCGAAAGCTGGTTACAATATTTAATGAATAAGATGTTGACCGGTTACGCCAATGATCGCAGTTTCGATCCAATGTCGGAAAACCTCTAATGTATTCCTTGAAATGGTTCTGTTGACAAACCCTAAATGTACTACTGACCATGCGTGTTATCTGAGTCAATGCTCATTGTCGTACAAACCTAGGTAACATTTCTAGTTTGTCGTACATACCTAGGTTACATTTCTGGTTTTTCGTACATACCTAGGTAACATTTCTAGTTTGTCGTACATACCTAGGTAACATTTCTAGTTTGTCGTATATACCTAGGTAACGTTTCTAGATTGTCGTACATACCTAGGTAACATTTCTAGTTTGTCGTATATACTTAAGTAACATTTCTAGTTTGTCGTAAATAATGCCTTCAGTAACATTTACAGATTGTCGTAAATACCTAAGTAACATTTCTAGTTTGTCGTACATAATGCCCTGAGTAACATTTCTAGTTTGTCGTACATACCTAGGTAACATTTCTAGTTTGCCATACATACCTAAGTTACATTTCAGTTTGTCGTACATAATGCCCTAAGTAACGTTTCTAGTTTGTCGTACATAATGCCCTTAGTAACATTTCTAGTTTGCCGTATATAATACCCTAAGTAACATTTCCAGTTTGTCGTACATACCTAAGTAACATTTCTAGTTTGCCATATATAATGCCCTAAGTAACATTTCTAGTTTGTCGTACATACCTAGGTTACATTTCTAGTTTGTCTTACACACCCAAGTAACATTTCTAGTTTGTCGTACATAATGCTCTAAGTAACATTTGTAGTTTGTCGTACACAATGCCCTAAGTAATATTTGTAGTTTGTCGTACATAATGCCTTAAGTAACATATCTAGTTTGCCGTATATAATACCCTAAGAAACATATCCAGTTTGTCGTACATACCTAAGTAACATTTTTAGTGTGCCGTACAAAATGCACTAAGTAATATTTATCGTTTGCCGTGCATAATGCCATAAGTAACATTTCTAGTTTGTCGTACATAATGCCCTCAATAACATTTCTTGTTTGCCGTACATAATGCCCAAAGTAACATTTCTAGTTTGTCGGACATAATGCCTTCAGTAACATTTCTAGTTTGTTGTTCATAATGCCTTCAGTAACATTTTTAGTTTGTCCTATATAATACCTTTAGTAACATTTCTAGTTTGTCGTACTTCTAGTTTGTCGGACATAATGCCTTCAGTAACATTTCTAGTTTGTTGTTCATAATGCCTTCAGTAAAATTTCTAGTTTGTCGTATATAATGCCTTGAGTAACATTTCTAGTTTGTCGTACATAACGCCCTTAGTAACATTTCCAGTTTGTCTTACATAATGCCGTAAATAACATTTCTAGTTTGTCGTACATAATGCCCTCCCTAAGTAACATTTCTAGTTTGTCGTACATAACGCCCTTGATAACATTTCTAGTTTGTCGTATATAATGCCTTCGGTAACAATTCTAGTTTGTCTTATATAATGCCCTTAGTAACATTTCTAATTTGTCGTATATAATGCCTTTAGTAACATTTTAGTTTGTCGTATGTAATGCCTTAAGTAGCATTTCTAGTTCGTCGTACATAATGCCTTTAGTAGCATTTCTAGTTTGTCGTACATAATGCCTTTTGTAACACATTTAGTTTGTCGTATATAATGCCCTTAGTAACATTTCTAGTTTGTCGTAAATAACGCCCTTAGTAGCGTTTCCAGTTTGTCGTACATAATGCCGTAAATAACATTTCTAGTTTGTCGTACATAATGCCCTCCCTAAGTAACATTTCTAGTTTGTCGTATATAACGCCCTTAGTAAAATTTCTAGTTTGTCGTGTATAATGCCTTCAGTAACATTTCTAGTTTGTCGTTTATAATGCCTTTAGTAACATTTCTAGTTTGTCGTATATAATGCCTTTAGTAACATTTCTAGTTTGTCGTATATAATGCCGACAGTAACATTTCCAGTTTGTCGTACATAATGCTCTAAGTAACATTTCTAGTTTATCGTACAAAATGTCTTCCCTAAGTAACATTTCGAAATTGTCGTACATAATGCCCATAGTAACATTTCTAGTTTGTCGTACATAATGCCCTAAGTAACATTTATAGTTTGTCTACATAATGGTCTAAGTAACATTTCTATTTTGTCAAGGTCATGATATTGACATAACGCGGCCATTATAGTCACAGTACGATAGTGTGTAGCAGACAGAGACACGGATTATGGGACAAGTACCTAAATTATATCGATGTTAAACCGCCGTGTGTAGCAGACAGAGACACGAATTATGGGACAAGAACCTTAATTATAGCTATGTTAAAACATCGTACATCGTATGTAGCAGACAGGGACACGAGGTATGGGGCAAGTACCTTAATAATAGCTATATTAAACCATCGTATGTAACAGACAGAGACACGAACAATGGGACAAGTACTTTAATTATAGCTTTGTAAAAACCACCGTATGTAGCAGACAGGGACACAAAGTATGGGACAAGTACCTTAATTATAGCTATGTTAAAACACCGTATGTAGCAGACAGGAACAAGAAGTATGGGGCAAGTACCTTAATTATAAGTATGTTATACAACCGTATGTAGAGGACATGGACACGAAGTATGGTACAGGTACCTTAATTATAGCTATGTTAAACAAACTTATGTAGTGGACAGGGACACAAAGTATGGTACAAGAACATTAATTATAGCTATGTTAAACCACCGTATGTAGCACACAGGGACACGAAATATTGGACAAGTACCTTAATTATAGCTATGTTAAACCACCGTATTTAGCAGACAGAGACACGAGCTATGGGACAAGTACCTTAATTATAGCTATGTTAAACCACCGTATTTAGCAGACAGAGACACGAGCTAATGGACAAGTACCTTAATTATAGCTATGTTAAACCGCCGTATTTAACAGACAGAGACACGAGCTATGGGAAAAGTACCTTAAGTATAGCTATATTAAATCGCCGTATGCAGTAGACATGGACACAAAGTACGGTACAAGTACCTTAATTATAACAATGTTAAACCACCGTATGTAGCTGACAGGGACTTGAAGTATGGGACAAGTACCTTAGTTATAGCTATGTTAAACCACCGTATGTAGCACACAGGGACACGAAGTATGGGACAAGTACCTTAATTATAGTTATGATTAACCATTGTATATATCAGACATGGGACACGAAGTATGGGACAAGTTCATTAATTATAGCTATTTTAAACCATTGTATGTAGTAGACAGAGAAACGAACTATGTGACAAGTACCTTAATTATAGCGTTGTTAAACCACCGAATATAGCAGACAGAGACACGAACTATGGGACAAGTACCTTAATTATAGCCATGTTAAACCATCGTATGTAGCACACAGGGACACGAAGTATGGGACAAGTACCTATGTTAAGGTGTTATCCCACCATTGCTTTTTGTTCTTTATTCTATAGTAAATAATAAAAGTTTGAAGGCTTGTCATTCATAGAGAATCCCAAATGAAAGAAGTTAAACCTACATTTTACTGTTTGTCAACCTCTGCACTTTCAAAATATGATGAAAAAGTAGGGGTCATGTGTCATATAAGAGATTTTTTTCTGCTCAGTGTGTACACTGGTGACAAAGTGAAAGTAGACTTCCGAAATCATGTATTCGTACCCCAATTTCCAAGCATCAATTTTTGTTTCTAAATTCACAATTCAAACATGACAATGCTATCAAAATGTTCAAAATACATCAATAATGGCATTCAAATAAAAAAATGAGCATTAAAATAAGGAAAATGCATTTTTAATGAAGAAGAAATGAGGATTATTTATAACCGCCATCATGCGACTACCCCACGGAAGCACTTCCTTTTTGCAATGATGGTACTATGCCTTAAACCAATGTATGTAGCAGAAAGAGAAACGAACTATGGGACAAGTACCTTAATTATAGCTATGTTAGACCACCGTATGTAGCAGACATGAACACGAAGTATGGGACAAATACCTTAATTATAGCTATGTTAGACCATCGTATGTAGCAGACATGAACACGAAGTATTGGACAAATACCTTAATTATAGCTATGTTAGACCACCGTATGTAGCAGACATGAACACGAAGTATGGGACAAATACCTTAATTATAGCTATGTTAGACCACCGTATCTAGCAGACATGAACACCAAGTATTGGACAAGTACCTTAGTTATAGCTATGTTAAACCACCGTATGTAGCACACAGGGACACGAAGTATGGGACAAGTACCTTAATTATAGCTATGTTACGACATGGCGACTAATATAAGTATATGTTCAATTACAAACAGTTGTTTGATGGTCCAACAATCCCATTGCAAATTCCTAAATATACTAAAGAGAATTCTGTGTTTGAGTGAATATTCGGGTGACCGGTAGCAGTAAGTATACACAATCACTAAGTTGTTAATGTAGTAGTACGTATATTAACTGAAGTTTATTTTCCTAGTTTAACTTACATGAATAGTTTCTCGCTTACCTTTTTTTTTAAATCACAACGTTTGAATATTGGTAACAAAAACAATAGAGATTACCTGAATGTATAAAACGACAATCCGTTAGTAATTAAACACCAAGTTCCTATATTGCTATGTAAATCCATGGATAACATCGTTCACAATAGATAGATATGTTAGTACAATTTCCGTCAATTAACAAGTATCAAGGAAGATTGCCTTCATCTTGCAGAGTATCTGTAAAGCGATCATTTGCCAATATTCCTATCTGTGTGGCACAGTCTGTATGCTGTGTGTTTGTATTTCGTGTTTCATATTTACTCCGTGGTTCACTGTATGCAAGACATTACGAAAACCAATAAAAATAATCCCGAGACCGCCACTGCATTGTTATATCGTTCGGTGCTATAAGTACGTTATTACATAAATAATGCAATAAACATTCGTGCTTGGCGCATAAAACATATACCGTTAAATGCTCTAAGCATGTAAATATGAAATGCTTCCGTTGGTTTTCTAATTATTCAGAGCAAGGGTGCTGATTGGACTGGACTGTTTATATAGAGTTTAGCGGTTCTCCTTTCTTTGTTACACTTATGTGAAAAGATGCATACAACAATGGTTATAATTGGCACATTGATAACTCGGCTTATCTGCATTACATTACGCGCCATGTATCGCGAGCATCCAGAACGACAATATTGGCGTGAGTACAGGTATCCATGGTAACCAGACGCTAATTGTGTCGAATAAAGAACCTACAGCGGGACGCATGTATATATTTATATATCATATCGTAGATCATCGTTCGATTATCAGTGATTGTTTATTGGTTATATTGCCCAAACCAACGATTGGCTTCACTTCACATTATACTGGCAGTCTAATATTAAAGTACACACGGGGCGTGTGCCAGTACTCGCTTTTTCGCTCCCGTGAACAAATAGTACACGCTTTTCAACAACCGTGTATAGTGTAATTTCAGTTCTACACCATTCAACTCAAGATACAGCACTCGTAACTTAAAAGAACTGTATATATAAATGAATTTAAATGACATTAATTTGAAACGTTACGTCATACGATGACTCACGGAAATTAATATGACAGATTTCTTTTCAATCTTAACTGGGGAGATCTGTTAAATAAATGATACCATTTTCCTGAGTTATGTGATAAAAATAATCTTACATTCTTTATCGTTAATTTTGTTAAACTTGTTGGCTTAAAATGATATAATGCTCGTCAGAGTCACGCATAATATATTTTCACCAATTTGTTTAATAAATTCAATAATAAATGAGTATTTGATCCTCTATATATCAGCTAACTGTCACGTAGTAGCAGTGGACTATTGTAGCTAAATCTTATGTTATGTTCTATCTATGCCGTTCACTCGATTATTTGAAAACCGATTTTCATTAAGTTCCTTCAACAATAAAGTAAAAATGACATTTAAATAGTGTTACATATTTATTACTTCAGTAAGTTCCCGGTGTCTTGTTTGATTGAGATTTTCCGTGTTTTCTTAATACGCGTTAAAACTCATGTTTTACGCAAATGTCTTTACAGCAGACGGGGGTTGGGGAGCAATAGAAGATACATACAATATATATATATATATGTACTTTTGTATATACACCATACATGGGTGCTAAAAGAGCGCATACAATTTATTTCACGGTGTGTGGTTGGGGGGGGGGGGGGGGGGGGGGGGGGGGGGGAGGGGGGGGGGGGGCAAAAAAGTGAGTACACGTTTCACAACACTATTACATTTCACATAAGGTTCAATTGTAATTTTTAGGGTTCAAAACACAGTAAAAAAACTAAATCTGCAGCATGTGTCTGGGCTCAATTTTTTCACTGATTCAAGATATGCAATTATAAAGGGGATAAAAACATACATTGACCTGTTTTTTTAATTAAATGATTTTGTGAGACCTATCAGTTTCCAGAGCAATAATATATCAACTATTCGCCCCCGATGCTGTTCAAACCAATAATTCTGAAATCACACAGAATTGCCAAAAAAACAAAAAAACTGGTATCAGCATCAAATTTTCAGTGGTGATTTCTGAAAAATTGACCAGTTTACACATGGTAGGAAAAAATAAATCACAGCAATACAAAGCCTTGAAAAATGAAGAAAATGAGAACTAAAGTTTTATTTCTACCTCATTCGAGATAAAAGTGGTAAGTCCTACTTGCTAAACCTTTGTGTTACATACAGGTCATTCTGCCTCAATCATGGGTATCCGACGATAGTCAATTATCATTTAAAAGTAAAAAGTAAAGCTACATTAATTCAGATATTGATCAGGGGTGGATCCAGGATTTCAGTTCAGGAATTGCGGATTTAAGGGTTGGGGGTGGGGGTGCAACACAGACACTGAATGTGCACACTTTTCTTTCGGTAGATAATAATATAGTGGACTTTAATAAACTATGGGAATTTAGGTGGGGGGCACACGCCGGGTTTTTTAAATAATAGATCCGCTATTGCTGATGTTTACTATTCATTAATGAAAAATAATTTCCAGAAAAAGTGCTGGACAGTAATGTTAAATGTTGACATTAGAGCTTTTATAAAGTTGCGTGTGGGAGATATACAATACCAGTCCTCACAAAATAATCAGCCTCTATGACAATTAGGTAGCATGTTCTGGATGGGGTCACGTTTCTGACCTTTAGCATACTTCTACAGCTATGCATCACTTTAAAACGAGAAATAATATCAGCATCTCAAAGATGCACAAAGACCACGTCGTGATGTGAAGTTTAGTATTTGAGACAATGGCTACATGCACATAATAAAACAACCCTTATATTCCAAATGTTTCAAATAAAGGGATTTAATTCGTTTTCTTTTATATACACACAACTAAAATTAAGTTGTTTCCCATGGTTAGAGGGAGCGGGGAGCTTTTTTTAAACACAGTGTTAACTAAGTACAATGTTTATCTAAATCGCCAGAAATGAATTGTCTTCTATGTTAAAATGAATATTATCTTCCATGTTAACATGAATATTATTTTCCATGTTATCATGAATATTATCTTCCATGTTTAAAGGGAGATACCTATTTTCTGGACACGTTAATGTCAAAGTGAACACATTCGTTGTGGAAGTGAACACATTTGGGGTAGTTGTAGACCTCGACTAGACGTACTTTTACATAACACTGTGGCTTTCATTTAGTTTTATATTGTTCGCTGCAGATCGACATACATGATTAGAGGGTCATGGGTTCGATCCTCCTCATACGACTATGTGTGGTGTCGAGTAAGACACCTTTTCCGCTTAAGCTTAGTACTGGTTCTACCCAGGAAGACTTCGAGCGTGATTTGTATCAATTGTAATAACTTGTTTTACAATATATCACATATATATAACACATATATCATATATCATGCCATGTGTGTGCGGCATGGAAACTTCAGTTTGCCTGTCTGGATGGGGTATCATGCCATGTGACTGCGATATGAAAACTTCAGACTGACTGACTGGGTAGAGTATCGTGCCATGTGACTGCGACATGAAAACTTCAGACTGGTTGACTGGATAGAGTATCGTGCCATGTGACTGCGACATGAAAACTTCAGACTGACTGACTGGGTAGAGTATCGTGCCATGTGACTGCGACATGAAAACTTCAGACTGGTTGACTGGATAGAGTATAGTGCCATGTGATTGCGACGTGAAAACTTCAGACTGACTGACTGGGTAGAGTATCGTGCCATGTGACTGCGACATGAAATCTTCAGACTGACTGACTGGGTAGAGTATCGTGCCATGTGACTGCAACATGAAAATTGATAGAGTAGGGTATCGTGTCATGTGACTGCGATATGAAAACTTCAGACAGGTTGAGTGGGTAGGGAATCGTGCCATGTGACTGCAACATGGAAATTGATTAAGTAGGGTATCGTGCCATGTGACTGCAATATGAAAACTTCAGACTGGTTGAGTGGGTAGGGAATCGTGTCATGTGACTGCGACATGAAAACCTCAGACTGGTTGACTGGGTAGGGAATCATGTCATGTGACTGCGACATGAAAACTTCAGACTGGTTGACTGGGTAGGGAATCGTGTCATGTGACTGCGATATGAAAACTTCAGACTGGTTGAGTGAGTAGGGAATCGTGTCATGTGACTGCGACATGAAAACTTCAGACTGGTTGACTGGGTAGGGAATCGTGTCATGTGACTACGACATGAAAACTACAGACTGGTTGACTGGGTAGGGAATCGTGTCATGTGACTGCGACATGAAAACTTTAGTTTGACTGACTGGATGGATATCATGTCATGTGACTGCGGTATAAAAACGTCCGTTTGCCCGACCTGTCCGGTATCATGCCATGCGTCTGCGGCATGAAACGTTCAGATTAACTTACTGGGTGGGGTACATGTATGATGCAATGTGTCTGCATCATGAAAACAAACTTTAGTTTGACTGACTAGGAGGGGTTTCATGCCATGTGTCTGCGGAATGAAACTTCAGTTTGACTGACTGGGTAGGTTTCATGCCATGCATCTGCGGCATGTGAACAAACTTCAATGTGACTTACTGCTTGGGTTGTTTATGAACTTCTGGATAACCTCTTGTATCATCATTATCATTATTTTAATTATTACTTTTTTATTATTTTATATTATAATAAATAATTATTTTATCATTATTATTACTATTATCATTATCATCATCATCATCATCATCATCATCATCATCATCATCATCATCATCATCATCATCATTATTATCGTCAGCAGCATTGTTTTATCATTTTCATAGCTATTTATATTGCTATTTTTATTGCTATTTGAGTTAAGAAAATGAAATAAAGACAATTTATATTAATAAGTTTTATTATGAATTACGATACAAACGTTTTTACTGCATGCAAAGTACATGTAAATACAAACACGAAATGAGTTAGAAACATTGATCTACTTGAGAGAAAATATAGTATGATCGTTGTTATTATGTTTATACTATTTTATTCAGGCTCGATTCCTTAGAAGGCTCAAAGCTTATATAAGCCGCTCATGAGTCCGTTCCTGGGTAGAACCAGTGCTGAGTGTATTGAGTTGATAAGATGTCATCGGATCGAGCCGGGGATCGGTCTCACATTATAAATGTAACAAGGGCGACTAACGTTCAATCTACTGCACTATCATCTCACTTTTCTGCTTCTTCTTTTTCTTCTTCTTCATCGTCTTCTTTTTCTTCTTCTTTTCCGTGTTCATGTCCATGTGCTTGTCCTTGTCTATATAAAAGCACATTGTATGTACATTAATAACAGGAAAAAATATTAAAACCGCGTGATAGATATTATAAGGCAATTAATAATTTAGAGTTGTAGTAGTTTTATTATCATTGAAAATGGTCAGCTGTTCTGGTAATTTAGGTCATACTGTAAACAAATAAGCCAAGATAGTATTATCTGACAAAGTTCACTGAATATCACGTGATATATGGTCATGATTGCCATTCGTGATTTATCTATGTCAGATTATGAAAATGAACTTTCTACTTCGTGATTTTTAGCGATTATTTATTCCACGTTAGCATCAACTGTACTAAACAGCTAACTCACCACCTGACATTTTATGTATTTTCTCAAAAAGCAATTTTCTTGAAATTTGAACAATTATATTTATATACATATTCTTTATTTCCTTCATTAGCTTAGGAACATAGTAAACATGAATAAGAGCAACAAATCACATTTAAAATATACCAATATTTGACAGAGTAGAGCATACAGGACAATTACTTAATATGTGACTTGCAGAGCGTTGCATTGCACTTATACTCGCAGATACATGCAATTATAGACATGCATACATGAACAAAAGCGTGATTAGGTGCAAGCAGACACGTAGACAGACTAGCAAGCATACACGCACATATACTCACGCATTCACATACACATGTATGTGGTCTGTCAATATTAAATGAAAGTTACATCAGTATGAATACATAACACTTAATATGCATTCACTAAATATATTTCGCTAGTTAGAAGATTAATTCGTAAGCATATTGTGAAATGAATTTGCGACTATTTTCATGCTCAGTTTAGGTGAGGTAGTTTGTTTAACCCATAACAAAGATGAGTTATTAACGATTGCATATCGGTAGATATGAATTGTAGAAAACTACTAAGTGAATAATATTCCAAAGCATTTGTCTGTTCGTTTCATTAACTTCACAATCAAATACCAAATGCAGAGATAGTTCATTTGTACTTATTCCGCACTTATGACACGGTTGTCGGTAAGAGACCAATCGGCGAGATTATGCCGACCAATGAGTGATAAAAACTAGAATGATGAAGATTCTCATCATCACTCAATCTTAAGCTCAATGATAATTGCTCGGATGTATCTAAATATTATCTAAAGATACATTTCCAAACATGTTTTGAAGGAATGACACCTGATTAGATAAAACGTTCATAAATGTGAACTATGTTGTAATGTCTTTATAAGTTATATATATATATATATATATATCAGAAATAAATCTCTTTTATTATACGGGTACTTATCATGACGTATAACTATATTCAAAAAATAGATTTTGTCAAAAAATGAGATGGTAAATTACACTATTGGCCGAAAAAAGACAGCAGTCTCTAATCAATTTCGCTCTTAATTGTATTGGACCCAATAAGATTTAACGCTACATCAGTTCTTGTGTTTGAATGGGGTTTAACGCCATTTTCAACACATTTCAGGTTATATATGGCATATCTAGTTTTACTGGTGGAAGATGTTCCGGACTGAGCCAGACTGAGTAGAACCACCGTCCTTCCGCAAGTAACTGGAAACTTTCTCACATAAAGTTTTTGTAGCGAGCGGGACACGAATCTACGACCTTAGCGGTGAGAGTTAAGTGATCTTGAGACACTGCCTTAGATCACTCGGCCACGGAGGTCCATTCTTGTGTTTGAGGGAATACACTGTTTATACTTTATACAAGATTGTTGTGAACGTTCCAGCCTTATAAGTTGTATATTAGAAAGATCGGACCAAAACTCACAACCATACAACGCTTAAGTTTGTACAACTTATTTATATATTATAATTGAAGTAACTGGATTTATTCCAATGTCATGTATACCACTACTCATAAGACTAAAGAACGCTCCAAGCAGTTTAATATTAGCTTCATTGATATTGGGCCGGTTACTCATATTTTTTTCACAGCCAATACGTTATCTGTTTCTTTAACATACTCAGATCCTAATTTCCAAACACGGTCATATTCTTTAAAATCACGATCAGATTCATTTAATACAATAACAGCACGTGTATTAGCATTGTATTCAAGCCTCCAACGGCATGAGTACCAACAACTAATATCCATCATTTTATCCAGTCCTTCCATTGGTGCAAAACGGGACCAAGTGCTATTTTATTTCATATGCAATTGATACCTTACTTGCACCAATGGGAAGCAATGCATTTTTGAAAATGAAATCAAACACAAACCATCTGCGACAGTGGAACTTGATAAATTCAAATAATAAACTAATATCCATAGACCAGAGTCGCGTATTTTTTTATTAAACCGTTGATAAAAAATGTGCCGGGCTTCTGACCCGACACTGTCTTGTACCCTGTTTAACAGGGAACCAGTCAGAAATTTAACACGACTATCTACATCCGCGTAAAGACTTAAGAAAGTCGCTTGACATTTTATGTATTTTCTCAAAAAGCATTTTTTCTTGAAATTTGAATAAGAAAGAACATTTAGGATAAATATGGCCATTACATCAATATCTGTTAATGTCGTATACAAATTTCAATAACACTACTTCATATTTTGACGACCATTTTGGGAATACAAAAGTGACAGATTAGCTATTCCGTTCAGTATACATATTAAACTTCAAATGTCACGATTGTCCGAGTTTGACCAGGTGGTAAGCTTAGTATATAAACAAAGATAGAGTGAGAGAGCATTTATTTGGAGAGTTATTGACCAACATGCAAGCCGTACTTCTATTTGTAACCGCTTGTCTAGGCAGCGTGTTGGCACACCCTAACTATCGGGATGCACTCCCCAATGGCTATAACGTACCCAATCCGTGTGGGGGAGGAATATGGGAAGCAGTTGGACATTTCGATCCAATTCATCACACACACACCAAAAATGTTTTTGGAATGGTATGTATTTTATTTTAATGTTTACATGAAGAAACGATAGGAATATACGTCGTTTACAGGGGATTGTTGACATATATCATACACGGGAGGTTGTAGGTTTTACTACTGACAGGTCATATCAAACATATTACGTATGGAATTATGTATCTGTAGTTTGAAAGAGAGGCTAAACAATGTGAAACGTTAAATCACATGATTAAACTTACACACGAAAAGGTGGACAATGTCCAGCACAATTTAGACGTTACTAATTGCAGCCATAATACTAGCTGTAATAGTTAGGGATACATGTAGTCATAATTTGTAAAATCACATTCATACCAAAGCATCATGTACAATGAAACTGTCGAAATTTGCGATACCGAATGGGACTTAAAATTAAAATCGTATTAATAATACATACAGGCGTTTGCTTCCGCCGGAAGAACATGGACGAGCGCGTTGTGTATGGCTGACAGCGACGGAGACGGTATGAGTAATGGCGAAGAACTGGGCGACGCTTCATGTACTTGGTCACGTGGGTCAATGGTTGCGGGACCAGCAAAGGGACACCCTGGTATGAGTTTCTATTTATTTTATATTTAGAATGAAACATTTTGCTACAACAAAGACGTAACGCTCGATCCGTCCTAAAATGTCTGCGTATATTTGAAAGGTTTGACGTATTACTAGCAGTCATTGCCATATCCGGTCCTAAAATGGCTGCGTATATTTGAACTGTATGACGTATTACTAGCAGTCATTACAATATCCGGTCCTTAAATGGCTGCGTATATTTGAAAGGTTTGACATATCGGGTCCTAAAATGGCTGCGTATATTTGAAAGGTTTGACGTATTACTAGCAGTCATTGCCATATCCGGTCCTAAAATGGCTGCGTATATTTGAACTGTATGACGTATTACTAGCAGTCATTACAATATCCGGTCCTTAAATGGCTGCGTATATTTGAAAGGTTTGACATATCGGGTCCTAAAATGGCTGCGTATATTTGAAAGGTTTGACGTATTACTAGCAGTCATTGCCATATCCGGTCCAAAAATGGCTGCGCATATTTGAAAGGTTTGATGTATTACTTACTGTGATATCGTTTATAAAGGTGTCAAATATTTAAAGAAAAAAAAAATTCTAAAATGGCTATAATCCTATCCTATTTCAAATCAGAGTTACCCATCTTGCCTGCCTCGGATTAGTTTATACTAATTTATTTTTAGCTTGATTACGTAGTCGGTAAGTTCAGAGTTTATATGAATCGCTCTCAATTCCTCTTTCTGGGAATAACCCATTACTGAGTGTTTGAAAGGTTAACTGGTCGAGCTGGAATCGAACAGGCAACCTCTGTCGTGAGCGGTCAGCACTTTATCCACTGCACTTCCGCCCGCTGCCTGGGATTATAGGATCATAGAAAAGATATATGAGCAGCATGGTCAATTTCTTCAAAAGAATTTTGGCGACGCCGACAGCTGTGCGAGTTAAATGGCTCTTTGAAAAGTCGAACTTAACTTGAACTGAGTTTTGGGTTTAGATATACTTGGTCTCTACTCGAAACACGTTTCATTTGTCATCAATCAAAACTTTGTTATTGTAAAAAGGTAATGTATAATGTATCTCTCAGCCTTTGTGTCATTAAAGTACGGCCTACACTCAATCACTCGTTCATTTAGCCACTTACTGACTTATTCAGTTTAGTCAAGGACTCGTATATGATCTTGAATTAAAGATATTGAGGTTTGAAGTAAAATGTCTCGTTATTTGTTGTTCATTAGCTGCAGAATACACATTTTAAAATCAGAAGTACACACGTACTTCAACAATCTTGCTGGGAATGGTATTGTTTTGATGAGAATATCATTCTGCAATGTAAGACTATTGATTTGTGTTCCTGAGATAAATGGAAGTTAAGATAATTCAACACGAGATATTGCGAGATTTTGCGTGAATACGCGAGCATTCACAAAATATCAATCAAATGGATTCTCTATTTCTCTATTTAATTCCTTGGTTTAGTAAACTGTGATTTTCTTTAATTTCAGGTATTTGTGAGCCAGTGGGATCAACACAGTGTTCCTCACAAGGATTCGCATGTGGTTGTCATGGACACAATTGTGTTGGAAAATAGACACATGACCATGTGGTTTTATATGTATAAATCTTATTAAAATAGTTATTCGTTAATGCATTGTTTAAATATATTGCCACTTGCGCTAGTGTGCTAAGTATTTAGAGGACTGCTTTAGAATTTACCGGCCCTGTGTTAATTTTAGTGACCTTGTGTCTCAGACGTAAAATCCCAGTATGGCAGCCATTGAAATATTGTGACAAACATAGTCGTGTTCTGCGTAAAATATTAGTTTATACAAATTTGTTTTTTAGCTCGATTGCGATGAAATCTCAAAGTTTATATAATCTGCTCTCGAGTCCGCTTTCTGGGTAGAACCAGTACTGAGTGTTGTTTAATAAGAGGTATCGGGTCGACCGGGAGATCGAACCCGCAACCTCTGGCGTGAGCGGCCAACACTGTATCCATTAGACTACCGCCCCGCTTAAAATATTGTTGAATATGTAAGTCCATCATTGTTTCTCCTTCATATTTTTATAGTGAAATTCCATAGGAAAAGTAGAGGTCATATTTCATCCAAGATTTTTTCTTCTTCTGTTCAATGTGTTTACTGTCGACAAACTTTAGAAATCATGTATTCATGATCAAGTTTACAGGCCAACATTTTTATTTCTAAATTCACTATTCAAACATGACAATGCTTTCACAATATTCCATATATATCAATAATGCCATTCAAATCACAAAATTAGCATTTACAGAATGAAAACTTCATTTTAAGATAAGAAAAAGCAGCGCCTGTTTAACAGCACCATTATGCAATTACCCCCCACAGAGGCACTTCCACTTTTCAACGGATTTTTGTTCTTTATTCTATAGTAAATAATAAAAGTTTGAAGGCTTGTCATTCATAGAGAATCCCAAATAAAAGAAGTGAAACCTATATTTTACTGTTTGTCAACCTTTGCACTATCAAAATATGATGAGAAAAGTAGGGGCCGTGTGTCATATAAGAGCTTTTTTTTCTGCTCAGTGTGTACACTGGTGACAAAGTGAAAGTAGACTTCCGAAATTATGTATTCATACCCCAATTTCCAAGCATCAATTTTTTTTTCTAAATTCACAATTCAAACATGACAATACTATCAAAATGCTCAAAATACATCAATAATGCCATTCAAATAAAAAAATGAGCATTAAAACAAGGAAAATGCATTTTTAAAGAAGAAGAAATAGGATTATTTATAACCGCCATCATGCGACTACCCCACTATGCCTACACAGTTGAAGTTTGTTCTTTGTTCTATATAAAATACGGTCTAGGATTTTCACGGTATGTTTTGATCTGCTCCAATGATGATATCTACTTTTCAACTGGTTGTCTAGTAGTTTCATAAAACCAGCGATGTAATTCCTAATTATAACTCCTCAATATGTGTAATTCACATTTTGACTTTGAGATTCAATTCAATTCAATTAAATTTCAATTCTAAAGTGGATCTTAAATTTTGGTATTTCATGTATATATGTTCGAAAATCGCATTTCCAATTATTTAATAATGCACTTAAATTTCTGCTTATTGTATCATTTTCTAGTTTAAATTCCATTGGCATATTACTCTTGTTTTGACCTCTACCTAACTTCAAATGTATTCCAAAATTCCTTAAGATTCTTTGTTTCGTTTTCAGAAATTCCAATTTTATATAATCTTTCAATCGCCATTTGACCTTTCTATGATCTTTATTATTTGTTTTTCTTTTTAGTCTAAATTGTAACAGAAGTCTTAATTTATCAGCACGATATGTACATTTCCCGCTTTTCGACAGTTATCAAGTAGTACACCTAAACAGTCATTCTTTCAGGCCCCAGTTACACTAAACATCTCATTTTGAGATTTTCCTCAATTTAATTTTTTAAATGCTATAATTTTATTTCCATTGATCATTTTGAATGTTTTCTTTTACCAATGAGTTAAGATTTGTTCCGACTTCAATTGTGTGCGGTCTTTAATATATAATGAGTTCCACTGATCTTTTGGAGAAATTGTAATTCTTGAGTTGAGGAAAATCTCGGCTTGAGATGTTTCGTGACACTGGCTCCAGCGCTTGAATGTGTGTCGTGTGCCCCTTTGTGATATATAGAATCAAAATATTTCAACTTTGATTCCACAATCAGTTCTCTGACCCGGACAAAACCATATCTTGAGAGATAAGCTGCCACATGTGCCCGCTCACATTGCACGTCAGAACGTCGATCCTTATCGTTTAGCAACCAGTGTCCTCGAGAAAATCGTGATTTTGATTTGACACGACCGTCTTTACATTGAAGATAAGGCACCAATTACACTAATACAAGGTAAGTGCGTTCTCCCTTACCTACTTAGGAAAGCTTTTAAACACACATACACACCCAGAAAATTAATTGTCTGTAGAATGGCTCTGGTGCGTTTTGACGTATTTTGAGACATAATTAAACACATTTTGAACTGAATTCATGTTGGCGGATATATTGGAAACACCGCTGTTGTAATAAAAAATAATGACCCCCGTAGGATGACTGTCGGTGTCAATTTTCCAAGGAACCAAAGAACCTGAGATCATTTTTCTACAATCAGGAGGTCCGTATTTGTCAAATGGAAAATGTATCCACTCGCTATATCCAACAATGCAGTAAGACCTCGTGTTAAAATGTGACAGTCGTAGTTAAAATATCTTTGCAACCACTCATTGGATATGATTGAAACTTCATATGTGTGTTCAGCATCACCAACGGAACGTTCAGAGACAGGAACCATACATCTGATTTCCTTTTTTGGCAGCATTATGACCCTTTTGGACTTAGAAAATTTGGTTAGAGATTTTTAGGTACATATTTGATTATTCTGTCATTGGCTGTGAATGAAACTGAACAAGTATGTTCAACATCAACAACGGAACGCAGAGAGACAAGAACCATAACTCTTGATTTCCTTTGACAGAATTTTTGCCCTTTTAGACTTAGAAAATTTGGTAGGAGTTTTTAGCAAGTTAAAGTTTTTGAGTTGGTACACATTTCATCAATTTATCATTGGACATTAATGAAACGTCACACGTGTATTTAGCATCATAACTCTTGATTGCATTTTAGCCGAATTATTGCCCTTATAGACTTAGAAATATTGTTAAGAGTTTATAGCCGGTTAAAGTATGCAGTACAAGTACAAGGCCTTGAGCTTAGATGTTTTAAAAATAGGTTCAGTTTGTGGTCCTCTCTCAATTTTGTTCAAAATCATGACCCTGGGGGTAAAATTGGCCCATTCTAAGGGCTAAACATTTTACATAGTGTTATATAGGGAAATTCAAAGTGGAGATCTGATTTTTTTTTTCAATTAATTTTTTTGTTCATTTTCATGAAAGTAAAATTATTTTATTTTATATTTTGTTTTCATTTCCATGAAAAAGTATCCAACTGTGCATGCTGGTACAAGATTGTTTCAATTATAGATCCTTTTTAATGAACTTGTATCGATATATTACCCTATGATGTGTAGGTTGTGCATATGTTGTACAAGTATATGTAAAACATTGAAACAATGTATAATGCGAAAGGGCATTCAGTGGTGATAAACTGTACATGCTGGTACAAGATTATTTCAATTATCAATCCATGTTCATGAAAAGGGGTACCAATATATTGACCTATGATGTTAAAATTGTGCATATGTTGTACATGTAAAAAACTGAACAACTTAGAATGTGGAAGGATATCCAGCATTAATAAACTGTATGTGTTGGTACAAGACTATAGATCCACTTGCATGACCTAGTATATTACCATATGATTTGAAGGTTGTGCATTATCTCATGTGTAAAACATTGATAAACTACTCTTGAAACAAAAGATCATCTCAACTATAGCGTACACTATATTTTAAATTCTTGCTGTTTTTATTTCAGGTAATGTTTAATTAGTATTTCTTGATATGCTTGACCAACTTATTTTATTCTAGTCATGCAAGTGTAGTATTTAGGGTTATTATACGTACATGGTGTGCCTTAAGTTCGGTATTGGCATACATATCGGGATATTTGTCCGTTATGATTAATGAATTTATAAATCAATTTTAAAGTTTTAAACGAAAAATTAAGTTATATTAAAGCAATATAAGCTATCCAATCACTTTCTTGTTTTCCAAAAGAAAAATATTGATTACGAATATAAATGTTGTTGTTGAACTATTTTGCTAATTTATTTTTAACAGATAAGAAATAATTATAGCTTCATTTTACCACCAACCCTCGGTTTTTTTATTAATTGTCTTCCAGTTGGTACTTATTTCCTGAAATAACTGTTGTTTTGGAACAGAATCGAACTAGTAGAGCGCGCTAAAAGAACAAAGTATAATTAAAATAAACAAAATCAAATTTCGCAAAAAAAAAATAAGGTTTAATTTTAATGCATTGAACAGTGCCGTTCGTGAAGCTCGTCCCTTGCTGAATCTAGCATTATAATTATTCGTATATCGAAGACGAACAATATGGTAATTTATTCAGATAAACTTGTATTTTTAAATGTTCTTTAACATCTCATTTCACAGTTGCACCCCTTTTTTGCCAAGGTAACGTGAATCTTGCGTTTTAAAAAGTCCTATTTAATTTGGTTTTAAATATTTTCAAAATTATGGTTGTGATATCTCGCTCCAGTTGAGTAGAGCAAAAGGTGGAAGAGCATACATTGCACTAAGACATCACTGGTGTTACAAAAGTGAATTTTATCGGAGTTTACGATGCATGTATTTATGAGCATTTTAGGACTCCTTTTAAACAAATCTTAGGGTGTCAGACAGGGTTTTTTTTAAAAAAAAAAGTTAACAAAAATGGAAATTGTTTAAATCACGATATTTGGTATTTTACATAATTTTTTTGTCGTACTTAGGTATGGAATAATTCAGTAAATAGACAGTTATTCCGGTTAAACTTTTTAACACCATTCTTCAACCACTTTTAGATACAATTCATAATGAGAAGGACGCCCCGCGCGTTTGGTTTCAAATGACGTCGCATAGAACAGTTCTATTTAGTCAGTAGTGGGTTATACCCAAATGACACAAGCGGTAGAAGAACTAACTAAAGGCATTTTATATGATGTGAAATGTTCTACAAAACTAATGCCACAACAGTATTAATTCACACGCAGCAAACATATGATGAAGTAAAAAGTATATTTTACAATGTATGAACATTTGAAAAAAAAATACAAATGAAAATAGAATGGTCACGTAAAGATATGAAAGTAAAAAGAAAGTTGTGCTCACTTTATTTGACAACAGGACCCTGTTCATACAAGGTAAATGTTGTTAGGAATGGAAAACAAATGTGTTCGGTGGTATAACCGAGAGACCTATTATGACATCCCACAATGGGATTGATGAAAGTTGTGCACAATTAAGTCAAGATGAAGTAACTCCTATAAAGCCAAATGATTGACAGCTTATGTGCCCCTGCGAAAAGACACACGCAAACGAAAATAATATTATTGCCAAATTGATTAGGACTACACCCTGTGAATGATGAAGAGGATAAACCTATCAGCCATATTACTAGGTACGCCAACTGTAATTAAAGAAAAGTTAGCAATGGTTAAGTAACCATTCACGCAATTATTACTGGACACAAATGTAAATAGTCCAACTGAGTTATATCAAACCAGTCATTTCCATCTGAGGCTACAGAATCAAACAACAACACCGGTTATGGCAACTCAATATTTGAAGATGATGAGTCATTTGATCGTAAACAGGTTTTTGAGACATGTGAACATGTAACATCATACTGAATAACAATAGATCAGCAGAACAGAGACAACCATGAACTACAGTATTTACTGATAGATATTCATTCACAAAGCGAAAGTTAGAAAAGTGAAAACGATAAGCTTGTTAAAAACTGTGAAAATGAAAATGAGTCTTTCAAGTCGGAATTGAAAGAGCAAAATGAGAAGAAAAAGAGAAAAGCAAATGTATCAGTACGTATCAAAGGCCAAGTTTTAAATGTTACAGCTAAATGCATTATGTATAAAGAAGACAACGCTAAACTAAAGAAGCAAATTGGAACTATATCACAAGAGAAATCGGAATAAGTAATGAAAATAACAAGTCAAAAGATAAGATTGTCTCAAAAATATTCAATGGAATGTATAAAACTAAAAATAACAAATGAAGTCAGTGGTCTCAATGCTGTTCTAGTCAGTGAACTTAAAAGTCAAATTATAAAATCTATGACACAAACAAATAGATCAATTGCGAAGAAAATACAAGATAATGATCAGTGTATTAGGAATGAGAAAGTGACACGTATTGCAAATCGAACAAAAACAACACCCACGACCCACATGAATCCAGAAGTCAGTAATAGCGAGTTAAGGAGAAAGTCGGCTTTCATAGCTGGTGATTCCATCACCAGGGTACTGAGTACTGGCAAAATAACTGACTCTGATTTGAAAGTGCAAATAAAATCCCATCCTGGTGGAAGAGTAGGCGCGATAGAAAATACATTCATATCTATGGCGGAGACACAGACTAGCGTCATAAAAGGAACATATGTTGCAATACTTCACATAGGAACAGACAACGCATCTGATGCAGTACAGATTAAAGACATAACCAATGAATTCAGAGATACTATAATAACACCATTCAAACCATTAGTAAAGAAACACCAATTATTGTTTCATCTATCCTACCAAGGCGAAAGGATCAACTTGTAAACGATAATATATGAAAAACCAACAAATCTCTAGAACAGCTGTGCATCAAATATGGACATACCCTCCTGAATTATGACGTTTTCAACGAAAATAATTCCCCCACGAATATGTCCTTGAACCAGAAACAACGAAAATTAATCCCGACGAAATTGAATGATTTCTCAATTTTTCATTATGTACTGCTGAACATTTAAGTGGTTCACTTACATTTATGTTTTTCAGGAATTACATAAACATTTCCTTGATATAAGTGGTTTTTGTCGAGTTTGTAGAAACGAACATTTTTATTTTATAATATCAGAAGAAATTATATTTTATGTATTGGTGTTTGTCGCCGGTTTTACATACGTCATGTCCTGTATGTGAGGAAGAGTTTCCCACCTTGGGAAAACCTTCTATCTTCTATGGGCAGTAATGGGAGGAAAGCAACTGATGATTCGAGTGACTGAACTTTGGAATACAGTTTTATAATTGATTTTATATGACTTTTGATATAGAGGTGTAGGTCCTATAAAAGTTTTCTTCGCAATCGAGTTAAAAGAAAAGTATCAGAAAACAAAGTGTTTACACAATATCGTATTTATTTTACAGCTTATATGGTCTACGTGCACATCATCTCATGCATTTATTGCCTATGCATTTATTGCTTATGAATTTAAATATCTTTAAAATTGGGCACGGACGTGTCCTTAATCTGAGACATCTGATTCGTAGATTGTCTGATGACACGTGTTATACATTTGGTATTCCTCCTATTGTAAGTGTTATCTATGACATACAGTCCATATAAATGAAGAAACGAGACAACTTTCCTATCATTTACTTGACAATGTTCATACGGGCGGTTATACTCGTTTGTTTTTCGGGGGCGTTTGCCCACGATTACTACCGAGATCGGATACCTAACGGATATAGTGTACCAGATCCGTGTTCAGGTGGAATTTGGCTGGCTGTTGGCCATTTCAGTCCCTTACATCACACACACGACAAAAATCCGTTTGCGTTGGTATGTACTTTATACTTTTTGCAATTTATTTGTTTGGGAAACAAACAGTATTTGGACAATACATAATTATATAAGTTACTGTGTGCTCTCTGAAAAAGAATCAGTTTTAGGCACAAGAAAAAATATATGCCTGTACTTGTAAATAATAGTTATAAAAGAAGTATAATTACGTCATAAAAGAAGTATAATTACGTCACCAAAAATTGTTAGAATCAGGAGAGATGTGACTGAAGATGAATAAATGTTGTAGAAATCGATGAATACTAATTGTATTGTTTCTCACAGTAGATATCGAAGACGATTTGTAGATGTTTATCAGTTTGGTTTGTTTCAAAAGTCACCAAGGCGTTATTATCCTTATTTTTGTCTCATCTATGTACACATCATAAAAAAACATATACATTAACGTTTAAACGTGCACATGATCTTTCTAAAATAATTATAAGAGTCATTTTAAACCATAAGTTATGCATACCAATACAAAGCACAATAATTGGCATGATAAAGCTATGTAAATTATTGTTAACCTTTACACTAAAAACTGCAATAAACCAAGTTTTAAATTAAAAAGCTGAAGAAGAAAAAGAGCACTATTGCGCAAAATTAAAAAAATATCTAAAATACCGATTATCTCCTTTGATCAGATCAATTGAGATCTGATTAGCAATATTTTTATAGATGAAACAAAATATAGCAAAAAACTAAAATAAAGAGAGCATTATTTAAATATATAAAAAGTACGACGTTGCAATACTTTAAAACAGGTAGGTACATATTTGAATTAATGCCTGATGAGTAAATAGAGTTACTTGTTTATCAGACTGTTACATTGTTAAAACGTTACACAGATTTCATGAGCTTTTTCAAAAAAAAGTTGTCTTAAATCATCATACTGGGTACATTCTAAAATAACACGACTCATCCTCCACAAAATTACAAAACGGGCATTTATGATCATTTTCTTTAAGATGTTCATACCTACCAGTTTCAATGCGCATTGGAGCAACTCAACATTTGAATTTGATGAAAGCTGATCGATGTATTGTTGGTAAAATCAAAGTGCAATACAATTCGGTTTTAAATTCATGTTTAAAAAGAATATATGTTCTTAACTTATTTCGACCTTTTCCAGAAACACTACCGTTTCTCTGAATAGAATATTGTCATTCCATTAAAACTGATTTGAACATCTTTCCCTTAAGATATGGACAAACCTTTGCTTATATATGCTTATATCTATAGTGATAAATTGTTGAAGACCCAAATGAGTCTAACATATTTCTAACATCATAAAACCATTTTTTACAAGAACTGTTTGCTTAACTGTCTGCCCATTGTGCAGTATATTTGTTAAGTCGAGTATTAACCATTGACGACAGTCTGTGTCGGTAAGACGAAATATTAACACGCTGACGTACTATTGCAGGCTGCCAACCAATTTCTCCAACGACTGCAAAGTTAAGTGTTTATTTTCCCACTTCAGAAAAACCGCATAGCTCGATTTTGAATAGCTGTAATGGGAGAATAACTTGTATGACCCCAAATGGTAGAACTATAACTAACAACTGGAATCAAATACTTTTAAATTTTGTAAAAACATTATGTGAAACTCCGCCAATTAACTTACACTCAGCCATAAGAAGGCCTGATGCCCGGTTAGCACTAGAGAACATGTTTAACTGTAACCTTAAAATCTTAATGTTCGTGCAAAGTATTCCTAGATTTATATACTTATCTACAATTTTTAATGCATACTCTCCACACGAAAATGTATGAGATTGCTTTTTGTACTATTGATATGCATATATTTAAACTACACCAGTCATTTAATGCATTTAATAAAATTTGTTAATCACCATGGCTTTCTGCCAACAAAACAATGTCATCAACAACCATGAGCATACATAAGCATTCGCCATTTATTTGAACCGCAATGTTCAAAGACTTAAGACATATAGTTAAATCGTTTATATAACGATTAAATAATAAAGGCGATAAAATACAGCCTCGTCTTAAATATACACTGAACACCAAACCACTTAAATGTTAAATAATTTTCTCTAACACAAGAAGACACAGACAAATAAAGTGCTTGCATTTCCTCTCTTTGCCTCTTTAATTGCTTTTTGAACATTTAATTTAGAAATATTATCATTGAATGACAAGTATGACAACATGGGTACTTCAGTGAAGTACTCAACCGCCTACAGCCAAGTGAACCAGCAGATCCAAATTTTGCACTAGACAACCTCGACATCGACACAGAAGATGAAATGAAGAAGGCAATCAACGCCCTGAAGAATTCCAAACTACCAGGCATTGATTCCATCCAGGCTGAAATGTAGAAGGCAGACTCCTTTACAGCCACAAGGGAAATACACACATTGTTTATTGCAATCTGGGACACAGATACCATCCCAAATTACTAGACAAAGAAACTAATTGTGAAACTCTACAAGAAAGGTAATCCCCAAAGCTGTGACAATTGGCGAGGGATCACTCTTCTATCCGTTCCGTGTTCTACCGTGTTCTCCTATATATAACTGAAATAGCTGTTGACAGCAAGCTAAGACCAGAACAAGCTAGATTCAGAAAAGGAAACATCATCGAACTGTGTCTAGAGCAGAGCACTCCTCTGAGCATCAACTTCATTGATTTTAAGAAGGCATTTGAGAGTGTTCATCTAGACACCTTGTGGAAGATTCTCCGATGATATAGGATCCCCCAACAAAAATTGTTACATTGATAAAAAAAAATTATGAACATTTCTAGTGCACGACACGTTATCTGACTGGTTGACAGTCAGGTCTGGCGCTAGACAAGGTTGTATCATCTCTCCTATTCTCTTTCTTGTCAAAATTGACTGGGTTATGCGACAAACCACCAAATACAAACGAAGATACATCCAGTGGACCATGTTCTCTCACCTAGAAAATCTGGATTTTGCTGATGACCTTGCAGTTCTATCGAGCAATCTCAGCCATTTACAAGAGAAGGCTGACAGGCTAAACGGTTATGCGAAACAAGTTAGACTCAACATCAGTGTAAGTAAGACTAGAACGATGTACATTAATCAGACATTGACTGCACCAATCACTGTTGATGGGGAACCACTTCAGAAAACCGAAGACATCACATATCTGGGTAGCCTCATCAATACAGACAATGGAGCTCAGACGGACATCAAAGCAAAACTAGGAAAGGCCCGCAATGCTTACTATCAGATCAAGAACATCTGGAAGTCCAATCAGTACAGTCAAAAGACCAATATAAGACTATAACAACAATGTAAAGTCATTCCTACTGTACGGCTCAGAGTGTTGGAGAGTTGTCAAGAATGATATGAGAAAAAATTATGCCTTCCACAACAGCTGCCTGAGGAGGAGTTGTCGGATATTCTGGCTAGACAAGATATCTAATGAGCTGTTATACAAGCAGATAAAATGTAGCAGCCTCATCACGGAACCAAGCATAAGCGATTCGGATGGCCCGTGTGAATATATACAAAACAGGAATACATATATGACGTAAAACATAGTGTATCTAATATTTTGAGAAGAAACAACATGCAAATAAAGAGAAATATCACGTATATCTAACGAAATGAATATGTACATATACATACAAAACATCCATCCATCCATCCATCCATCCATCCATCCACACACACACACACACACACACACACACACACACACACACACACACACACATACATACATACATACATACACGATATTTTAAAGCCATATGACAGTATCAATATGTTTTTTTCTCTCATAAAAGCTTTTAGGCTTCAATTGCACAGGGAACTTCGAAATATTTGAAAACAATACCTAAATGATAATGAGTTTGATTGTATAAGTTTTTACAATAGATAACAAGAACTAAGAATTAAAGTTGCCTCTAGCATATGTGATAACAAATGATATAAGAAATTGACAATTTGTGTTTTAATTTAGAAAAATGTGAGGAACGGGAATAAAAACAAAAACATAATGAACATTTAATCAGATTCGTTCAAAAATGTATTAAAGAGAGTGAAGCTTTCGGCCACATTTCGTACCTATGATTAATGTTTAATCACAGAACAATGACGTTTGGCTGACATGTTCATGCATATAATTATCTCCTTTCCTTCTTTCTTTCCACTTTCCACTTTTATCTTTCCGAAATACTTTTTATCTTCTGTTTAATCAATGTACTAAGCATTTCGCACTTCTTAACTTATTTTTCTCAGTGCTTACATGTCCATTGTATACTATTCGGAAACTATGTTTGTTTTCGCTTAAGCATTGAATTTGTTTATAAAAGCATAACTTACTAAATTACGTTTTCGCCATGTAGTAATTCTATGTAATATTGTATTTAGGAAAGGGTCGTAAACAACATTGTAAGAACATGTAACCAACCCCAATTGTATATTTATGTCAATAAAATATGTTTAAACCAAACATTAATAAATAAAATAGAGGTACAGATGTTTTTTTATATAAATATTACTCCGTAATTGTATATCAAATTGACATATGATATAGTTGTTACGAACTTCGAGTTCCATAAGTTATGATTTAATCGAACGAAAGTAGAAAGTTTTAAAATAATTTACAGATTATATCAAAATTATGTATTTCTGTTTTTCAAACCGTAAGAATAAAGAAATATAAACGAATAAAACAGGGGAACGGAAATGGTTGTCCTGTTAATTCGTAGTTTTCTCATTTCTGATCTGATTAGAAAGGATATGTGATATTTTAATATAATTTTATGTATGACGCAATAGTGTTCATTTTTCTTGTCACCGTCGTTGCTTTTTATCACCATCGTAGTTTTGCTGTTTTAACGTTCCGCTATCCTATCCTGACGTTAACACACCAATTAATTTTTTTGCTGTTCTATATATAGAGACATGCACTTCTGGAACACTAAACACATTGCCAATGGTTCTAAAAGTATCTGGTTTCCATAGATTGTCCTCTGTTAGTCCAAATATGCAGGAAAAAACATGGGGTTGACTTTTTCACAATTTCACAATTTCGATGGTTTGCCGACACCTCTTCCTTTTTGACAATTCTGCCCATTTATTGCAGTGTATCACTGTGCAACTTTAAACTCTTAATCCAACATTGTCACCCAAACTTGGCAGAATTCATGAAAATGCTCCAATGTTTTCATATGTACAAAGAAATTTGACCACATTAAGCATTTTCAACAAAAATAATTCCCAACCGATTTACACAGCTCTAATGTCTTGGGTGCAATAATCTTGCTACCGTCACTAAAGGGAGATAATTGGTTAGTTTTTAGTGACCTTTAGCTGGACGATGTTTTCTATATTATAGCTGTATAATCTATGATACCCCAAGCGAAACAACGTACTTTTAATTTGGCGTATTTTTACCTTTGACGTTGTTACAGTAGATTTGATATTCTATAAAGATAAGGTATTAAAGGTTCAATATATATGGACTGTGACAATGTAGGAATGTTGTGTTTTTTTGTAATGTTTTGATTTATTGTAATAATTAGTAAATTTGTTAACTTTGATTTATTTATTAATTTTCTTTTTTTTTCTTTTATATTTTGTTGTTAGAATCAAATACCGGTAAGTTATATGATATCAGTACAAACCAATGTGTTCAAGTATGTTTTAAATATTTTTTACTAGTAAGGAAAGCTTGCTCTTTAAATGCACAGACAAAAACCATATGAACAGAGAGCAGGTTAACGCCTCACCAACACAAACTCGGTCATTCGCACTAGTACCTCAAGGAGACATAACTTTTCAGAAATAAATTCTAGGTAACCGTGTTTTTGCACTGGATTCTGTAGAATCTGTTGTACAAATAAAAGGTAATCTAAATAAGTGTTTCCATTCTCTTTCAATATTTAATCCATACTGTCCCCATTTAGTAATAGAAGTTGGCAACAAATTTGAACTAACAAGGATATCATATATTACACGACAACCTTTTTTTGTGCTGTTTATGCAAGACACTGATAAAGGGCATATTGGATTGTCTAATTTCGTTGCAAGGTGAGCAAATTTAAGTGTTTGAAGGTAACCACGTAATGTACCAAGCATACCTTCAAATTTAATAAAATTATCCACAAATAACCTAAATGTAAGAAGATTACCATTTTCATCAATCAAGTCACTAACACATTTTACACCTTTGTAATACCATCTTTTATAAAATACACTAGATCTTCCGATCTTATTGTTATTGTAAAACCATAAAGGTTGGTTTAAAAAATCTTTCCATGACATTGGTACTAAGGCAGTTATTAATACTTCCCAACTTGTGTACACATCTTTCCAAAATAGATTCCATATTTTGAAAAGGTTCTTTTTCACATAATCATTACCAAATATTATCATTTCTGATACACAAGGATACATAAAATTATGAATTTCTATACATTTTTTCCCACCAGACAAAAGTCTTCTTATCCGAGTTAGTTTTAAAGCATATACAAACTGTTTAATGTCAATTATTCGGAGTCCTCCATTCTTAGAATATTGTATTACAATATTTATTTTTATTCTATCTGGATAATTATTCCAGAGAAAGCTAAAACAAATAGTTTGTAACAATTTAATTTGATCTTCTGATGGGTTTGGTAATGATGAAAACAGGTGGTTTAATTTTGGTAGAGCTAAGGTTTTTAAGACTGATTTATCCAAAAGGGTTGAGAATTATTTTTGACCATGAGAGTTGCAGTGTTTTAATTTCATGTATTTTCTTGTTATAATTCAATGTATTCATATTAGTTGTCATAGTGATGCCAAGTACTTTAAATTCTCCCAGATCCCAATTTAATTATTTTTCTGTTCACAGTTTTATAATTTAACTGTTATTTTTCCCAAACCATATAAATCTGGTTTTTTTCAACATTAACATTAAGACCAGAAATATCTGCATAGAATTTTAAAACTAGAAGAGTATGTTTAAGTGATTTTTCTGTACCTGTTAACATAAGGAAAGTGTCGTCAGCATATTGTGAGATTATGTATTCGGTATCGCCTACTTTGATTCCTTTAATATTCTTATTGTTCCTGACCAATACAGCCTATATTTCTACACATAAAATAAAAATGTATGGTGATAATGGATCGCCTTGTCGACAGCCACGGAAAATATAAAACCATTCTGATAGATGGTCATCTATAGATATGCAAGATTTAATATCTGTATAAAAAACATTAAAACCTCATCAATAAAAGACCTCGAAAGTGTATCAAAAGCTTTTTCGAAATCTATAACAACTAATAAACCTGGTACATCATATGTTTCTGCATATTGGAATAAATCATAAATTGTACGTGTACGTGTACGTGTATTTTCACCAACGAATCGTCCGGCAAGAAAAACGGTTTGGTCCTCATTAATACATTTTGATAAAACTAATTTTAAACGTCGAACAATACATGCAGAGGCTAATTTATATGAACAATTGAATAAAGACATAGGTCTCCAATTTTTTTAACTACTGTTTATCTCTGTTTGATTTTGGGATGCATGTTATAATTCCTTCTTTTTGCGTGATTGAAAGTTCTCCTTTAAGTAACCACAGTTAATGGATCTACAAAGAAATACACCCAAGTCTATCCAGAAGAAGAAATCTGTTGCTCTCTTGTGAGTTTTCGAATAGAAAATTATGAATTTACTTATAAAGTTCCTATTTTCTAGGTGGCAAAAATAGTTACTTTTTCTTCTTCATCTAACCATTTGGCTTTTGGTCTTATTTTAATTTCTTCGATTTTTTTTTGTCTTAGTTCAAACAAACATTTTATTTTATTGTCTAATGTTGTTAAATCTGTGTCTAATTGTTTTTCAAGTTTTCCTATTTCCTCTAAAAGTTTTATTTCTGTTTTATCTTCTTGTTTTTTTCTCAGAAAGGATGAATATGATATAGTTTTTCCCCTTATCTCCATCAACAGCATTTAAAAAAAGTTGTTATCCAAAATCATTAATATCCAAAATCAAATCTTGGCATGATATATCATTTATTTGTAAATTAATATTCTGTTTTTTAGTTGCATATTGAACTTTTGTATTTTCAATTACCTTTTTTATTTCATCTACATATTTTTTGTCTTTTAAAAGTGAGTTATTAAATTTCAAGTAGGGAAATCCCTTTTTAAATTTGTCAAATACAAACGTTATAGTTATCAACCAGTGATCTGTTTGATAGCTTGGTAGGATAAAATCTAGTCTTGTCGTTTTATTTGTATTTGCCCGCCTCCATGTAAAACCTCTCTTTTCGAAATTAAGTTCCCAATATAGGAATGTAAGCAAAGATAGGTAGCGATAGGTTTGCCTTTGTTTGTGTAACGTAAATACATATTTACATGTAGTTGCATCGTGTAAAATGACACATTTTCGTTGACTCGTACTTTCAGAATTTTGCTGCAGCTGGTCATAAGTGGACAGCAGACTTGTGTGGTATGGACAGTGATGGTGATGGTGTAACGAATGGCGCGGAGTTGGGTGACCCTGGCTGCACGTGGACGCAGGGTAGTTCACCATCGGGAGTGGCGACAGGACAACCAGGTGAGAATATATAGATATATAACCAGGGTATTTTGCTGAAACATTATGTGTGTTTTATTTTATTTCTTTGTCAAAGGATCCCACTTCTGAGACCGTGGATGAGTATACGTTCGCAGACCTTAAAATATACAAACACAAACAAATCCATTACATATATCACAGGTTGCAACAAAAGTTCCATGTTGATATGTCACGGACATTACATATACCACATGTAACAACAATAGCTTCATGTGGATATGTCTTGGACATTACATATATAACATGTTACTACAAGAGCTTCATGTGGATATGTCTCGGACATTACATATATCACATGTTACAATAATAGCTTTATGTGGATATGTCTCGGACATTACATACATCACGTTTTACATCAGGAGCTTCATGTGGTTATGTGTCGGACATAACATATATCACAGGTTACATGACAGCTTTATGTGGATATGTCTCGGACATTACATATATCACATTTTACACCAAGAGCTCCATGTGGATATGTCTCGGACATAACATATATCACAGGTTACAACAAGAGCTTCATGTAGATATGTCTCGGACATAACATATATCACATGTTACAACAAGAGCTTCATGTGGATATGTCTCGGACATTACATATACCACAGGATACAACAATAGCTTCATTTTGATATGTATCGAACATTACATATATCACAGGTTACAATAGCTTTATGTGGATATGGCTCGGACATTACATTTATCACAGGTTACAACAACAGCTTCAAGTGGATATGTCTCGGACATTACATATATCACAGGTTAAAATAGATTCATGTAGATATGTCTCAGACATCACATATATCACAGGTTACAACAAAAGCATCATGTGGATATGTCTCGGACATTACATATATCACAGGTTACAATAGTTTCATGTGGATATATCTCGTACATTACATATATCACAGGTTACAACAACAGCTTCATGTGGATATGCCTCGGACATTACATATATCACAGGTTACAATAGTTTCATGTGGATATATCTCGTACATTACATATATCACAGGTTACAACCACAGCTTCATGTGGATATGTCTCGGACATTACATATATCACAGGTAACAAAAGTTGCATGTGGAAATGTCTCGGACATTACATATATCATAGGTTAAACAATAGCTTCATGTGGATATGTCACGAATATTACATATATCACAAGTTACAATAGCTTCTTGTGGATATGTCTCGGACATTACATATATCACAGGTTACAATAGCTTCATGTGGATATGTCTCGGACATTACATGAATCACAGGTTTCAACAATAGTTTTATGTGGATATTTCTCGGACATTACATAAATCACAGGTTACAACAATAGCTTCTTGTAGATATGTCACGAATATTATTTATATCACAAGTTACAAAAGCTTCATGTGGATATGTCTCGGACATTACATATATCACAGGTTACAATAGCTTCATGTGGATATGTCTCGGACATTACATGTATCACAGGTTGCAACAATAGGTTCATATAGATATATCTCAGACATTACATTTGTCGCATGTTACAACAAAAGCTACATTGTGGATATGTCTCGGACATTACATATATCCCAGGTTACAACAAGAGCTTCATGTGGATATGTCTCGGACATTACATTTATCACATGTTACAACAAGAGCTTCGTGTGGATATGTCTCGGACATTACATATACCACAAGTTATAACAATACCTTCATGTAGATATGGCTAGGACATACCGTACTTTAAAGTCTTTAACGAAATTTCATCAAACTACACAGAAATATTTGCGTCACTCAGGAAGTGTGTCGTTTGCAATATTGTTCACTAATATTAGTAAGTTAACAAAATGGCATGCCTTTTTGAAATTGATAATATTTTGCTGCAACTGAAAATGGCTGTTCATTTCATACAAAAATCTTAGATTTCCGAACGTTATTAAAACGGATCACAGGTTCGTACTTATCCGCCAAGTGCATACTTTTATAAGGCACAGGTCATGACGCGGATATAACAGCAAAAGGTTCTAAAAGGAATACGATACCACATTAATCTTCCGAACAATACGAATGTGTGTCTCACTCAAAATTCCGTATTTTTTATGTTCAATGTCCTTAATGGTTGCATTAATAATAGCAGTAGGCTTATCCTAAGCACTTGCATCAGCATTAACATAAGCATTTAAATAATTGTTATTAGCATTCAATAGGATTTCAAGATTAGCATAAGCAAGATTAGCATTAGCAAGATTAACATAAGCATTTTAATAATTGCTATTAGCATTTCAAGATTAGTATAATTATTTAAGTACGTGTTATTAGTATTTCAATAGGATTTAAAGATTAGCATAAGCACATCCAGTAGCATAATCATTAATGTTAAGTTACAACTATAACATTGGAAACATGGTTATTCTCATTAACAAAAACGTAGTTTTAGCAAAAATCATAAGTATTAGTATTAGCAGAAACATTAGGATGTGTATAGTATATACATTACCATAGCAGTTAACAGAGAATACAGCAATGTCATTTTGAATGCTATAGAGCAATAAAGTCGAACAACTCAGGTGGCTCTGATTATATAATAAACGAATCTTTTATCCATGGCAAACTGATTTTACTGCCAACCTTAGTTACACTTTTAATAGGATATTTGATATTGGTTATTTTCGTGAATGTTGGTCGGAGTGACATATTAAACCGCTACACAAAATAGGCAGTACAAGTGCAGGAGATGGTCACCTAACGACTGCCTTATTAAGCTGTTTAGGTATATTATTCACGCGTTATTTAAATAATAGACTTTCTGAATGGGCAGAAACGTATGGCATTTATAAAGAGCCTCCGGCCCGCTTTAGATCTTAAAAGATGAGTACTATTGACAATAGGTTTGTGTTACATGGTCTGATTACTCATATTTTTAATCAAGGTAAAAGATATTTTGTGTATCCATTGACTTTACAAATGCTTTTGACTACATAGTACATGACAACTTACGATATCAATTGATTTAGTTAGGAATTTGGGATAAAATATTCAATATTATTAGATCAATGTATTCGTGTATGAAATCAAGAATTAAATGCTGTAATAATTTAAGTGATGAGTTTTACTGTGAACTTGGTGTGAGGCTAGGGAAGTGCTTATCACCATTACTGTTTTCCTTATTTATTAATGACAATGAACAGAAATGTGCACGTAGCGGTTTAAATGGTCTTGACATTAGTAAAGTTAAAATATTCATGCTCTTATACGCTGATGATATCGTTTTATTTTCAGAATCAGCAGATGAATTACAACAAGATTTATTGGTTTCACATTGTAAAGAATGGAAGCTAAAAATAAGTAAAGCAAAAATAAAAATCATCATTTTCAAAAAAAGTGGCAATTTGCCGAACAATATATATTTCACGTGTAATAATGTCGTCATTGATATTGTTAATAGATTTACCTACTTAGGCATAGTTTTTACAGTCGGTGGCTCTTGTTAAAGCCATTAACACTCTATCAGGTCAAGCATTTTTTTTTTAAATGAATAGATATTTATATAAATTTACATTCACATCGCCGAAGCACAGGGAAGATCTTATCGACAAGTTAATAACACCAAATTTGAATTACGGGAGTAAAGTTTGGGAATTCAATAACGACCTGTTGAAAGAGTACATTTACAGTTTTTAGAAAGAATAATAAAAAAAAAAAAAGAATGATTTTGTGTATGATGAATTTGTCAGACTATCTCTTATTTGTCAACAATATATAAATCTTATTAAATATTGGTTAAAAAATACTGAATGCAAACGATTCAAAATATACGATACTTCTTGGGTTTCTTTGTTAAAAAATATTTTATCAAATTCAGGCTTTAATGATGTGTGGCTTCATCAAGGTGCCGGGTCATCGAAATTAATAATTTAAACAGTAAAACAACGAATAAGTGATCGGTGAAGTTTATTTAAGCTTTTGCTAAGTTACGTGTCGCGTCGTGTCGATTAGAAGTAGAGATAGACCGTTAAACACGGCCAATTAGAACACCATTTGAAGAACGAAAGTGCAAAGTATGTAATAAATTAGAAGATGAATACCATTTTATTATTGAATGCGTGCTATATTCCGATCTGAGAAAAGTATATGTAATTACATATTATTGAAAAAGGCACAACATGCCTAAGTTTATTAATTTGTTAAATTCCGAAAACTTTTATACTAAAAGCTGTTCAAATAAGAAATATAGCCATATATATGATGCACATGTATTTTCAACTACAAAATGTATAGTAGGTAAGATCATGTTGTATTATATTTGCTTTCTGACATGACTTTTGAATATCACTACTGTTATGCATACCACCTTTTCCACTTTCACCATTGCTTAAATTTAAATTTATTCGATACAAATTTTAGTATAAAACTAACTGTAACTGTTAAATATAAACCACTGTGTTATATTTGTGTTATATATCATGTACTAGATTGAATTGTGTATTGGATGTTGGAAAAAAACTATACATAGTAAATAAACACATAAACTAACAAAACATTCTGGTTCAAGTTATGTAAGTTAAAAAGAAACACTCTTCAGACGTCCGCCAGACTTACAATTATAATAACGTATATGAAGTTTGTAGGTCATTGACCTTCCTATATATATGAAGTTTGTAGGGCGTTGACCTTTCCTGTATGAAGTATGTAGGACGTTGACCTTTCCTGTATGAAGTTTGTAGGACGTTGACCTTTTTTATATTAAGTTTGCAGTACGTTGTCTTTTCCTGTATGACGTTTGTATGACGTTGACCTTTCCTGTATGACATTTGTAGGACGTTGAGCTTTCCTGTATGACGCTTGTAGGACGTAGATCTTTCCTGTATGAAGTTTGTAGGTCATTGACCTTTCCTGTATGACGTTTGTAGGACGTTGACCTTCCTATATATACGAAGTTTGTAGGACGTTGTCCTTTCCTGTACGAAGTTTGTAGGACGTTGACCATTCCTGTATGACGTTTGTAGGACGTAGATCTTTCCTGTATGAAGTTTGTAGGTCACTGACATTTCCTGTATGAAGTTTGTAGGTCACTGACCTTTCCTGTATGAAGTTTGTAGGACGTTGAGCTTTCCTGTATGACGTTTGTAGGACGTAGATCTTTCCTGTATGAAGTTTGTAGGTCACTGACATTTCCTGTATGAAGTTTGTAGGTCACTGACCTTTCCTGTATGAAGTTTGTAGGACGTTGAGCTTTCCTGTAGGACGTTTGTAGGACGTAGATCTTTCCTGTATGAAGTTTGTAGGTCATTGACCTTTCCTGTATGAAGTTTGTAGGACGTTGACCTTTCCTGTATGAAGTTTGTGGGACGTTGACCTTTCCTGTATGAAGTTTGTAGGACGTTGACCTTTCCTGTATGACGTTTGTAGTACGTTGACCTTTCCTGTATGAAGTTTGTAGGACGTTGACCTTTCTTATATGAAGTTTGTAGTACGTTGACCTTTCCTGCATGAAGTTTGTAGGACGTTGAAATTTCCTGTATGAAGTTTGTAGGACGTTGAACTTTCCTGTATGAAGTTTGTAGGATGTTGACCTTTCTTATATGAAGTTGGTAGTACGTTGATCTTTCCTGTATGAAGTTTGTAGGACGTTGACCTTTCCTGTATGAAGTTTGTAGGACGTTGACCTTTCCTGTATGAAGTTTGTAGGACGTTGACCTTTCCTGTATGAAGTTTGTAGTACGTTGACCTTTCCTGTATGAAGTTTGTAGGTCATTGACCTTTCCTGTATGACGTTTGTAGGACGTTGACCTTCCTATATATATGAAGTTTGTAGGACGTTGACCTTTCCTGTATGAAGTTTGTAGGACGTTGCCCTTTCCTGTATGAAGTTTGTAGGACGTTGACCTTTCCTGTATGAAGTTTGTAGGACGTTGACCTTTCCTGTATGAAGTTTGTAGTACGTTGACCTTTCCTGTATGAAGTTTGTAGGACGTTGACCTTTCTTATATGAAGTTTGTAGTACGTTGACCTTTCCTGTATGAAGTTTGTAGGACGTTGAAATTTCCTGTATGAAGTTTGTAGGACGTTGAACTTTCCTGTATAAAGTTTGTAGGATGTTGACCTTTCTTATATGAAGTTGGTAGGACGTTGATATTTCCGTTATTTTCATAATCATGCTGTAAATTTCAGGTATATGCGAACCTGTCGGTTCGGCGGCTTGTAGCGGCCAGGCTTACATATGCGGTTGCCACGGTCATCATTGCACCGGAAAATAAAATTGACTTGGAACTTTCGCTAATTTACAAGACACTATGTATTCTTATTCTATTAATAAACAAATGACAGATATTATGCCTCATGTGTTGTTTTATGTCACATTCAACGTTTTTGCTATCTTTAAAAAATGTATATTATACTCCAGGGGAATATTTTCTTGTGTTGAGATATACGGAAAGAGTTTTCCAGGGGTTTATCTCATTATAAAACTCTGTGTTGGGAGATACTTTTTTCCAAAAAAACACACACTATTTTCTTGGGAAAGGTATTTACTATAACTATTTATTAGAATTTGTGTTCATACTTTTTTTCTTGGGTAGGGGATAAATATCCATGGAAACGGTTTTCTTGGGAAGGGATAAATGTCCATGGTGACGGTTTTTCTTGGGAGGGGATAAATGTCTATGGAAATAGTTTTCTGGGGAGGGTCCTATTTGACGGAAAATACCAAATGGGCGTAAATACGATTCTCTCTGGTCAATAAGATACAACGCGTTGAAAATTGCATGATGACAGTTTTGCCATTTCAAGAAAAGGGGATCTTGAGATTTTACGACGCCCACTCGCTCCGACACACCCTGTTAACTACAAGTATTCAATCGCCGAACAGTCGATTTGTTCGTATGAAATTTTACTCGCCCTTCTTTTAAACGGATAGAAAATTACTTCGCAGTCATTGAGCAGAGGGTGAAACTTGCGTCAGCTTTTAATATCGAGTAACACAGCACGTGTTTGTGTAGGTACATTTTACTATCAAAATACTTACAGTTTAACTCGGCGCTTGTCATGTACAAAACCAGGACTGAGCTATCAATGACCATTATCGTTTGATTCATAGTACAATCCCGTAACTCTCACCAATATAATATCATTGAAAACCTCAAAGTGCTGTAATCGGGAATATATATGAAAAGGAGGTGGGAATTAAACCTCCCAATATGTTGTTGTTGTTGTTGTTGTTGTTGTTAGACAACTAGACCACGCCGCGGTCTTCTTCCCAATATAGAGTGAGAAGTAATCATCTCTATATCGAGCTTAATACAAAGAAATGAAGGACAGAAAATAAAATCCGTTGGATCATAAAGATACAGTGAGATATATATATGCTATAACGGTTTATACGATGGTACAGATGTACTATCTTAACGACACAGCGGTCGGTCTTGCACGTTATTTAAATACCACAACCAAGGATTTCTCTCTTATTCCTTGCTACTTCTTCTAATTTCTTAATTATCATAACTGGGTCCTCCGTGGCCGAGTTATCAAAGATCAATTACCCCTCACCACTAATGCCGTAGGTTCGAGTCCCGCTCGCTCAAAACCTTTATATGAGAAAGTTTGCAAGTTACCCATCGTAGTTTCGACTTTTCACCATCGTAGTTTCGACTTTTCACCATCGTCGTTTCGTTGTTTTGCCTTTTCACCATCGTAGTTTCGTTGTTTCGATTTTATTTAATAAATATGCCGCGATGGCTCCCAACGGCCCCAACCGGACACCGTACTGGTGGCAGTATAACTAATTTTTAATAAATGACACCTCAACAATTGTTGGAATTTGCTCATATTGTGTCACTATTGCACATCACTCACACGTAAAGCAGGATTATTCTATATATATATATGCATTTCTTACATTTTTAAACTTTCATTTCAACTTTAATGAATTCTATTCACACAGATACATTTTTCTAAATTAGTTCAAAGTACGCTAGTTCAAAGTACGCTCCAATTTTTAGTATCAGTTACTATTTAAACATCAACCATTATCTCAATGAACCCCCCCCATCTGACTAGTGCTATTTAAAGGCCTCGCTAGAATCCTATACAGTCACACCTGGACCATTAAAAATACATTAGCCAGGGCTGCATTTCTGAATGCGTACATTTGGTTAAATATCAACATGTAAAAGTCTCCGGAATTGATCACCCTGTCACTCGCTAATTGTATACACCCAGTCAAAAGGAGTACCATACATTTTTAACATGACATTTGGTTTTAGTGAATACACGTCATCTCGCTTAGTAAGTATTAGGCCTATCAGTTTGTGTGGTGTATTATGAAGTCATTCTTACTGACTCAATGGAGGCGAATCCACGTAACTAAATGCTATGGGTTGGTGCAAAAATAGGAGGAAAATGTCCGCTTCAGGTAATATTCATGAAAATTCACGAAACAAAAACGAACCATCGATGCTATTTATTGGTCATACAAATATTGTATTTTTGTAAACTGCTCCATTTCATACCTTACTGTAACTTAATCAGGCTTTAATATCTTACTGTAACCAGAGACACAGTGATAGGCAAATGGAGGCAATTGTCTAAATTCCATGTGGCACATTTGGTGTTTTCTAAATCTTAGAAACACAATCCCTCCGGGACCAAACAACATATTTTTGTGATTTTAGTATCAAATGGAAGGGCTTGATTGTAAATTTAGGAGGTGAACTTTTCTTTTTTAAATTGAAAGAAATGAAAAACTTTACGCAAACAGTTATTACTGTGTGATCATTTTTGACTGAAACGGTTTGAATTCTTTATAAATTTTGAACTTCTAAGAACACATGACCGTTTTCTTTTTCATTTAGATTTTTATTTCGGCCACGGAGGACCAATTTTTAAAGTATGGAATAAGAAAAACATCTTTAATATCTTTAATATCGCCAACGATGAAAAACTTACTTTTTTCAGATTTCTACATATTTTTTTTTATTTCTATTGTGCGTTGTTAAAATATATTTGTTAAATCAAGTACACTACCGTTTTTTAGCTCTACTGGCCAAAGGCCAGAAGTGCTTATGCTATGGCGCGTTGTCCGTCGTCCGTCGTCTGTCGTCTGTTAGCAGCACTTTTTCAGAAACCACTAGGCCAATTGAACTGAAACTTCACATGCAAGTTTCTGTTGCAAAGGAGACTATACAGAAGATTTTTTTTTCGATTTGAAATTCAAGATAGCCGTCGTTACTAAAAATAGTCCAAAACTTAAAAAATCTTCTTCTCATGAACGGCCCAACAGATTTTCAAAATGTTTATGTAGTAATAATGACCAACTATAATATTGTTAGATTTGTTCAAATGGTGTCCCTAACCCCACCCCGAGGGTTCAATTAAGGGACACATGTCATAATATATATATATATATATTTTATTTTTTTTAAATGAAAATGATTTTGCCTATATCTTAACAGAAGCATTGTTTGGTGAATGAGGTTCAGATATGTAAAAATGAATGGGTTCTACTGCCTTAAGGGGTCAGGAGGGGCCCCAAATGGGTAAAGATTGTGAATTACTAAAATCGTTTTCTTAAGAACCGGTATGTCAGATTTGTTCATATTTGGCATAAATTATCCCTATGTGTAGGAGTTTGATTGCAGATAAGAATTAAGGAGCTAAATATATAGATGGGCCCTGTAAGGGGACTTAGAATTTTACAAAGGGATACTATGGGAAACAGAAAATTCTCTTTTTCTTTCATCTATTCTGAAGCCACTAGGCCAATTAAACTGAAACTTCACATGCATGTTTCTGTTACATAGGAGACTATACAGAAGATTTTTTTCGATCTGAAATTCAAGATGGCCACCGTTACTAAAAATAGTCCAAAACTTAAAAAGTATTCTTCTCATGAACGGCCCAACAGATTTTCAAAATGTTTATGTAGTAATGATAACCAACTATAGTATTGTTAAATTTGTTCAAAAGGTGTCCCTAGGGTTAAATATGACCCCACCCCGAGGGTTCAATTAAGGGACACATGTTATTATAATATTTTTTTTTTTTAAATGGAAATGATTTTGCCTATATCTTCACAGAAGCATTGTTTGGTGAAAGAGGTTCAGATATGTAAAAATGACTTGGTTCCACTGTCTTAAGGGGTCAGGAGAGACCCCAAAAAGGGTAAAAATGGGGAATTACTAAAATCATTTTCTTAAGAACCGGTATGTCAGATTTGTTAATATTTGGCATAAATTATCCCTATGTGTAGGGGTTTGATTGCAGATAAGAATTAAGGAGCTAAAATTTATAGGGGTCCTGTAAGGGGACTTAGAATTTTACATAGGGAAAACAGAAAATTCTCTTTTTCTTTCATCTATTCTGAAACCACTAGACCAATTAAACTGAAACTTCACATGGATGTTTCTATTGCATAGGAAACTATACAGAAGATTTGTTTTTCGATCTGAAATTCAAGATGGCCGCCGTTACTAAAACTAGTCCAAAACTTAAAAAATCTTCTTCTCATGAACGGCCCAACAGATTTTCAAAATGTTTATGTAGTAATGATGACCAACTATAGTTTTGTTAGATTTGTTTAAAAGGTGTCCCTAGGATTAAAAATGATCCCGTCCTGATATTTCTATTGCATAGGAGAGTTTCAAAAAGTGCTATGGCCACTATGAGTCAGTAGAGCGTCCTCAGGTCCTCTTGGTCCTCTTATTTATTAGAAAAAAACAAGTTATTTGTGAAATTTTCAACATTTTTCGTTTTCAATACGTAATAATTTAAATTCAGAAGGAAAATATTAAATAATTGATAATTGGAAATAGTCATAATTTTATTAGCTTTATTACCGGCTTTGGTACCACTTTTTTTTAATTCAGAAAAAGATTCAAAGAAATACTAAAGGTGCCAGTCTCTGTAATTAAGTCACTTATGTACCGTAACAGTATTTAAGCCTTCGGCTTCTGTTGGTCCTTTCCTTTGTGTTTCTTAGTTCCTCCGAGAGGAAACTAATTCAGTGGTTATCTTACAGACACCAAGGGGTATTTGTTGGATCTTCGTTTACTGATATAAAATCTTTGAGTGCTGGAGTTCCACAAGGCTCTCTCCTTGGTCCTTTATTATTTCTAGTATATGTCAATGGTATTGCTAAATCAATGTTAAGTACTGAAAGAGTATTTGCAGATGATAGTTCATTGGCTTATTCAACAAATAATATCAATTCATTATTCCTTAATAACGATCTAAATTTAATTTCTAAATGGTCAAAACAATGGCTAGTTCAGTTTAATCCAAATAAAACTGAAGTTATGTTTTATCCTTTATTAATCGAAATAAACCATACCTTATTTTTGAAGGAACTCTTTTAAGTATTGTAGCACATCACAAACATCTCGGTGTAACACTCAGTCAGGACGGTTCATGGCATCAACATATAATTCAAATACTCACCTCTGCTTCTAAAATTTTAGGCTCGATGAGAATGTTGAAAATTAAACTTGAACTCTTAATCAAATTTATACATCTTTAGAATTTATTTAAACCGCCTGTAGTTTCAAAATATTTATTAATTGGAGACAGAAGTACGACCGTACTTCACCCGCGCATGCGAAACAATTGTAGCAATTTAGATACAATCATATATAATAACCACCTACGTGACAATACTTATTACAATTGTGGTAGCATGTTAGAAAATGCTGAACATTACTTATTTCAGTGCAAGCTATATAATATTCAAAGGCTACATCTGTTTAGAAAATACCACCCTATTATATACTAACAAGTTGTTATTTGGGAATAAAAATCTTGATGAAAAAGAAAACGGCCATGTGTTCTTAGAAGTACAAAATTTATAAAAAAAAACTCAAAACGCCGGCTTCAGTCATAATTAGTTTTCAAATAGTTCATGTCCCTAGATGTTAATATGAGACTCAAGCGGAATAAAGGGGTGTGTTATCCTTTTTGGGAGTGCAGACAATAATAACTCTTCTACCAAGGAGTTATATACAAGTCCTTGTCTTCTACCAATTTGTTTTATTGTCATTTCTTTTTTTAATTCTTTTTTTTTCTATAGTTTATTAATATTTTTATATACTTTGTTTTCATTGGGGAGGGCTGTACATAACTAATGTTAAAACTTGTAGCCCGACCCTTTGGCATTTTATTCGTTACTGGGGCTAAAAAATGATGTTTTGAACATGTAAAAATTTGCAATAAAATATTATTTAAAAAAAAAAAGTGGAAACTCGGCTTACAATTGCGGGTGATGTTGCGCCAATGTTTATTTAGGTGTTTATATTAATAAATGCTCGGTGACGATGACTTAATTATGTAAGCAGTTCCAGTTGTCGACGGTCTTTAAACTAAACACATATTTCCTTAGTTGTGTTCTAGATGAAGTGTTTTTTAAACAGTTCATATATTCCTTTCGACTGAATACTTCACTCTCATGATGGGGCGAACCATCCAGAGTGCACAAAAACAATTGTCGTCACGTGACTGTCATGTGATGTTTAAATTGCAAATGGCCGTCCACAGAAGGAAGATTACGAAATGAAGCTGATTATAAACAAAACACTTCCAGTTTGGACGCGTGTCGTGTTACTTTTGTTGTTAGTTAACAATGCGTATTGCTTTGAATGTAAACACATGGAGTACGATTTTCAAATTTTAAATAGGTAAGAGATAACAAAATGTAGATCGATTTTATTTGAGAATGACACATGTGTCATCATCACCTGACATTAAAAAAGCAACGTTATTTTTATATCATTTTTTTGTTTTGATATAATATTTGAAGTGGTGCTCCATTATAAATACGTATACGGTATAATAAATGCAATGTGGTATAATAAATGCAATGTTTGGCATACCAACCGGACTGACCCTATAATGTAAACCAGAGAGCTGTTATTTACCTGGTGTTCATGCACTTAAGGAGTTATAGGCATAATGCCACCATTGCAAAAAGGAAGTGCTTCCGTGGGGTAGTCGCATAATGGCGGTTATAAATAATCCTCAATTCTTCTTCTTTAAAATTGCATTTTCCTTATTTTAATGCTCATTTTTTTATTTGAATGGCATTATTGATGTATTTGAACATTTTGATAGCATTGTCATGTTTGAATTGTGAATTTAGAAGAAAAAAAATGATGCTTGGAAATTGGGGTATGAATTCATGATTTCGGAAGTCTACTTTCACTTTGTCACCAGTGTACACACTGAGCAGAAAAAAAAATCTCTTATATGACACATGACCCCTACTTTTCTCATCATATTTTGATAGTGCAGAGGTTGACAAACAGTAAAATATAGGTTTCACTTCTTTCATTTGGGACCCTCTATGAATGACAAGCCTTCAAACTTTTATTATTTACTATAGAATAAAGAACTAAAATCAATGGTGGGGTTACACCTATAAGAGAGACTTGAGTGAAATGGGGGTGATTTTCCAAAATGTTAATTGTAGGTAAAATAACCTCTTTTTTACACTCTCATAGTATTAAATGACAAATTGGAGACATTTGCATCATAAAAAAACACATTTTGGCAAGTGTATGCCTCAAATAAAGCATATATGTGCATATTTACATTGAAATTTCATGAAAAATCACAAAATTTTGAAGATTTTTTATTTTGGATAATTTAAATGTGCAATTTTTAGCATGTACATTGTATTGAATAATGTATTTTGGTAAGATAATGTCTTCAGTGTATCATGAGACTATTTTGGTGTAAAAATTTTAATGGAATTAGGTAAAAAAAAATTGTTTTTGGTAAAATTAGTCAAACACATCAAAATTGCATGTCGGTCAACATCTCGCGCCTGTATATAATGATCATGTAAAAAGTGGTATTTTGACAAAAGTTTCAGTATTTAGTGCCTGCAACTTGGCAGTATTACTTCAGATTGGTAGTACTTAGTAAAAATGAGGTAATTATGAAATTAAAAAAAAAAGAGTTTCCTTATAGGCATAGTGCCACCATTGCAAAAAGGAAGTGCTTCCGTGGGGTAGTCGCATAATGGCGGTTATAAATAATCCTCAATTCTTCTTCTTTAAAAATGCATTTTCCTTATTTTAATGCTCATTTTTTTATTTGAATGGCATTATTGATGTATTTTGAACTTTTGATAGCATTGTTATGTTTGAATTGTGAATTTAAAAAAAAAAATGATGCTTGGAAATTGGGGTATGAATTCATGATTTCGGAAGTATACTTTCACTTTGTCACCAGTGTACACGCTGAGCAGAAAAAAAATCTCTTATATGACACATGACCCCTACTTTTCTCATCATATTTTGATAGTGCAGAGGTTGACAAACAGTAAAATGTAGGTTTCACTTCTTTCGTTTGGGACCCTCTATGAATGACAAGCCTTCAAACTTTTATTATTTACTATAGAATAAAGAACAAAAGTCAACGGTGGGGTTACACCTATAGAGAATACTAGGTTAATTTCTTTGAAATTTTATAAGGTGAAGCTGCATTTTCTTACCAAACCTTATATGAACTTTGTAGGTGAAAATGTATTTTTTGTATGCTACCAAGGACCTATTTAGAAGAAGTTGAACAGTAACAATGTTCGTGCCCCATTCAAGGTTTAGGAGACTGACAAAGAGATGGGATTTTGTTTTTTTGCAAGATCTCATGAGATTTTTTATTTATACTTGTATAGCAATAAATGACATCACTTCTACATCTCTGCATATGCAGAATGTTGTTTATTCTTAAACAGATTGTTTGTTATTTTGGCAGTCAGTTTTTTTTCCAATAAGACAAATTTATGTCTCTTTCGGTGAAATCACAGTATTGAAAAAGAGGCAATACTGACTGGTTATTAATTAAAAACATGTTATGAATCTTTGTTGGTGTCTGCAAATAGCTTTACAGCTAGTGTTATATATTTGTATATCCGACACAAAATAAAGTTTCTTGTATCTTGTTAAGTTTATAATAATATGTTGGATGATTTTTTTTAGAAAAGATGTCCTACTAGTACAGAAAAAAATTAACACATGAAAATTTTTATTCATAAATTTTAAAACGAAACACAAACTAAACCGTTTATTATTTATTTTGAAAGTTAAAACTTTTCAATGGAAAGAAAGTGTAGACACCTGAACACGCTCAGCTTCAACACATGATCAAGCAATTACATTCATTGAATCAGGTAACAGACAAACAAATTGAAACAATTTGGACAACATTTAGGTTTAAATTATGGTTTTCCTCATCTACTTTTTATTCTGACAGGATACCACTCAAGCAGTAACTTACTGTCTACAACACCTTTTGTGACAAACGTCCAATTTACTAAAATTACCAATTAATAAATCTGTTCTGCGATGAAGGTCTAATTAAAAGAACATTCCTTTGTTGTACTCTAGGGTCATATAATTCCTCTCAGCAGGTGGAGTCACTGTGATATCTAAAGTTTCATTTTATACGAACACCATACTAAGTGATATTTTTATCCAAAATATTATTTTGCATAAATGAAAAAGAAAAAGAATTTCATGAATTAACTATTAATGTTTAGTTTTATAATATTGGTATTCATTTGGAAACACCTAAATACTAAATGACAAATATAAATTTCTTCACAACAAAATCAAACATAAAAAATACACACATTAAAAAAAAAATAGTGTATCTATTTAAATATGACACATTGTCGGTTACAAAAACACTCCTTTTTATATATTTTTATTTATTTTTTTGGCAACAATGTTTTAATATAAAAACTCATACTTGAAAGTGAATGCTTAACTTACATATTTTCAACACAGGAATGGATACCCATCATAATCCATCCCATCTCATTATAATGTATTTATGTTTTTTTAAATTGAATTAGCAATGATTTTCTATAAAGAATTGCTTTATTATTGTCAATATGAGTTCCCTATGTAATTCTGTTTTTAAACATTGAAGATATCCTACTATCATTTTCACCTGTGCTAGGCCCGGTTAGCTCAGTTGGTAATGCGTTTAACTATCAATCCAGGGGCCGTTGGTTTGAATCGCCACTCGGCATCTCCATGATGATTGATATATATATATATATATATATATATATATATATTACATTGTATCTAATTGTCATTCATTTATAACTGCTGACATCATCATGAATCACTTATTTGTGAAGATGGGTGTGTTTGAGTACTGGTCAACCTTTCAGGATCCCAAGAAAGAGATGGTAAAATGATCATCTGTATTCAAACAAACAAACCAACTGGCATATCTCAGTCCTTTATCAAATGGATTTCTTAATATTTTTTCTATTGCATTTCTTATGTACCACCATACCATCTCCAACTCCTCCCGCACCCTGCCAAATATCCATCCTGCTCATCACTGATTGTTTAACCTTCACCTTGATTTTATTTCAACCCACACATGTCACCACCCACAAACTATTTTTTTAAGACATTACAATAGTTTTTTACGCCTCAGGCATTTTATTGCACTTTTGCAGCACCCACATCCACAGTCAATGACCGTTTTGCTCAGTTCTTGAGCAGGAAATGAATTTACTGAATTTCTTATTTCATTGTTGATCAGTTTATTTTAAATAGAAAGATGTTTAAAATGTTCATTTTTACCCTTAACATTTTGAAAATAAGCATTGCATACAAATTCAAGGAGTAAAACACTCATTAAAGAAAAGCTTATCTGGAGCATTGGGTCATTCTTGTAGATTAGATAATACAGTATTTTGTGTTTTAGTAAACCTTGATACAGACTCCAATCATAATATTCATTCCAGAACATGGACCTACAAATCAGGAAATGTGACATATAAGGTCAATTTTTGTGCTCCACTCCCACAAGATGAGAGCCCGCACTGTCATGCAAACACTTCAGTGTGCATGATTTACAACAATGGAACTGCAGTGTCTGCAGGGAATTTCACCGCGGAGGCATCACAGGTGACTGGAGGGGATGCCAAGGATGTAGGAGAAATGTGGATCCTTATGGCAGGAGATGCGTGCCAAGAGAATCCTGGCAGCAACCTTACCACTTCTATCAACTTAAAATGTGGACCAACCATGGTACGGCATGCATGCTGCATTTATCCAACTCATATAGTTTTTATGAATGAATGAATGGTGTTTTACCGCACGTTGACCCATAAATTGTTTCTAAGAATCCATTGAATCACTTAAAGTTAACTATTTATCGAAACTTAAATAATATGGGTCATGGAATTTTATTTTAAGCAAAGTTGAGCTATCCATGAAGAGATGGGATGTCCATTGCCTTCTCTTGCTATGTCAACCACCATTTCTTTAACAGAATTTCTGTCGACAGCCACCAAACCAGTTTTCATAAATCCTGGTCACACGTTTTTTTGTGACTGCCCTAATTCCAATGGGGCAACTGTTACTGAAAAAGTCTTATCAGTAGCATGTAAGACTATCAATCCAGGGGTCATGAGTTTGAATTCCCTCCTGTCCACCATGGTGACTACCGGTAAATATGACATTGCATCTCATTGTCATTTGTCTCTCACCCCTGATTCAACTAGGAATGTTATCAGTTACCTGCAAAGATGAGTTAATACTGGTTAACCTTTCAGAATCCTAAGAAAGAATGGTTAGGTTAACTGATCATCTTTTATCTCACAATGGCATATAAATGATGCTAAATATTCAAACAAACCAACAAACATATAATGTTTTATATATAATTCTTGGCTCAGCCTTCATCTTTAAATATTTGAGAGACCCCTATGCAGCTGACAAGATGGCATTACCGGTAAGTAAAATAGGAAAATGTATAGTAAGGACAACACAGTAGTTACACTTAAACTACTGAATCAATTTTATTATAATTCAAGCCAGAATTCAATTTAACAACAGCAAAGTTGGTCAGAATAGTACAGTTGTATACATACATTTTGTCCCATGCTTGATCACATATCTTAACCTAATTTCTGAAAGTACTGAAACATATTATAAAGTATGGAATGGAGCCTTGGTTTGGAGTGAGCCCCAATCATTTAATTCTTACTTAATTATGGACTTTTTTTATACCAGATTGAAAATATCTTTAAATCACTCTAAGAATTTAAGATTCAAATATCAAATGTTTTGTCAGATGAAAGTCTATAGATTAATTTTTAACTCGACTTTTCGAAGAATAAAGAGAGCTATTATACTCACCTGGGCGTTGGTGTCGCACCTTGGTTAAAGTTTTGTGTGCACATCCCTATCTCAGTAACCATTGCATGTATGGACCTGAAACTATACACAAGACCCCGCAGTCATCAAATCTACTTCAATAAGGTCTTGCATGAATATAATGCAAATTAAATCCGTTGTTTGACTTATTTTGCGTGCAAGTACCATCAAGTTAATATCCCACCAACTTCTTAATGTATTTGATTGAAATTTTACAAAGACATCCTAGTCATCAAAAAAACTTCAATAACTAAGTTTGATTACTCTTGATTGACTATATTGCAAAATTATTGCCCTTGTTTGACTTGGAAATTCTGGTTGAAGTTTTGCGTGCAAGTACCATCAAGTCCATATCTCACCAACCACTTAATGTTTTTGATTGAAACTTTATGTATGGCTTTGTAGTCATGTAACCAACTAAATTTATCAAGTAGAAAAGCTCTTGCCAGATTTTTTAGGCAAATTATGGCTTTTGTTTCAATGGTGAACCACTTGATGTGTTTGATTGAAACTTCACATGAGACTTCCCAGTCATCAAACACACTACAACAACTATGTTTGATATCTCTTGCATGAGTGTAATGAAAATTATTGCCCTGTTTGAATTTAGAAATTCTTGTTAAAGTTTGTCATGCAAGTATATGATCAAGTCCATATCTCACTAACCACTCAATGTATTTGATTAAAACTTCACACCAGACACCCCAGTTATCAAACCTACTAAAATAACTAAGTGAGATAACTTTTGTAAGAATGGAATGAAATTAATGGTCTTCTTTGACTTACGTTTTGTGTGCAAGTACTATCAAGTCTATATCACACCAACCACACAATGTATTTGATTGAAACTTTATGCATAGCTTTGTAGTCATGAAACCAACTAAATTTATCAAGTGTGATATCTCTTGCTGGATTTTTTTTGGCCAATAACGGCTTTTGTTTGATTTAGAAATTCTATAACTCAGCAGCCACTGCATGTATTGGATTGAAACTTCATACAAGGTTTTGCAGTTATAAGAGCTACTCAATTTAGTAAGTAGGATAACTTGTTTGCTTGGATTTGTGGTCAATCTGAATCAAATTTGTACTTTTGTGACAGAGATATTTGAATAGTCGAGCACACTGTCTTATCGACAGCTTTGTTCATTCATGCTTTCAGGGTTCTTTAAAACTTCTCGACTACATGTTGTGCACTAGTTACTTTGAGTGGGAATCTGATGTTTACTGTACCGGTGATATGAAACCTACGAAGGAAGTTCCGTGTTATGTATATGATGAAGAAGGCCACAGATATGATTTGTCTCCCCTGGCAATGAAGAAGGGAGGCTACTTGGTATCGTCAGAGATGGATACTGATATATATATTAATGTTTGCAGGGACATTAACCCAGGTGGGTTCTCATTTGGGTATTTATAAAGGTTATATTTTTTATTTATAAATGTGCTAAAGTAAATAAAAATTTGAAAGGGGTTTAACGCCATTTTCAACACATTCCAGGTTATAATTTTATTATTATATGGCATATCCAGTTTTTGTGGTGGAGAAAGATCTCGGACTGAGTGGAACCACCGTCCTTCCTCAAGTAACTGGTAGGTGATCTTGAGATGGCATGTTAGATCACTTGGCCACGGAGGACCCTTAACTAAAGTAAAAGCAGGTTATATCACTCTTGATGACCTGGGTGAGGAAGTTATTGTTGTCTTTTTCATGGTTTGAGGTGCAGATGGAAAATTCCATCCTGAGGGATGATATTTTTGGTGGTAATGTGGCTCTGCCTTGTTGCAAAAATAGTTATCCACTCTGAAAACCTGATGAAAAGTAACTTTTCATGTATACAATCCTAACTGTGTCTTTCACAACACAGTGTGGTCAATAGGGTAACCACTGTACCCTGTCCTTCACAACACAGTGTGGCCAATAGAGTAATCACTGTACCCTGTCCTTCACAACACAGTGTGACCAATAGGGTAAACACTGTACTCTGTCCTTCACAAGACAGTTAGACCAATAGAGTAACCACTGTACGTTGTCCTTCACAATACAGTGATGCCAATAGGGTAACCACTGTACCCTGTCCTTCATAACACAGTGAGTTCAATAGAGTCACACTGTACCCTGTCCTTCACAACACAGTGTGACTAATAGGGTAACCACTGTACCCTGTCCTTCACAACACAGTGTGACTAATAGGGTAACCACTGTACTCTGTCCTTAACAAGACAGTGTGACCAATAGGATATCCATTGTACCCTGTCCTTCACAACACAGTGAGGCCAATAGAGTAACTACTCTACTGTGTCGTACACAAGACATTGTGGCCAAAAGAGTTATACTGTACCCAGTCCTTCACAACACAGTGTGACCAATAGGGTAGCCACAGTACCCTTTCCTTCACAACACAGTATGGCCAATAGAGTAACCACTATACCCTGTCCTTCACAACACAGTGAGACAAATAGAGTAACAACTGTACCTTGTCCTTCACAAAACAGTTTGACCAATAGGGTAACCAATGTACCCTGTCCTTCACAACACAGTATGACCAATAGGCTAACCAATGTACCCTGTCCTTCACAACACAGTATGACCAATAGGGTAACCAATGTACCCTGTCCTTCACAACACAGTGTGACAAATAGAGAAACCACTAAACCCTGTCCTTCACAACACAGTGTGACTAATAGGACTACCCTCTCATTCACAACCAATAGAGTAACCATTGTACCCTGTCCTTCACAATACAATGTAACCAATAGGATAGCCACTGTACCCTTTGTTTCACAAAACGGTGTAACCAATAGCACTGTACCCTGTCCTTCACAACACAGTGTGACCAATGGCACTGTACCGTGTCCTTCACAACACAGTGTGAACAATAGGGTAGCCACTGTAACCTGTCCTTCATAACACAGTGTAACCAATAGAGTTACCACTGTATTGTCCTTCACAACACATTGTGACAAATAGAGTAACCATTGTACCCTGTCTTTCACAACACAGTGTGACCAATAGGGTAGCCACTGTACCCTGTCATTTACAACACAGTCTGACCAATAGGTAGTCATTGTACCTTGTCCTTCACAACACAGTGTGACCAATAGAGTAACCATTGTACCCTGTCTTTCACAACACAGAGTGACCAATAGGGTAGCCACTGTACCCTGTCCGTTACAACACAGTCTGACCAATAGGGTAACCACTGTACCCTGTATTCACAATACAGTGTAACCAATAGGGTAACACTGTACTCCGTCCTTCACAATAAAGCATAATTAATAGAGTAAATACTCTACTCTGTCCTTCACAACTGCTGTACTCTGTATTTTACAATACAGTGTAACCAATAGGGTAGCCACTGTACCCTGTCCTTCACAATACATTGTGACCAAAAGAGTAGCCAATGTACCCTGTCCTTCATAACACAGTGTGGCCAATAGAGTTACCACTGTACACTGTCCTTCACAACACAGGGACCATTTAAGTAACCACTGTACCCTGTCCTCACAAAACAGTGTGACCAATAGCACATTACCCTGTCAGTCACAACACATTGTGACCAATAGGGTAACCACTGTACCCTGTCCTTCACAATACAATGTGAACAATAGTTACCACTGTACTCTGTTGTTCACAATAAAATATAACCAATAGAGTAACTACACTACTCTGTCCTTCACAACACAGTGTGACCAATAGGGTAGCCACTGAACCCTGTCCTTCACAACACAGTGTTGCCAATAGGGTTACCACTGTACCCTGTTCTTCACAATACAGTGTGACCAATAGGGTAACCACTGTACCCTGTTCTTCACAATACAGTGTGACCACTAGGGTAGCCACTGTGCCCTGTCCTTCATAACACAGTGTGGCCAATAGGGTTACCACTGTACCCTGTCCTTCACAACACAGTGTGACCAATAGGGTAATCACTGTACCCTGTCCTTCACAGCACAATCTGACCAATAGGGTAACCACTGTACCCTGTATTCACAATACAGTGTAACCAATAGGGTAACACTGTACCCCGTCCTTCACAATAAAGCATAATTAATAGAGTAAATACTCTACTCTGTCCTTCACAACTGCTGTACTCTGTATTTAACAATACAGTGTAACCAATAGGGTAACCACTGTACCCTGTTCTTCACAATACAGTGTAACCAATAGGGTAACCACTGTACCCTGTCCTTCACAATACAGTGTAACCAATAGGGTAACCACTGTACCCTGTTCTTCACAATACAATGTGACCAATAGGGTAACCACTGTACCCTGTTCTAAACAATACAGTGTGACCACTAGGGTAGCCACTGTGCCCTGTCCTTCATAACGCAGTGTGGCCAATAGGGTAACCACTGTACCCTGTCCTTCACAACACAGTGTGACCAGTAGGGTAATCACTGTACCCTGTCCTTCACAGCACAATCTGGCCAATAGGGTAACCACTGTACCCTGTATTCACAATACAGTGTAACCAATAGGGTAACACTGTACTCCGTCCTTCACAATAAAGCATAATCAATAGAGTAAATACTCTTTTCTGTTCTTCGCAATACAGTGTGACCAATAGGGTAGCCACTGTACCCTTTGTTTCACAAAACAGTGTAACCAATAGCACTGTACCCTGTCCTTCACAACACAGTGTGACCAATAGGGTAGCCACTGTAATCTGTCTTTCACAACACAGTGTAACCAACAGTTACCACTGTACCCAGTCCTTCACAACACAGTTTGATCAATAGGAAAGCCACCGTACCCTGTCCTTCACAACACAGTGTGGCCAAAAGGGTGACCTTTGTTCCTTGTCCTTCACAAATTTGTGTAGCCAATAGAGTAACCACTGTAACCTGTTGTTCACAACATAGTGTGGTCAATAGGGTAACCACTGTACCCTGCCCTTCACAACACAGTGTAACCAATAGAGTAACCACTGTACCCTGTCCTTCACAATACATTGTGACCAATAGAGTAACCACTAAAGCCTGTCCTTCACAACTTCACAACACATTGTCATCAATAGAGTAACCACTAAAGCCTGTCCTTCACAACTTCACAACACATTGTCACCAATAGAGTTCCCACTGCACCTTGTTCTTCACAACAAAGTGTAACCAATAGAGTAACCACTGTACCCTGTCCTTCACAACACAGTGTTGCCAAAAGAGTAACCACTGTACACTGTCCTTCTCAACACAGTGACCAATAGGGTAACCACTGTACCCTGGTCTTCACAAAACAGTGTGACCAATAGAGTAACCACTGTAACCTGTCCTTCACAACACAGTGTGGCCAATAGGATAACTACTGTACCCTGTCCTTCACAACACAGTGTAACCAATAGAGTAACCACTTTACCCTGTCCTTCATAACACCTTGTGACAAATAGAGAAACCACTGTACCCTGTCCTTCACAACACAGTGTGACCAATAGAGTAACCACTGTACTCTGTCCTTCACAACACTTTGTGACCAATAGGGTAACCACTGTACCCTGTCCTTCACAATATAGTGTGACCAATAAAATAACCACTGTACTCTGTCCTTCACAACTCAATGACCAATATAGTAACCACTGTACCCTGTCCTTCACAATACAGTGTGACCAATAGCACTGTACCCTGCCATTCACAACACATTGTGACCAATAGGGTAGCCAATGTACCCTGTCCTTCACAATACAGTGTGACCAATAGAGTAACCACTGTACTTTGTCCTTCACAATACAGTGTAACCAATAGGGTAGTCACTGTACCCTGTCCTTCACAATACAGTGTGACCAATAGGGTTACCACTGTACCCTGTCCTTCACATCACAGTGTGGCCAATAGGGTTACCACTGTACCCTGTCCTTCACAACACAGTGTGGCCAATAGGGTTACCTCTGTACCCTGTCCTTCACAACATAGTGTGGTCAATAGGGTTACCACTGTACCCTGTCCTTCACAACACAGTGTGACCTATAGGGTTACCACTGTACCCTGTCCTTCGCAACAGAGTGTGGCCAATAGGGGAACAACTGTACCCTGTCCTTCACAATACAGTGTGACCAATAGGGTAACCACTGTACCCTGTCCTTCACAATACAGTGTGACCAATAGGGTAACCTGTCCTTCTCAACACAGTGTGGCCAATAAGATTACCACTGTACCCTGTCCTTCACAACAGGTGCCAACAGTACATTTGGGTTAAACTATGGTTTACAAAAACTACTGGCTTTCCCATTTTTTTAGGCTTGTTAATTTACTTCAAGTCTAAATTAAAATATTGTTTGTTTGTCCTTTACCTGCCCATCATTTTCATATTGGGTTTACATTTTGTGTTTTAAATTTATATTTACTGATCGGTAATTATAGTATGCAAATTATCTGTTTCACTGACAAAACTCTCACTTGAAATGTTTGTATAAACCTGAGCTGTTTTCGAACCCATGACCTCATTCTGAGAGTTTGGTAATCTTGTGACAGTGTCTTAGACCACTCAACCTTAGAGAAACTTGTGTCAATTTAATTAATTGATGATTTAGAAAGCAAAAGAACAGATGATGTGATGATTTAGAGAGCAATAAATAAGATGGTGTAATAATTTAGAAGCAATAGATAAGATGGTGTGATGATTTAGAAGGTAATAGATAGGATGATTGGATGAATTAGAAAGCAATTTAACAGATGATGTGATGATTTAGAAGGCAATAGAACAGATGATGAGATGATTTAAAAACAATAGAACAAATGATGTTATGATTGAGAAAGCAATAGAACAGTTGATGTGATGATTTAGAGACAACAGAACAAATGATGGGATGATTTAGAAAGCAATAAACAGAATGATGATGTGATGATTTAGAAAGCAATAGAACAAAATAGATAATCTGATGATTTAGAGCACAATGGAATAGGTGATGTGATGGTTTAGAAAACAGTAGAACAGAGTAGACATGTGCTTCATTGTATTGGTATACATGGTTTTTTGTTATTTGTTTAGTTGGAACAACATCTGGGTGTCCAAAGAATTCAGGAGCCTGTCGTAGATCTGGGTCAACTTTCATTGGGCTTGGTGAACCCACAGATGAGTTAAAACTGTCAAGTGACGGACGGCTCATGCTGAAGTACACCTCGTCAGTACCACAAGCTGTGGCAGGCTGCACAACAAAGCCAACCACTACCATCATCTTTATTTGTCCTCAAGGTCAAAGAGGAGTGGTAAGTTTAGTTATTTCTCAAAGTAGGTCTCATTTGTCAAAGTAGGTCTCAAATGTCTCATCTGCCAAAATAGGTCTCAAAGGTCTCATTTGCCAAAGTAGGTCTTAAATGTCTCATTTGTCAAAGTAGGTCTCAAATGTCTCATCTGCCAAAATAGGTGTCAAAGGTCTCATTTGTCAAAGTACCTGGTCTCAAATGTCTCATCTGCCAAAATAGGTCTCAAAGGTCTCATTTGCCAAAGTAGGTCTCAATGTTTCATCTGCCAAAATAGGTGTCAAAGGTCTCATTTATCAAAGTAGGTCTCAAATGTCTCATCTGCCAAAATAGGTCTCAAAGGTCTCATTTGCCAAAGTAGGTCTTAAATGTCTCATTTGTCAAAGTAGGTCTCAAATGTCTCATCTGCCAAAATAGGTGTCAAAGGTCTCATTTGTCAAAGTAGGTCTCAAATGTCTCATCTGCCAAAATAGGTGTCAAAGATCTCATTTGTCAAAGTAGGTCTCAAATGTCTCATCTGCCAAAATAGGTCTCAAAGGTCACATTTGCCAAAGTAGGTCTTAAATGTCTCATTTGTCAAAGTAGGTCTCAAATGTCTCATCTGCCAAAATAGGTGTCAGAGGTCTCATTTGTCAAAGTAGGTCTCAAATATCTCATCTGCCAAAACAGGTGTCAGAGGTCTCATTTGCCAAAGTAAGTCTCAAATGTCTCATCTGCATAAGTAGGTCTTAAATGTCTCATTTGTCAAAGTAGGTCTCAAATGTCTCATCTGCCATAAAAGGTGTCAAAGGTACCATTTGTCAAAGTAGGTCTCAAATGTCTCATATGCCAAAATAGGTGTCAAAGGTCTCATTTGCCAAAGTAGGTCTCAAATGTCTCATCTGCCAAAGTAGGTCTTAAATGTCTCATTTGTCAAAGTAGGTCTCAGATGTCTCATCTGCCAAAATAGGTGTCAAAGGTCTCATTTGTCAAAGTAGGTCTCAAATGTCTCATCTGCCAAAATAGGTCTCAAAGGTCTCATTTGCCAAAGTAGGTCTTAAATGTCTCATTTGTCAAAGTAGGTCTCAAATGTCTCATCTGCCAAAATAGGTGTCAAAGGTCTCATTTGTCAAAGTAGTTCTCAAATGTCTCATCTGCCAAAATAGGTGTCAAAGGTTTCATTTGCCAAAGTAGGTGTTAATTTTCAAAGCATGTCTTATTTACCAGAGTAGGTCTTTTATTTACTAAATTAGATTTTATTTTCCAAAATAGATCCTAGCAATTTTTTCACTTTGACAATGACTGTAATGGCAGTGACAAAAGTTTATTAAAGTAATTCAGGTCACCGGCCCATAATACAAATACAGTCAAACCCTCTACTAAGCAGCCACTTGTCTTAAGCAGCCACATTTGCTATGTCCAAGTTCTATGATTTTAAAGCAAATTAACCTGCATTTAGCAACAACCTGTTTTAAGAGGTCACTTTTGTTCCTTCCCTTTGCTGACTGCTCAAGTCAGGTTTGACTGTTTATGGTATTATAGTAAAACAACAATGTGCCTCAACGATAAAGATAATAGCAGGAATAGAAAAGAAAAAAATTATAATTTGAGTTAACAAACATCAAGTGTCTAAAATGTTATATCAACCCAGCATTTACAAATGTTGCGGTGTTGCATAATCATATTTTAATTTAGGTCTGCTTGGAATAATTCTGTTTATTGAACAGTTCTAGTACACATTTGCAGATTTCTATCAATTATTGTTTTGTATATTCATTATTTATAGAAGAAATTTAATCCATTACTAGTACCGTTACACATTTTCGAAGGATAATTATTTCATGAAAAACATCCGCAATTTCTCCAGAGTTACAAAAAAAAAGCATATTCTTTGTTTATGTGGGAGATTGTTATGTCTTCCAGTTTCAACATAAAGGAATTTAGAGAGTGCTGTTTTAAATTTCGTTGGGATTCTCAAAGTGAGATACCTTTCTACAGCTAGATTAGTTTTAAAATACTGATTATGTGTAGTTTCACTCCATTGATCTAAATCTGCGTGCCAGTTTTTTTAGGGAACAGTCAAACATTTACCAAAGTAGGTATGTCTTATTACAAATATGGCGTCATTGTATGGTTACCATGTGATCACTTCCAGGAATTATGAATACAAAATGTATTGTGCATGGATTTTTTGACTTTCTGCAGAGCTGTTAGCCACCATGTTAACAAAACAACAGATATAATGCTTCCAATACAAGTATGATCATTATTTTATGATACAAATTTCAACAAATGTATTTCTTACTAGCCCGCTTTCCAGTTTTCATAAAATCATTCCCAAAACTATTTTTCTATAGGTCTGGAAAGTCAAATCCATTGTCATCTGCTGAAAATTAATGCATATAAGGTCAAACAGTGATACACTTGGCTATTGTGCATGTCAGAAATTGTAGAGGTTCCTTTCCACAGCAATTGTAAAAGACATGGTTTGAAATAAATACAGGATCATATTTTAAATGTAGAATAAAAACAAGTAAATAGTTGAATAAATTGAATGTAAGACAAAAAAAGAGGTGTACAAATAAAGTTTACTTTAAAATATGTTGTTTCTTATTTTAGTTCAGAAATTTAATTGTTTACTTGGCATTTAAAGGTCGAACTTAGTATTTCATAAATAAGTTTAACTTTATGCTGTTCAGTAAATTGATATTGCTATGGAATAAATCCATAAGAAAAGAGGGAAATATATTCAATCAGTGTAAGGTTAGTGCTGGTTTATCTTCTTATACATTTGCCCCTTTAGAGCCTCTTAAACTTTTAAGTTTTGATATATGACTTTATCATGTCTAAGAATTGAAATCACTCTTCGCCATCTTTGTATTAATATTTAAAGGTCACCATAGTCGATCATTAATTATGAAAAAAGATAGCTTGTATTTTTAATATTTTGCTATTTTTATTGCCACATCTCATACTAGCATTTGGTGTCAACTCTAATTTTGCTATATATATTGAAGATTCATAGCAGCACCCACCATATATTAGAACATGTTTTTAACATACCTGATAACCCCCCCTTTTGCTCCCCCTCATGAAACAATTGTAATATTAAGAGATAGATATTCATTATTTGAAATCTTCTTCATTACTTCCTTTCTTCTTCAACATTGGTTGTACATCTAATGATTAAAATTTCATGGTCCTGCTGACAGGTTATTCTCAGATATAAAAAAACATTATACTGGTTCCCTTTGTTAAATTTCCAGATTTTAACTTCTCTGGTTGGGCTAGCATATTCATATTTCAGTTGTCTGTACCCAGTCTTTTACTTATCCTGGATAGTCAGGCGAGCGTTAATGTAAAGTTTTGTTAGTAGTGAACAAAGCACACAAAGTTTCATTTAATGATTAACTGTCCGACCTAACAAGATTTACAAAAAAAATATAATTATACTGGTTCCCATTTTATCTATTTCAGAATAAGGAACCATTGATTGTGAATGATTTTGACTGTCAATATGTGATAGAGTGGGAGACTGAGTATGCCTGCCCTGAATCTAAACTTCACAACAACACTTGCTTGCTCACCAAGAAAGATGCTGACATTGACTTTGATTTAAGACCCCTTGCCAAACCACGAGGTAAAACAATTATAGTTAAACAATATAAAAGTGATGTTGATTGTTTGCTATCCTTTATTATTTTGCTGTGCATTAAAGTAAACACAGCCTTATCTAGTGGCAGAGTGTTTGCCTCACATGCGGTAGAGGAGTTAATCCTCCGCCGGTTCATACCAAAGACTTGATAAATGGTACTAGAAGCTTCCTTGCTTGGCACTCAGCTTTTAGAGGATAGTTCTAGGTCTGGTTGGTCATTTGTCAGTATAATGTGACTTGGTAGGGTATCATATCATGTGCCTGTGGAATGATACTCCAGTGTGGCTGTGCTTAGAATACTGTCTCAAGTAGACACCATTGTAATATGACTTAAAAAAATTTGAAAGCGACACTAAACACCATACAACAACAGCATTAAAATAGCACATACTGTACCAGAATATTTATTAAGTAAGCCAGTGTTTGACTTAATACTTTCAGTATAACAAACTGTTAATAGATAATATTTCTATTAATAAGGATCAGCCTAGTACATGTATAATGTTCATGAAACCTGAAGGGCCTCTCGGCAACATGAAACTAAATACACTTTTTCATCACCTGATAAAAACTCAAAATTCTACTTTTAATACTTATATTTACATTACATTTTCTAACTATTTTCGATAAAACTATTGTGTTATTTTGCCATTTTGATATTAAAGAGTCAGATTTTATGCATTAAACCACAAAACCAATGTCATGATTGGAACAGCGGCATTGTCAACACATTGAATGAGTCCACACATTTTATAGAAACTAATGGTAAACATCAAGTGAAATTCATTACAACCTGACATCGTATCAGCAAAACAAAATTATGCAACAAATGATATGCAATCTGGTCCTTTTAGCTCTGACCAGTCAGTTCGGAATGTTTTCCATTGGGAAATATAATTGAGTTAATCTATATACATGTACATATATTGTATGTACTGGTTGTCCATTGGGACTGACTGCAGTAGAAATGTAAATGTTATTGTTTGAAAAAGGATGTAATTGTTAGTAATTAATTTTGTAAAGTTATGCTTTTAAAGTGAGTAAAAGAAATATACTAATATTTATGCTTTTTATTTGCATAATGAAAAAATTAATAATGAAATTTAAAAAAACAAAATCAAGCTACTGAAAGTTGATTTTTTATCTTTTAGGATCTGATTCGCCGTACAAGGTAAATTATACGGACAGCTATAACACAACATACTACTTCTACCTGAATGTATGTGAGGAGCTGGGTATAGAATGTCCTGATGAAGACCACAAAGATAGAATACCAGCTTGCCAAACAAAGTCAGGAGACTCGAGTTTCGGACATAAAATGGGCAGCACAGATCATACACAATTAAGGTATATGGTAAAGAATTCAATCAGATGTTTGATATGACTTCAGTTGAAATGGACAATAACCATATGAAGTGGACACGTGCAAATTCTAACAGTATTTTGGCCATTATAAATTAATTACTTAATTTTCATCCCCACCATCCACCTTTTTTTTTTACATATTTTATTTTTTTATAAAAATATAAGCGGAATTGTAATATGATGAAACAGATTCGCATTTTGAACTTTTTGATCTTTCAGTGATTTAATGATTTTCTTTCATTTCATGCTTACTTCTCCATTTTCGTTTAAATATCTGGTTATAAAAAATAAAATTGCACTTTTGTCCCTACTGTGAAACAAGTTTTGATGAAAATCTAGGAATTAATTTATGACGGCCCTTAGATGATATTGTTTTTACAGGGGTTGGTATGCCCCTTTCATATTTGACATATAACCTGTTAATTATTCATTAATAATCCATTCTGTTTTTTGCTAACCTGAGATATCATCCCATGTGTCCGTCATCTTTCAGTATCAATCTAGTCCGGATTGGTTGTCACATTCAATTTTCTCATTTTCCCAATAGTTTGCTGTATATATAAATAAATTTCACCATAACAGTATTAACATGTTCAGTTTTTCAATAAGCAGCGTGACCTCACCCGTCAAGTTCTGATATCTTCTATTGTCTCAAAACAAAATCCGCTTTGAAACTCCTTTATTTGTTTTACATAGATTGTGAAGCATGTTCTTACAACTTAGACAAATCATGCTCAAAATCTTTCTGGGTAGAATCAGTACTAACTACTAAGCATATGCATATAGAATATCTCGCTCAAGGACACCTCACATTGAAGTGACAGAGGATCAAACCCACGACCCTTTGATCTTGAATGTGATTCCCTACTGCTTGGCGATGAGCTCCACAAATGTTTGGCTAGTGATGGAAAAGTCTTTATTAAAACTATGTATTAAGATTCTATGTTCTTTTTGTCTTTATCAAATATTCAAGATGGCTGCCACATGGTTACGAGTTTAACATTAATTTGTACAGGCAAAAAACTGAACGTTACTCTAATATCTGAGGAAATAAGATACATGTACAATTTTTGTATTCTTTTATATCTTTGATCGTTTAGGTATGCTGATGGTGAGTTGACCTTGACCTACAAAGGGGGAGAACTCTGCCATCATAACAGGTTACAACGACAGACAGTCATCAGCTTTATCTGTCAGAAAACAGCAGGTGAGGAACATTGTAACTTTACTGGAACTAGAGCAGCCATTCAGTTAGTTTGTGTTAACATATGTATGGAAATGAAAAATTCTGGCTGTCGGAGTGTGTATTTTTCTTTCTGATTCCTTGGAATCATGAACCTCCTTCAATGTTGCTGGAGAATAGAATATCGCCGTTGCTAGGGGAAATGAGAGGTGTTCAATATTTTATTACACCCATGAACAGACCTGATTAAATTGGATTTGTTATTTTATTCATTGGTTGTGTTATGTTCTTCCAGTGGATTCTTTTATCAGCTAGTATTGACTATCACAACTGCAGTATTTTTTTTTTGGAATGGGGTCTAATGCCATTTTTAACACATTTCAAGTTATATATGGCATATCCAGTTGTACTGGTGGAGGAAGACCTCAGACTGAGTAGAACCACCATCCTTCTGCAAGTAACTGGCAAACTTTCTCATATAAAGTTTTTAGAGTGAGTGGGACTCGAACCTACAACCTTAGGAGTGAGAGGTAAGTGATCTTGAGATGGCGCCTTAGACCACTCCTCTGCAGAGGACCCTCAACTGTGGTAAGAAAAACTTTCCCCATATTTTGACCCTTTCTGATTCCTTGGAATCATAGTGTTCATAGGGTGCCATTTTTTATGAACAGACTACTCAATAAGCCTGTGCTAGTGGCTGTAAGAGGTGTTGCATGTTTTATTGCCCCTCATGAACTGACTTAATAAAAAATAAAATCTTTTCTGCTCCTTTCTTCCTTTTCATTGTGATTTGTGCTTCCAAGAGATTATATTTTATCAGTTATCAATTGTATAAATCTTCAAAAACAATAAAATTTTCATGAACAGGCAGACAACAGTGTCCCTCATCTAAAAGTTTTTTTAGCTGAAAAGTTTGCAAGTTTATGTATTGAGCAATATTTGTTTTGAAAAACAAATAATGCTTTAGGATTTAGATCAATGAATAAATCAATGGAAGTTGAGATCTGGCTGCTAAAAGTTATGGGACTTTGTAACGACCTGCCTGGAAATTCTTGAATTTTTCCAGGTGCATAAGCATTACTTTGATACATTAAAAAAAGATGCTCCAACTAATCCACTCATTTCCTTTTGCAGCAAATGGAGGCATTGGCTACCCAGAATTTGACAGGGAGGCTGATTGTGTGTATTTCTTCACATGGAAGACTGCACATGCTTGTTTGGATCACCCTGCCGATGAAACTTGTCGTGTGAATGCAGGGGGTAAACGTTTCGATTTGTCATCTCTTGTCAGGAGATCAGGTGAGTGTCTCTTGCAAAAATGATGAATTGAACTTATGATTCTGTCTATTAAACAAAAAATGTCTGAAAATTACATTTTAACTCAATTTTGCAAAGAAAAGGTAGATTTTGTACTTGCCTTATCAATGTTTTTGTATTTTGGCTGAATATGCTCATATCACAGTAACTACCATACATCAATGAAATTTTGTGTGTTTATTCACTGCCATAAAGGGGAATCAAGGGGACAAGTGGAAGTACTCTTTTTTTAGCTCGCCAGGACAAAGTCTAAGGAGAGCTATTGCCATGACCCCGGCGGCGGCGTCTGTAGACACCCTGGTTCAACTTTTGCATTTAAGTTTAAGATACAGTGTATCTATGCAACCAGTCATTGGATGTATATGAAACTTCGCATGTGTGTTCGCCATCATCAATGGAACACACAGAGAAAAAAACATGACTCTGGATTGCATTTTGGCACAGTTATGGCCCTTTTTGGACTTAGACACCTAGAGGCGAGCTTTGTTGTCTATTGACAACTCTTGTTTTATTTAGGCAGAATTATGCCTTAAATATGGCCACTTTTATACTTTTAACAATGTTGATTAATTGTTTTTAGTAAGCTGTTATCTCAGTAACTATTAGCCATGCTTAAATGAAACTTCACATGTATGTTCACTGTTATAAAGCAAACTGGTAGGAACAAGTGACATTTTTTTTTTTTTTAAGCTATTTATTATTGCCCTTTCATACTTAAATAATTTGGTTTAAGTTTTTTTACCAAGCTTATGTCTCGCTAATATGCATTAATGAAACTTCATAGGTGTGCTCACCACCTTTACAGACACCTAAGGAGTTATGTGGGATAGCTCATTTTTAATCTTAAACAAAATTATGACCCGAATGGCAATATCTTGGACACTCATTTTAATGGGAGAAAAAAATTGTAAAATTAGGTAACTCCCTTTATTAAATCAATTGGAAGATGCTATCATTACTTTTTTTTATTACATTACAGGTAGTAACTGGGAAGGTCTCCATGAAGCAAATCATCAGTTTGGGTCCGGTCAGTATTTCATTAATCTTTGTCACAATGTAATACAAGAAAGAGAGGCATCAAGATGTGATCCTGGCGCAGCTATATGTTACAGAGGTGGGTATATGTTGACATTTACATACAGTATCTGTATTGAAATATAGCGGGATGTGTATAGCTGTATGTTACTGAGGTGGGTATATGTTGACATTTATACACGGTATCTGTTTTGAAATATATGGGGGATGTGTATAACTAAATGTTACATAGTTGTGTTTCTGTTGGCATTTATACACAGTATCTGTATTAAAATATAGGGGGGATGTGTATAGCTTTATGTTACAGAGAGGAATTTCTGTTTATATTTACGAACGGTATCTGTATTGACATATAGGGGTGAGGGGAGGAGGGATGTGTATACATGTAGCAGTATGTTACAGAGGTGGGTTTCTGTTGACATTTACAAACGGTATCTGTATTGAAATATAGGGGTGATGTGTATAGCTGTATGTTACAGAGGTGGGTTTCTGTTGACATTTACAAACGGTATCTGTATTGAAATATACGGGTTGGTGGGTAATGTGTATAGCTATATATAACAGAGGTGGGTTTCTGTTGACATTTACATACGGTATCTATATTGAAATATACGGGTTGGGGGGTAATGTGTATAGCTATATATAACAGAGGTGGGTTTTTGTTGACATTTACATACAGTATCTATATTGAAATATACGGGTTGGTGGGTAATGTGTATAGCTATATATAACAGAGGTGGGTTTCTGTTGACATTTACATACAGTATCTATATTGAAATATAGGGGTTGGGGGGTAATGTGTATAGCTATATATTACAGAGGTGGGTTTCTGTTGACATTTACATACGTTTTCTGTATTGAAATATACGGGTTGGGGGGTAATGTGTATAGCTATATATTACAGATGTGGGTTTCTGTTGACATTTATACACGGTATCTGTATTGAAATATACGGGTTGGGGGGGGTAATGTGTATAGCTATATATAACAGAGGTGGGTTTCTGTTGACATTTACATACGTTTTCTGTATTGAAATATAGGGGTTGGGGGGTAATGTGTATAGCTATATATTACAGATGTGGGTTTCTGTTGACATTTACATACAGTATCTATATTGAAATATACGGGTTGGGGGGTAATGTGTATAGCTATATATAACAGAGGTGGGTTTCTGTTGACATTTACATACAGTATCTTTATTGAAATATACGGGTTGGGGGGTAATGTGTATAGCTATATATAACAGATGTGGGTTTCTGTTGACATTTATACACGGTATCTGTATTGAAATATACGGGTTGGGGGGTAATGTGTATAGCTATATATTACAGATGTGGGTTTCTGTTGACATTTATACACGGTATCTGTATTGAAATATACGGGTTGGGGGGTAATGTGTATAGCTATATATAACAGAGGTGGGTTTCTGTTGACATTTACATACGTTTTCTGTATTGAAATATAGGGGTTTGGGGGTAATGTGTATAGCTTTATATTACAGAGGTGGGTTTCTGTTGACAATTACATACAGTATCTATATTGAAATATACGGGTTGGGGGGTAATGTGTATAGCTATATATAACAGAGGTGGGTTTCTGTTGACATTTACATACAGTATCTATATTGAAATATACGGGGTGGTGGGTAATGTGTATAGCTGTATGTTACAGAGGTGGGTTTCTGTTGACATTTACATACGTTTTCTGTATTGAAATATACGGGTTGGGGGGTAATGTGTATAGCTATATATAACAGAGGTGGGATTCTGTTGACATTTACATACGTTTTCTGTATTGAAATATACGGGTTAGGGGGTAATGTGTATAGCTATATATAACAGAGGTGGGTTTCTGTTGACATTTACATACGTTTTCTGTATTGAAATATATGGGTTGGGGGGTAATGTGTATAGCTATATATAACAGAGGTGGGTTTCTGTTGACATTTACATACGTTTTCTGTATTGAAATATACGGGTTGGTGGGTAATGTGTATAGCTATTTATAACAGAGGTGGGTTTCTGTTGACAGTTATACATGGTATCTGTATTGAAATATACGGGTTGGTGGGTAATGTGTATCGCTATATACTACAAAGGTGGGTTTCTGTTGACATTTACATACGTTTTCTGTATTGAAATATACGGGTTGGTGGGTAATGTGTATAGCTATATATTACAGAGGTGGGTTTCTGTTGACATTTACATACGTTTTCTGTATTGAAATATACGGGTTGGGGGGTAATGTGTATAGCTGTATATAACAGAGGTGGGTTTCTGTTGACATTTACATACGTTTTCTGTATTGAAATATAGGGGTTGGGGGGTAATGTGTATAGCTATATATAACAGAGGTGGGTTTCTGTTGACATTTACATACAGTATCTATATTGAAATATACGGGGTGGTGGGTAATGTGTATAGCTGTATGTTACAGAGGTGGGTTTCTGTTGACATTTACATACGTTTTCTGTATTGAAATATACGGGTTGGGGGGTAATGTGTATAGCTATATATAACAGAGGTGGGTTTCTGTTGACATTTACATACGTTTTCTGTATTGAAATATACGGGTTGGGGGGTAATGTGTATAGCTATATATAACAGAGGTGGGTTTCTGTTGACATTTACATACGTTTTCTGTATTGAAATATACGGGTTGGGGGGTAATGTGTATAGCTATATATTACAGATGTGGGTTTCTGTTGACATTTATACACGGTATCTTTATTGAAATATACGGGTTGGGGGGTAATGTGTATAGCTATATATAACAGAGGTGGGTTTCTGTTGACATTTACATACGTTTTCTGTATTGAAATATACGGGTTGGGGGGTAATGTGTATAGCTATACATGTATATTACAGAGGTGGGTTTCTGTTGACATTTACATACGTTTTCTGTATTGAAATATACGGGTTGGTGGGTAATGTGTATAGCTATATATAACAGAGGTGGGTTTCTGTTGACATTAACATATGTTTTCTGTATTGAAATATACGGGTTGGGGGTTAATGTGTATAGCTATATATTACAGAGGTGGGTTTCTGTTGACATTTACATACGTTTTCTGTATTGAAATATACGGGTTGGTGGGTAATGTGTATAGCTATATATAAAAGAGGTGGGTTTCTGTTGACATTTACATACGTTTTCTGTATTGAAATATACGGGTTGGGGGGTAATGTGTATAGCTATATATTACAGAGGTGGGTTTCTGTTGACATTTACATACGTTTTCTGTATTGAAATATACGGGTTGGTGGGTAATGTGTATAGCTATATATTACAGAGGTGGGTTTCTGTTGACATTTACATACGTTTTCTGTATTGAAATATACGGGTTGGGGGGTAATGTGTATAGCTATATATTACAGAGGTGGGTTTCTGTTGACATTTACATACGTTTTCTGTATTGAAATATACGGGTTGGTGGGTAATATGTATAGCTATATATTACAGAGGTGGGTTTCTGTTGACATTTACATACGTTTTCTGTATTGAAATATACGAGTTGGGGGGTAATGTGTATAGCTATATATTACAGAGGTGGGTTTCTGTTGACATTTACATACGTTTTCTGTATTGAAATATACGGGTTGGTGGGTAATGTGTATAGCTATATATAAAAGAGGTGGGTTTCTGTTGACATTTACATACGTTTTCTGTATTGAAATATACGGGTTGGGGGGTAATGTGTATTGCTATATATTACAGAGGTGGGTTTCTGTTGACATTTACATACGTTTTCTGTATTGAAATATACGGGTTGGTGGGTAATGTGTATAGCTATATATTACAGAGGTGGGTTTCTGTTGACATTTACATACGTTTTCTGTATTGAAATATACGGGTTGGGGGGTAATGTGTATAGCTATATATTACAGAGGTGGGTTTCTGTTGACATTTACATACGTTTTCTGTATTGAAATATACGGGTTGGTGGGTAATATGTATAGCTATATATTACAGAGGTGGGTTTCTGTTGACATTTACATACGTTTTCTGTATTGAAATATACGAGTTGGGGGGTAATGTGTATAGCTATATATTACAGAGGTGGGTTTCTGTTGACATTTACATACGATTTCTGTATTGAAATAGAGGGGGATGTGAATATCTATATATTACAGAGGTGGGTTTCTGTTGACATTTACATACGTTTTCTGTATTTAAATATACGGGTTGGGGGGTAATGTGTATAGCTATATATAACAGATGTGGGTTTCTGTTGACATTTACATACGATTTCTGTATTGAAATATACGGGTTGGGGGGTAATGTGTATAGCTATATGTTACAGAGGTGGGTTTCTGTTGACATTTATACACGGTATCTGTATTGAAATATACGGGTTGGTGGGTAATGTGTATAGCTATATATAACAGAGGTGGGTTTCTGTTGACATTTACATACGTTTTCTGTATTGAAATATACGGGTTGGGGGGTAATGTGTATAGCTATATATAACAGATGTGGGTTTCTGTTGACATTTACATACGTTTTCTGTATTGAAATATACGGGTTGGGGGGTAATGTGTATAGCTATATATTACAGATGTGGGTTTCTGTTGACATTTACATACAGTATCTGTATTGAAATATACGGGTTGGTGGGTAATGTGTATAGCTATATATAACAGAGGTGGGTTTCTGTTGACATTTACATACGGTATCTGTATTGAAATATACAGGTTGGGGGGTAATGTGTATAGCTATATATAACAGAGGTGGGTTTCTGTTGACATTTACATACGATTTCTGTATTGAAATAGAGGGGGATGTGAATATCTATATATTACAGAGGTGGGTTTCCGTTGACATTTACATACGTTTTCTGTATTGAAATATACGGGTTGGGGGGTAATGTGTATAGCTATATATAACAGAGGTGGGTTTCTGTTGACATTTACATACAGTATCTGTATTGAAATATACAGGTTGGGGGGTAATGTGTATAGCTATATATAACAGAGGTGGGTTTCTGTTGACATTTACATACGATTTCTGTATTGAAATAGAGGGGGATGTGAATATCTATATATTACAGAGGTGGGTTTCTGTTGACATTTACATACGTTTTCTGTATTGAAATATACGGGTTGGGGGGTAATGTGTATAGCTATATATTACAGAGGTGGGTTTCTGTTGACATTTACATACGGTATCTGTATTGAAATATACAGGTTGGGGGGTAATGTGTATAGCTATTTATAACAGAGGTGGGTTTCTGTTGACAGTTATACATGGTATCTGTATTGAAATATATGGGTTGGTGGGTAATGTGTATAGCTATATATTACAGAGGTGGGTTTCTGTTGACATTTACATACGTTTTCTGTATTGAAATATACGGGTTGGGGGGTAATGTGTATAGCTATATATTACAGAGGTGGGTTTCTGTTGACATTTACATACGGTATCTGTATTGAAATAGAGGGGGGATGTGTATAGCTGTATGTTACATGTGAATATTTGTATGTTACAGAGGTGGGTTTTTGTTGACATTTATACATGGTATCTGTATTGTAATAAAGGGGGGATGTGTTTAGCAGTATGTTACAGAGGTGGGTTTTTGTTGACATTTATACATGGTATCTGTATTGTAATAAAGGGGGGATGTGTATAGCAGTATGTTACAGAGGTGGGTATATGTTGACATTTATACATGGTATCTGTATTGTAATAAAGGGGGGATGTGTATAGCAGTATATTACAGAGGGGGGTAAATGTTGACGTTTATACATGGTATCTGTATTGTAATAAAGGGGGGATGTGTATAGCAGTATGTTACAGAGGTGGGTATATGTTGACATTTATACATGGTATCTGTATTGATATATAGGGGGATGTGTATAGCTGTATGTTACAGAGGTGGGTATATGTTGACATTTATACATGGTATCTGTATTGTAATAAAGGGGGGATGTGTATAGCAGTATGTTACAGAGGTGGGTATATGTTGACATTTATACATGGTATCTGTATTGATATATAGGGGGATGTGTATAGCTGTATGTTACAGAGGTGGGTATATGTTGACATTTATACATGGTATCTGTATTGATATATAGGGGGATGTGTATAGCAGTATGTTACAGAGGTGGGTATATGTTGACATTTATACATGGTATCTGTATTGATATATAGGGGGATGTGTATAGCAGTATATTACAGAGGGGGGTAAATGTTGACATTTATACATGGTATCTGTATTGTAATAAAGGGGGGATGTGTATAGCAGTATGTTACAGAGGTGGGTATATGTTGACATTTATACATGGTATCTGTATTGATATATAGGGGGATGTGTATAGCTGTATGTTACAGAGGTGGGTATATGTTGACATTTATACATGGTATCTGTATTGAAATATAGGGGGGAGTGGGGAATATGTACAGTTATATGTTACTGAAGTAGGTTTCTGTTGACATTTACATATGGAAATTTTTGTTGTTTTTTTCTTTGAGAAAGTATTTAGTGAATGTCATATAGTTAAAATGATAATCTGTGATTGGAAAGGAAAGACATCTGGTTGAAATGATAATGGTTTTAAATTCACATTTGTGTTAAAAAATAACAATTTAAGAATTGAAAAATAAAGTACATATGTAACAAAAATTACCCAATTTTGTAGTAAAAGTTTAATGTGATTTTTTTCAACAAATGTACATTGACCAACCTATTAAACTTAGATAGATAAACTTAATTAAACCTGTGCATCGCCTCTAATTTTCACAGGCAATATGTATCATGATATTTCATTATCAGAACGATATGTATCACAATATGTATTGCCTCTGAAAATAAGAGGCGATGCATATTGCAACATTTAAGACGCGATGCAATGCACATCGCAATACTGGCTTTTAAACTGTATCTTATGCAACCACCATGATTGTTTGATAAGGTGTTTATAATGACCATGCTTGTATGCAAGTTACACGTTTTTTAATTAACAGAGAACAACAGAACTAAAACATTTAATAACTATCTTTGTGATCATTTTTATATGAAAAAATTGGTTTATTGAAAATTTGATATTGAATAACTAAACTAAAAAGTGTATCATTTTGTATCAACTAATGACAACTAATGGGTTACGCCAGGATTTTCTTTAGCAAATAGGAGCCTGTCAACATGCTTTGCTTTCAATAATGTCTTTTCCCATAGAGTATGGTCAATTTTAAGAATTCTATTTTTTTCAATACCTGAAAAAACAAAGTTCCCTAATGGTAGCTTTAAATGATAGGGGGTGCTGAGGAGGGATTCATCACATCTTGTTTCTCCTCCTTGGAGAAAAGCCATTGTAAAACAATTGAGTATTAGGCTAATCATATATTTCAAAGCAGACGATTTATTTTTTGGAAAAGTAAACAGGAAACAGATCTACTATAGAAAATTCCATGACAAATATCACTGACTGAAACTATCACTGTCATCTTAATTCTACATCGTATGTTTGGAATATGGCCAAATAAGTTTTAAACACGCATAATGTAAAAATATTATAATTATAATCTATGTACTTATAACACTGCACAACTGTACACTTTTATGCTTGTAATATCCGTCAAGTGTTTATCTTGTTTTTATATCCGAAATTCTTCTTGCCCATTCCTATTTGTTTATTAATAAGTTTATATTAGCTACTTTTTATTGCATCAAGAATGGAATTGCGATGTACGATATCTGGCAATTGTATCGATGCATCGTAGGTCTAAAGAATGTATTGCATCGCGATTTTTTTTTGAAATTTCATTTCTCACCAATACACACATCGGCGGCGAGATGAACCGTGATCCATCGATGAGTCGTTACACCTCTAAACTTAATAATCTGTTGATAAAAGTAACTTTTTTAGTAATGTATTTAAGGGAAAGTTGAAAGTTACAAAAACATTGGTCATGGTACCCAAAAACGATGGCTATGGACAAATAGTTGATAATGCTCAGTGTGTGTCAAGTTTAGATAGATTTACAGTGCTGTCAGATTGTAATGTTACTTCCCCACATTTGCATTGCATAATTGTTGTTTATAATTAATTATTTGTTTATTTTTGTTGATTACTGGTTTACATGATTATGTACTTTGTTTAAAAATTCGGTGATGGAATGTTCAGAATTCCCGTACTTTCCTGATTTAAAATTTAGACTTGACATTGTGTAAATTTAATGAAATTTAAAAATATGTGTACGCAGGCAAATTCATCCTTTTCATTGAATATTGTTTTGATGTATAAAATTTTGACTAACATGTTATCTATATGACTTTTATTTATGTCGGTCCCCTGGATAAATACCCGTGTATATTTTAATCAATTTGAAAATGAATGTTATTGTTGGTGGTGGTAATTCAGTACACCAAAGCTTTCAAAGCCAAATTGAGTTATTTGTAACACATTTAACCAGGGATTTACTGGTAAAATCTGATGAATTTACAACATATTAAGCACTTTTTGTCACAATTAACTACAAGTCTTCAAAGAAAGCTTGATGCCTTTCAAGTATTTACTAGAGTTATGTCCCTTTGCAATATAGAAATTAAGGTTCTGAATACATACTTGGTGAATGTGTAAATGTCATATTTGCAACATTATATATGTATAATCTTTTACCATTAGTGTTAAGCAGAAATGTGTCCCTTTAAAAATGTTTCATTGTACTGTGTGTCCCTTTAAAAGTGCAGAATATACAACGGCACATCAAAGATACACATGTATACATGATTATCAATAAATATATAGTGAATTTTAATAAAATATGGGAGATGGGGAGGGGGGGAGGTGAGGTACGTGCACCAGGTTTCTTTAGAGTAAATCTGCCATTGATATATTACAATTATTATTAAGAATGCTTCTCCTTCATATTTACATAGAGTTGTTTGTGACAAGAAATCTGGGTCGTTATGAGTCGGATCCTACATACGACAGTAAGACAAATAGCATACAGATACAGTACACTAATGGAGATTCATGTGGCAATAATAAGACGATGTCATCAACCATCACTTTTATCTGTAAACCAGGTAGGTAAATTGTCATTACATTTATCTGTAAACCAGGTAGGTAAATTGTCATTACATTTATCTGTAAACCAGGTAGGTAAATTGTCATTACTTTATCTGTAAACCAGGTAGGTAAATAGTCATTACATTTATCTGTAAACTAGGTAAGTAAATGTCATTACATTTATTTGTAAACCAGGTAGGTAAATTGTCATTACGTTTATCTGTAAACCAGGTAGGTAAATTGTCATTACATTTATCTGTAAAACAGGTAGGTAATTGTCATTACATTTATCTGTAAACAATGTAGGTAAATTATCATTACGTTTATCTGTAAACCAGGTAGGTAAATTGTCATTACGTTTATCTGTAAACCAGGTGGGTAATTGTCATTACGTTTATCTGTAAACCAGGTACATGTAGGTAATCGTCATTATGTTTATCTGTAAACCCGGTAGGTAATTGTCATTATGTTTATCTGTAAACCAGGTAGGTAAATTGTCGTTACATTATCTGTAAACCAGGTAGGTACATTTATCGTCATTACATTTATCTGTAAACCAGGTAAGTAAATTGTCATTACATTTATCTGTCAACCAGGTAGGTAAATTGTCATTACATTTATCTGTCAACCAGGTAGGTAAATTGTTATTACGTTTATCTGTAAACCAGGTAGGTAAATTGTCATTACGTTTATCTGTAAACCAAGTAGGTAAATTGTCATTACGTTTATCTGTAAACCAGGTAGGTAAATTGTCATCATGTTTATCTGTAAACCAGGTAGGTAAATTGTTATTACGTTTATCTGTAAACCAGGTAGGTAAATTGTCATTACGTTTATCTGTAAACCAAGAAACTAAATTGTCATTATGTTTATCTGTAAACCAGGTAGGTAAATTGTTATTACGTTTATCTGTAAACCAGGTAGGTAAATTGTCATTATGTTTATCTGTAAACCAAGTAGGTAAATTGTTATTATGTTTATCTGTAAACCAGGTAGGTAAATTGTCATTACGTTTATCTGTAAACCAAGTAGGTAAATTGTCATTACGTTAATCTATAAACCAAGTAGGTAAATGCTATTGCGTAATAGAACCCAGCACCCTTCTCTTACATTGTGTAGTTGATACTGATATTACTATGCCTTGCATATCAAGTTAGAGTTTCAAACTATTACTACCGGTATGTTTCTTTACAGTTCTGACCCTTTTGGATAGTTAGCATCACGGTTGGTAATGATTAGCCATTGGCAAGCTTATCAGTTAAAACATTGTGTAGACAACTGGCTTTCAAAGGATTTAGCTGTCAATCAGACATTCAAAACAGTTTTCATTGAGCATGATGTATACACTAAAATAATATCAGCTACTTGTAATCAACATTGGCCAATCACATGTGAGAATATATCAAAACAAAGAGCTCTACTGTTGTCAGTCATGTGTACCATGTTCATACTTCTCTTTGATATCAACATTGTTTTCTCTTAACTAGTTGTGCCAAGGGAGAAAACCCACATCACTTCTTTCAAAAGCTGGTTAAATGATTTTTCATTGTGATTTTGGGTACATATGCAAATTGTATAGTTTCCACCAACCATCTGTTTATTAGAAGAATCTTTTTCACCGATATAGAATTTGGTGCAACCTACAAGATTCCAGATAACTTCAGCGCAGTTGAGCTTCATGTCTGGTAACATTTACATTTAGAATGAAGCGCAACTGTTTTGAGGTAATTTGGGATTTTGTAGGTTACACTAATCTATATATTATTGAGTTGTTGTTGTTGTATGGTGTTTAGCGTCGCTTTCAACAATTTTTCAGTCATATCGCGACGGTGTTTACTTGAGACAGTATTCTGAGCGCTGTCACACTGAAGTATCATGCCGCAGACACATGGTATGATACCCAACCCAGTCACATACTGACACCAGACCGACCAGACCTAAAACTCTCCTCTAAATGCTGAATGTCAAGCGAGGAAGCTTCTAGTACCATTTTTAAAGTTCCGCATGTGAGGCGGACGCTCTACCACTAGACCACGCCACGGTCTATATTGTTGAGATAAATTCCTCTATACACAGATGGTCTTTGGGAATTAAAAAATCTGCATATGTACCCAAAATCGTAATGAAAAATCACTTTACCAGCTTTTGAAATAACATTCTGGCGCTGTATTTAGCAGGTGTGCATGACATAGGTCGTCCACCCCCCACCCCACCCCCACCCCCACTCCCACCCCCACCTTGCGTAGATCTTGTCTTTAATATAAGCATTTTGTATTATATTTAACTATGTCTGAATTTGCATTCTATCCTTACAGGCGATCTTCAGAGTGCACCATCATTGATACGTGTGTCCGATGACAAGTGTCTGTATGACTTTGAGTGGCACTCGGCAGCAGCTTGTGTCCTTCATCAGAATACGGGAACCAACTGTAAAGTGTCAGATGCTGACTCAGGTAGGAAATATTTGGATTTTTCCTTTATTAATGAGTGTGTCATAGTTTGTTATATACAGAGTAGGTAGCTTTAAGTAAAACCAGTAACTTAGTTTGGTACCTTTATTACTTCCCTTTAGGCCTATGATCTAAAAATTACTAACAGGGTGCACTGATTTCACACTCATTATTGTGACTTTTACATTGTTGAACTACGCCATATTCATTTTTTGTGCATTTATAACCTTAAATGTGGGAAATACTGATTATACCTGCAGAATGCATGGTAGATTACTGAATAGATGGAATACAATGATAATATAGAATGATTTGATAACAAAACTATTGAAAAATCTTCATGTGTTGAAGTGTCTAGATATCCCATCAATTTGTTTTACCGGATCCAGCCCATCTAGGGCTAGGGGAGAAGGTGGTGACAAGTGCTGGTATCTGAACCATTTTCTTGATATACTTGACTACTTGCTGTTTTGTGTCTGAAATATATTTATTCAAATTTTACTTTCCTGAGGAGAAAGGAATAAACAAAAATTAATAAAGAATGGTTCAATGATTTTTTGAAAAATTGTAATCAGAGGAAATATTATGCCTTAAATATTAACAAAAAGAAATGTCTCTGAATAAGTGACTAATTATGCTTATTAAAGGGAGGTAACAAATTAATAAAATATGAATGTTTCAAAAAGTAGTTATCTTTCCATGTTTCTGTTGTAAAGGATTAAATGATAAAAGATGGACATATAAAACAAAGTTAAATAGTTTAATTGTCATTATGATGCACTGAAATATAATTGATTTCAGGTGGTGTCAGATATCTATTTTAAGAATAAAATCAAAATATTGTATTAAACTCCCTTGAATTAATGCACATAATAGAAAATACGTCTTATTGGTGCCAAAAAGATACCAAGTGAATATAAAATAAGAAGGCACTTGGCTTCTTTTTGTAACAATGGGGTGATATGCTTATTAATTGGTTACATCAAGACTTGGCTACTCAAAACTGGGTGGGAAGACAAATAGAAAAAATGCTTCCTGGAATAACTGTGTTTCATCTTAGATAAAATTAATGATTTTTTGGCAAAAAGAATTTAATTTCAAGCCACACTGATAATCTTTGCTATAAGTAACAATAACAAAAAACATAATTATATGGTACCAGGGTACATGAAAAATTGAAAATTAAACAATATTTCTCTGACACAAATCGGCATTGACCTCTCATTGTATTACAATTGACCTGTTCCTGAACGGTACAAAAAATGATCCATGGGTCATTCTGAAATGTGTTTCAGGTCATTGTGGAATTTTTATTTTCACTAAATTATTTGTTGTTTTCCCAGGTTACAGTTTTGATTTATCACGTCTGACCTTACCACCTGGTAAGTTTTATACTGCTGATGCCCCTGCTGACAGTAACCATGACTATCTGATCAATGTGTGCGGCCCCGTGTCAGGCACTGCATGTGATAAACTCAACATGACCAATCCAGGCATATGTCAGGCACCCAAGGATGGAAAGAATGGGTAGGTTGTTATTGTATGGTGTTTAGTGTTTTTCAGATGGTGTCTACTTGAGACAGTATTCAAAGCACTGCCGCACTGGAGTATCATGCCACGGACACATGATATTGACATTGGGCCGACCAAACCTAAAACTATCCTCTAAATGCTAAGTGCCAGGCAAGGAAGCTTCTTGTACCATTTTTCAAGTCTTTGGTATGACCCGTCCAGGGCTCAAACCCATACCTTCAGCATGTGAGGTGGATGCTCTGCCACTAGACCACCGCTGTTGTTTAATGGGTAGCAAATATATAAATATTGTTAAATACATTCAATGAATTACAAAACACATTCAGATTAGTAAGATATAACCCTAACACCTGTGTGCATACCGGTTATATTGAGCAGCTGTTTGTACACATATAAATGGTCCTCTATGGCCAAGTGGTCTAAGGAGATCATCTCTGAGGTTGTGGGTTCAAGCACATCTCATTCCAGAAACTTTATGTAAGAAAGTTTGCCAGTTACCTGCGGATACTCAGATTCGTTCTGAGGTCTTCCTCCACCAATGAAACTGGATATACCATATGTAATCTGAAATGTGTTGAAAATGGTGTTAAATTCCAATTAAAAAACAAATCTGTTTCCCCCCCCCCCCCTATAAGTTGTTTGTAGTCATTGTATCTTGATTTTTAGCTCGCCAGGACGAATGTCCAGGAGAGCTATTGCACTGACCCCGGCTGCGTCATCTGTAGACACCCCGGATAAATGTTTGTGTTTAGTTGCGTTTAAAGTTTGGTGTTTGCCTCCAATCTCAATCTTTGCATGGGTGGTGAGTTTTATCCCATAGGTGAGCTGTGTTGTCTTCTGACAACTCTTGTTAAAATGACTTAAATGATTAGCAAATTGTTGAATTGTTGATGAACAAAGCACAATATGAAAAGTTTCAAAGAACAGTTTTAATATAAAAGTACATGCTCTGTGTAGATATGCTCTTTTTTTTTATATATATAAAAATATACATTATTTATTTTTATTTTTCAAATCTATCGATTTGTGGCCCATTTCATCTCTCCCACCTGGGGTGTTAGTAATTTATAGATGTCCACAACACATTTTGTAACTTATAAGATTTTTTCACATGTTTCAGAGCCTGTAAAATTTTGAATACACTGAAATATTACAATGCTTTATTAATTGTATAAATGACATTTTAACAAACTTTCGTGCATATAGTCATATTATGACACATTTCTGGTTTTAGCGATGCATTTGTTACGGGTCAGTGGAAGTCGGATCTGCGATATTTTGACGGAATGATAAACCTGACATATTCTGATGGTTCTCCGTACCATGACAAAAAAGCGACGCCCCGTAAATCTGAAATAGCCTTTCTGTGCGACCAGGATGCCGGCATTGGAACACCAAAGTTTCTGTCTGAGGTAGCTTCAGAGCATTACTACGGCTTTGAGTGGCGAACAGCATATGCATGTCCAAATGCTCCGATAGAATGCACTGCCAGTGACAGCAAAAGCAATCAGGAGTATGACCTGTCAGGGTAGGTGTAATTGAGTAGATTTTTATGTCCCCACCATTTGAAGACTGGTGATGGGTAAAAAAGTGTTAACCCTGTCAATCCATTCATCCATCCCGTTCATTTGTGCACCCAAAAATTGGTTTCTGACCAATAAGTTCTGAAAGGGTTATTGTTATTATGTGTACATGTACCTGTATAATTATAAAATACTGGTCAACTTTGATTTTTGTCAACGTCTGTCAAATCTTCCAGGAGTTATGACCCCTTTTAGACTTAATTTTTGTTGACAGACACGTTTCTAATTATAATATTTAAGTATACATGTAGGTAACCCAATTTCATTGTATTCTCTTTAAAAATATTGATATATGATATAAGCAATTATTTTTTGTTTAACAATTGTTTTGTCACTGCTTTTGTCAAAATATAGACTGGATAGGAGAGCATGTGACATGTCATTGGATGATACTTAAATGAGACTATAAGAAGAAAAATAAACACACTGCCTCATTTAGATTTTATATATTCAGATACACAGGGGTCGCCTGTGACCAAGTGGTCCAAGGATCTGTCTCTAGATCACTTACCTCTCACCACTAAGGTCGTAGGTTCGAGTCCCACTCACTCTAAAAACTTTACGTGGGAAAGTTTGCCATTTACTTGAAGAAGGACAGCGGTTCTACTCAGATTCATTATGAGGTCTTCCTTTACCAATAAAACTAGATGTGCCATATATAACCTGAAATGTGTTGAAAATGGCATTAAATCCCAATCAGATACACAGTACTTTTGTCTCATCAGTTTAGTTTTCTTTTGTAAAATGTTTTTAATTCAAATTTAATTCACTTATTTTCCACAAATATTGTTTGTTCATTTCAGGTTATCTATGTCCACAGCACAAGGTAACTGGGCAGTGGAAGGCACAGCAAACACAAAGTATTACATTAATGTGTGTCGGCCAGTAAACACTGTGAATATAGGAACTGGTTGTGATGCATTCACCTCAGTATGTAGAACAAAAATCATGGCTGGAAAGGTGAGAACCGACCAGTACTAGTATCCAGTACTTAGGTCACCAAATATCCCATAAAGCAGGGTGGTAGTGTAATGAATTGAGTGTTGGCGGCTGGCGCCAGAGGTTGCGGTTTGATCACCAACTAGAACTGATGCCTCTCAAAAAACAACACTCAGTACTGGTTCTACCCAGAAAGATTACTCGAGAGCTGTTTATGTAAGCTCTGAAGTTTCTTCACAATTGAGCCAAAACAAAACTAAATATCCAGTAGAGTTTTAATTAATGAGTTTAGTCATATCTGAATGTAAGTGGTGTTTTTATTCTCTATCTTTTAAATGAGGGTAGGGAGGCACAATGTTTGAACTTGGCCATCTGTATGTGTGTCCAGTAGAAACTAATATTAATATTGTCTTGATTTAATTATCCCTTTAGGCTGTACTAATTTATTTAAGCTTGATTGCAAACAAAGCTCGGAGCTTGCATGAGTCTGATTTTCTGAGTTGTTTTTTGAGAGGCCATTGGGTCAAACTAGGGATCAAACCTGCAACCCCTAGCTTGAACAGACAACACTCTAACCACTGCACACTACCACCAGCTTTGCATGTGTTAACTTACATATAAATGTTGTATAGATGGATTGGTATGTACTTACACCTGTGCTGATTTGGCTTAAATTTTATAATAATAATTTAATAACAACCCGATATTTATTACAGTAGTATTTGCCATATTATTTTATTAGTCAAACAGTTTTAAAATTAATCAATGTAATTATTTATAACAGGAACAAATGGATGTCTCGAATATGGGCCAGGTCAAGTCTGGATTAGTTATTGAAGGTGAAGGTCGACTGAAACTGAGATATGAGGGAGGAGTGTGTAATAATGGAACAGCCAATGTAGCATATGTCACTAACATACAGTTCTTGTGTATGAAAGATGCATTGGTAAGTGGTACTTCAAATTTTACCTAGATTTATAGACATGCACAAGAATTCTTTACTTTGTGACTACTCACTCTTTTCTCTTAGAACACCATATTAAGACTAGTTTTTACCTACAATTTTTTACTTATGGGAACCAAACATCAATTATTATATCCTAATAATTCACCCCACTTGTATAAAACAAAACTCAAACATTCATATCACCAGGGAATAACTTAATAAACGCAAACATTCACATCTCTCTGGAGAATAATCATCATAATCACAAACATTCATATCTCCAGGGAATAACAAACATTCATATCTCAAGGGAATAATCCTCATAAACACAAACATTCATATCTCCGGGGAATAATCCTCACATCTCCGGGGAATAATCCTCATAAACACAAACATTCATATCTCCAGGGAATAATCGTCATAAACACAAACATTCATACCTCTGGGGAATTATCCTCATAATCGCATACATTCATATCTCTAGGGAATAATCCTTGTAAACACAAACATTCATATCTCTAGGGAATAATCCTCATAAACACAAACATTCATATTTCTGGGGAATAATCCTCAAATCTCCGGGGAATAATCCTCATAAACACAAACATTCATATCTCCAGGGAATAATCGTGATAAACACAAACATTCATACCTCTGGGGAATTATCCTCATAATCGCATACATTCATATCTCTAGGGAATAATCCTTGTAAACACAAACATTCATATCTCTAGGGAATAATCCTCATAAACACAAACATTCATATCTCCGGGGAATAATCCTCATAAACACATTCATTGTCTCTGGGGAATAATCTTCATAACACAAATATTCATATCACTGAGGAATAATCCTCATTAACACATACATTCATATCTCTAGGGAAAAATCCTCATAAACACAAACATTCATATCTCTCTGGAATATTCCCCATAAAAACAAACATTCATATCTCTGGGGAATAATCCTCAAAAACAAATACATTCATATCTCTGGGGAATAATCCTCATAAACACATATATTCATATATCCAGGGAATATTTCTCATAAACACAAACATTGTTTCTGGGGAATAATCCTCATAAACACAAACATTCATATCTTTGGGGAATAATCCTCATTAACACAAATAGTCATATCTCTGGGGAATAATCCTCATAAACACATACATTTATATCTCTGGGGAATAACCCTCATAAAACACAAACATTCATATCTCCGGGGAATAATCCTCATAAACACAAATAGTCATATCTCTGGGGAATAACCCTCATAAACACATACATTCCTATCTCTGGGGAATAACCCTCATAAACACATACATTTCTATCTCTGGGGAATAACTCATAAACACATACATTTTTATATCTGGGGAATAATCCTCATAAACACATACATTTATATCTCTGGGGAATAACCCTCATAAAACACAAACATTCATATCTCCGGGGAATAATCCTCATGAACACAAATAGTCATATCTCTGGGGAATAACCCTCATAAACACATACATTTTTATCTCTGGGGAATAACCCTCATAAACACAAACATTTATATCTCTGGGGAATAATCTTCATAAACACATACATTCATTGTCTTCGGGGAATAATCCTCATAAACACATACATTCATATCTCTAGGGAATAACCCCCATAAACACAAACATTCATATCTCCAGGGAATAACCCTCATAAACACATACAATCTTTGTCTTCAAGGAATAATCTTTATAAACACAAACATTCGTTGTCTCCGGGGAATAATCTTCATGAATGTTCATGTGTCCGGGGAATAACCTTCATAAACACAAACATGAACACGGATAAATCTGTGTTTATTTGGGAGGTGGTGAAATAAACATTCATTTGGAATACTTGAATTTTTAAAATGTAATTACTGACCGTGACATAGTTAAAACCTAGTCAATTATATTTTTGGTCAAAAGGTTAAATAGATATTTGAACAATGTCTTTCCATACAAGTTTATAAGATTCAGCCAAAAATGCAACAATTGCTGGACAGAGCCTGGCCTTTTTGTGTTTTCTTAGCCTCACTTAATAAACTTAGTAGGGAAAGGTATTCCCTAAGTACATATAGTAACTGAACTCCATGTGCCAGCCATATTCACATATAAACATGTCAGTGTTCAATCTTTACATCTGATTGAACCTTTTATCATACATTTAGACCAGTCAAAAAATCAGACTTATTGCTATTTCTGAGTTGTCATATAATTCTCAGATTGTGTTTGCTTTAACATATGGGGCAGCTGGTATGTTTTGTTACAATATTTTTGCATATTGTTTCCTTCCCAAATTATGCCAGACTTCATATACACAACTATTGTGTATTGAAGCAGTTAAACTAGAAATTCTAGTAGGATGGTAGTGTAATGGATAGAGTGTTGACTACTCACATCAAAAGTTGTGCATCCGATCCCCCACTTGACCCTATGCCTTTCATAAAACAACACTCAGTACTGGTTAGTGTGGAGCCCATGGTCTAGTGGTAGAACACTAAACCCATGATCGGAGGGTCGTGGGTTTGATCCTCCATCACGGCTATGTTTGGTGTCCTTGAGCAAGACACCATTTCTGCATATGCTTAGTACTGGTACTACCCAGGATGACTTTGAGCAAGATTTGTTTAAGTTGTAAGAACTTGTTTTACAATCAAAGTAAAATAAATAAATTTAAACTACCGGTAGTTCTGGTTCTACCCAGGAAGCGGACTCAAGAGCGGTTCTAAGCTTTCATATCAATCGAGCTAAAATGAATTTGTATAAACTAATTTTACACAAGCAGTCATTTATTATATTTCTCTTCATTTCAAATATTGTAGCCTAATACAAAGGGAGCAAACTTTGATATTTAAATTAGTAATAAGTTGTACAGGTTATCTCCTTTTTTGACTGAGAAATTAAATGGTAGCAATTTTGTCACATTTAAATATAAAATCAATTTCATGATAAAGATTTATGAATATCTTGAAATTATCGAGTTATTAGTTAATAGAAACACAAGCCTAAACAATAGTCAATTTAAACCCTTTAAAACATGTTTACTTAATAGATGCAAGATTGAATTGTGTTTTTACCATCATACTGGATTCTCGATTTCTAATTGTTATTCCATTCTTGTAGTTGATCATTTTTATGAGAAATTCATTAATACACAGGTCGGCATTTTCTGTTATATATTTCATTGTTTTAGCGTAATCTAATACTGGCCAATGAGTCACTTTATTGCGGCTGTGATTTAGTATGTAGATGACAAAATTAATGATAGGTTATTTTATATTGTTTTGTACAATATGGGAATATATTGTACGAGTACGTATTGTGGTGAAAACCATATTGGACAAGACACCGCAATAGCATTTGATAAAGGAGTCAGTCCTAACTCAATATTGAAAATGCACTTCAATTGATAATGGTTCTACCATGTAAGTTGCGACAGATTTTTAGCTCCACTATTCGTAGAATAAGGGGGTTATTGTACTCGCGTCGGCGTTGGTTTTTCAGGTTAAAGTTTTTTATCAGGTAAAATATCTACGCAACCACTAATTTGATATGAATGAAACTTAACATGTGTCTTCAGCATCATCAATGAAACTCACAAACATAGGAACCATAACTCTGGGTTGCATTTTGGCGTCATTATGGCCCTTTCTTGGACTTAAATTTTCAGGTTAAAGTTTTTTATCAGGTAAGATATCTATGCAACCACTCATTTGATATGACTGAAACTTCACATGTGTGTTCAGCATCATCAATGGAACTCACAGACATAAGAACCATAACTCTGGGTTGCATTTTGGCAGAGTTGTGGCCTTTTCTTGGACTTAATTTTTCAGGTTAAAGTTTTTTATCAGGTTAAATATCTATGCAACCACTAATTCAATATAAAAGGAACTTCACATGTGTGTTCAGCATCATCAATGAAACTCACAGACATAGAACCATAACTCTGGGTTTCATTTTGGCAGAGAAATGGCCCTTTTTTTTTTTACTTAATTTTTCAGGTTAAAGTTTTTTTATCAGGTAAGATATCTATGCAACCGCTCATTTGATATGACTGAAACTTCACATGTGTGTTTAGCATCATCAGTGGAACTCGCAGAGACAAGAACCATAACTCTGGGTTGCATTTTGGCAGAGATATGACCCTTTTTGGACTTAATTTTTATAGGTTTTAGTTTTTTATCAGGTAAAATATCTATGCAACAACTCATATGATATGAATGAAACTTCACATGTGTGTTCAGTATCATCAATGGAACGCACAGAGATAAGAAACTCTGGGTTGCATATTTACAGAGTTATGGCCCTTTTGGTAAGAGATTTTTAGAGGTTAAAGTGTTTGACTTGGTACTTATTTCATCTTCCTATCATTGGACATAAATGGAACTTTACATGTGTGTTCAACATCCTCCATGAAACAAATAGAGATAAGAACCATAACACTTGATTGCATTTTGGCAGAATTATTTCCCTTTTAGATTTAGAAATGTTGTTTTTAGCAGGTTAAAGTTTTTAGTACAAAGCCTTGATCTTAAATGATCGACAAATAGGATATTTTTGTGGTCCTCTCTCAAATGTGTTCAAAACCATTTTTTGGTCTGCTCTGAGGGGTAAATAATTTCACTTTTTCTTTTCTTTTTAATTTAATCTTATTTTCTTTTTTGTAAAGTTTAATCCTTTTTTTTTTAGATTTATTTTCATCATTTTCATGAAATACTATCCAGTTGAGATAAACTGTGCATGCTTGTACATGATTATTTCAACTTTAGATCCATTATCATGAACTGGTACCCTTATATTGCCCTCTGTGGTGAATTTAGTGCATAGGCCTATATGTCATGCTGAATTAAATAATATTAAGGCAATACGAGCCATCCATTCACTTTGTTGTTTTCAAAAAAAACATAACTGTTGATAATGAAAATGAATAGTGTTGGTGAATTATTTTGCTAATTTATTTTTAACAGATAAGCAATTATTATAGTTTAATTTACCACCCGTGAGTTTTAATTGTCTTCTAATTGGTACTTATTTCCTGAAATAGCTGTAATTATAGAACAGCATTGAAATAGTCGAGTGCGCTGTCCCTCCGACAGCTCTTGTTTAAACTATGAAAAGTGAAAATGAAAGATGAAGAATCTTGAGTCTCCTGCTTAAATTTGTTTGGAGTTGTTTGTGTTCACGTTGCTGTCTGAATGTAGTATGTTAGTGGTATGTTTTCATTCTATCTTAATACCACGGTGGTGGTTAAATGTTTGAAGTCTATCTGACATGCTGTAGTTTGTAGGTTCAGTCCTTGGGTCAGAATCATATCAAAGACCAGAAGCATCCTCACTTGGCGACCATCATTGAAACAAGTTCTAGGAGTGTCTGATCTAGAGTCAATGTAATACAACGGGCTGGGGTATCATACTCTGTGTCTGAGGCATGATACTCCAGTGTGTCAGTCAGTGCTTATAATATGATCAAGTAGACACTGTCATGATGAGACATCATTGAAATTGATTCATTCTTGTTCTCCGAAACCAAATTACATATTTTGAACTTCATTAATGTAAATGTGTATCTGTCAAAGCCACGTAAAAAATGTTTAAATGCTGGTTAAGCACACCGCAAAATTAATGACATCATATTAGTTTTTATATACGTTGTATTGAAATAATTTAACATTTTATCAACAGTCAAAAAAGTGTTTAACACAACGCAAAATCAATGTCGTCAATTTGTGTGTTGCTGCCAGATAAATCTTCCTTGCTGATAAAGCAAGAGTTTATCTTACCCCACTATAATAATTATGAGGAATATATACATGTAATGACATGATAAAAACAATCAAGGCAGCTCATATTTAATGTTAATTCTTGTTTAATATTCTTTATACATAACATACAAGTACTAGTAATTATATAGATAAAACAATCAATGACTTATATTATTATTATGTATTTATTATGTATTTTAAGCAACGCATTTTCTCAAGTTCAGTATTTTCATATTAATGATAAAAAAGATCAACCATGTGATGAGTAAGATAAATTATTTATCCCATAATGCTCTAGAACTGATTACGACCCAACATGGGTTGTATCCGTTATCATTATCTCCAGATTGTTGCTCTATTCAGGTGTTATAACCTTGAATATTGGACTGTTCTGTATTCTGCACCTAGTGAAACCGGTCATTCCAAATTTCACATACTGCAGTAATCTCTATAGTAATCTTTGAGTGCTCTCAAGTCCGGGTCCTGTATATCTGGACTTGCTGTTGTTTTTGAGAAGTCGTCGTGTTGAATCTGGGATCAAATCCATGACCTCTGGTATATGTGGCCAATACCCTATTCACTACACCATCACCGCACTTTCAAATTAATGTTGTAAAATTTATGTAACAATAAAGTAAAGTAAAGCAATTTATTATAGTGCCACCCCTCTTGAAACGGCCAGCCACAATGGACTTTAAAGACACCTTTATGTTGTACACAGTTAATTCCTGAAAGCTATCCTTGCCTGGTGTCAGGCTGTTAGACATTCAGTACCTCTTTATTTAACTAGCTGCTGGGTAAGCAACTAACCGCATCCTAAAAAAATTGTAGTGGTTCTACTAGTATTCAAACCCGGATCTCCAACTTCCAAGGCGAACACCTTAACCACTAGGCCACGGAAAACAGTACATTTAGATTTTTATCATTCTTCCAAATGAATGTTTTGTTTTTACACTTACCTCTCAGTAGAGGTTGAATATACATGATGAGCCTTTAAATAATAGTATGTTGCTACTCAATATTAGCACATGCTTTTTCAGTCTGTCTCAAATGATTAAATACATGTATTTATAAAATTTATCTCTAGCAATATTTACATTCTGGTTGTTTTAGTTAAAAACACATATGCATACATTTTAATTAAATATGCGATCTTCGAGTCTGTAGAAACTCTAGCCACCAAAAGCATTATCACCTATACTTGTATGCTATCATATACTGTCATGTTGACATTGTGTCAGTTTGTCAACTAACTACCATCAAACATGTCTCTTAAGCAGCAACTCAAGATAGAGAGAGAGCAAAATTTACCACCGCAAGCATCATATACTGATCTGTTTACTGACATGTTGACATTGTGTCAGTTTGTCAACTAACTACTGTCAAACCTGTCTTAAGCAGCCACTCAAGGGAGATAGCAAAATTGACCCATTAAGGCAGGTGGATATATATTCTGTTCAAACTCTCACTGACATATAAACTGTAAACATTGTGATTACGAACATTGTATTGATTACTGCAGACACTTGTTTAGTAACATGAAAAGAAATAAATCTTCATCAATGAAGCGTAATATCAGTAGACATGACCACACACTGTTGAATGAATATTAGTCCCAGAGACTGAAGAGTAATTAAATGGAAATAGTAATACATGTATGTTAATTGATGTCACTTGTCAACCTGTATTCTTAATTGGCAGATTTGTGATCAATCTTCATTTGTTTATTTACTTCAATTGGAAAACTTTTACAAAGTTGCTACCATACATTCCCACATAAAGTTTGTCTTCTTTGTCACAGTATGTTATGGATTCAGGATGTATTATCCCATCATTGTTCCCAAGTAGTTCCTGAGCCTGGTTAAGATCAGGGGTCAGCACAGTGACATTGTTGGAATGATAACCACATACGTAAACCAATCCATATTTGTCTGAATCAAGTCCTCTTGGACCATTAATACTATGCTTGCACTTCATGTCTCCGTCCAGTGTCAGACTTACCACTTTATTGTTCATGCTGTCTGAGACATAGATAGTGTTACCATCAGGACTGACAGTTAGGTAATCTAGCGATGTAGACAATGGTTCACCTGAGAAGTGTGCTACAAATCTCTGAATCACAGTTCCATTTGTCTCCATTATCTCAATCTTGGCTGAGCACCTAAAGGACACTATCAATCTCCCCTGATGACACTGTATACCATAAGACTGGCCATCAACTTTTATAGCATGTGATTTGTATGGAGAGTTAGACACGGTAAGGAAGATGATGTTATGAACACAAGTGAAGGCTACTTGATCATTATTTACCTCAGTGATATCCCATGGTTTTGTTGCTGTTTTATGTGATGTTATCATGTTGTTTTTTGTATCAATTATCTTGATACAATAGTTAGAGAAGTCAGCAGCAGCCAGTTTGCCATCATGTAGCAGGGCTAGTCCAATTATATCAGGAGTGTTCTTGTCAGTGTTTGATTTAATATTTATGTCTTTTATATGATGGGCTTCTCTGTGTTTAGTTTTATTTACAGGTGTGTTTGTTTTGGCTTCACTAACCTGAAGAACACCTAGTGTTGAAGCTACTTTGGCAAATTCGTTTGTTGGTAGTTTGTCCCGCTGCATTTTTTTCTTGTCGCGAAACACGTGATGCCTCATTGCAGAAAATTTTCTGTGATATTTAAAGCATGTTCCACACAAATATTCCTTGCAATCAACACAGTATCCGTCAGCTGGTAAATACTTTTTTTCATGACTACATGGCTGACAGTAGAAATCATAAAGTTTCTCAGACCCAGCAATTAAGGATTCAGCACTAAATTCTCTTCTTTCAGATAAGGCCATATTGAATGGACGAGTCTTTACTAGCCAATGTTCCTTAAATCCTCCGTAAATGTTAAATTCAGTTTAAAAATGTTCTTTTACATGTTGAATCATCCCACCAGGAAGCTAATATCACAAATATTATTCAACCAGTCGAAGCATATATCATTACACAATATGGGTGTGTGTTTGTAATACGCTCACTTTAATATTGGTCTTATCCATTCACAGAAGAGTCCAATAGCAGGGAAGTCAGGATGGATTATGAATAATATCATCCGACAATGAGCTAGGTAAATACTGACTTCCCTATCAGTGAATTGGTCTTCATGTCCGTTATGCAAACAGGACCAAATTAGTGTGAACGAACTGTACAATCTAGTTTTTAGCTCAACTATCCGGAGAATAAAGAGAGCTATTTTACTCACCCGGGCGTCGGCATTGGTGGCACACCTTTGTTAAAGTTTTGGATGCCAGTCCCTATCTCAGTAACCATTGCATGTATAGACTTTGAGCTTTACACAAGCCTTCCTAGTCATCAAGTTAGATAACTCTTGAATGAATATAATGCAAATTATTGCCCTTGTTTGACTTAGAAATTCTGGTTAAAGTTTTGCATGCAAGTACCATTAAGTCCATATCTCAGCAACCACTCAATGTATTTGATTGAAACTTTACACAAGCCTTCCCAGTCATCAAGCTTGCTACAATAAGTAAGTGTGATAACTCTTGCATGGATATAATGCAAATTATTGCCCTTGTTTGACTTAGAAAATCTGTTTAAAGTTTTGCATGCAAGTCTCTATCTCAGTTACCATTGCATGTATTGACTTGAAACTTTACACAAGATTTCCCAGTCATCAAGCTTGCAACAGTTAGTAAGTTAGATAACTCTTGCATGAATATTATGAAAAATATTGCCCTTGTCTGACTTAGAAAATCTGGTTAAAGTTTTGCATGCAAGTTTCATCAAGTCCATATCTCAGCAACCACTCAATGTATTTGATTGAAACTTTACACAAGCCTTCCCAGTCATCAAGCTTGCTACAATAAGTAAGTACGATAACTCTTGCATGAATATAATGCAAATTATTGCCCTTGTTTGAATTACAAATTCTGGTAAAGGTTTTGCATGCAAGTACCATCAAGTCCATATCTCACCAACCACTCACTTATTTGCTTGGATTTGTCATCAGTCTCAATCAAATTGGTACTTTTGTGACAAATATTCGAATAGTCAAGCGCACTCCCTTTGACAGCTGTTGTTGTAGTAAGGGTACATTTTAATACATGTTTACCTTGATAATGGCAATTTGCCAGTTATTAATCAAGTATGCATCATAAAATATATCACACAGACTACAGGGACTGTACTAAACTATGATTACAATTTTTTTACATCCCCTTCAACTATCGTTTGGAAAAGAGGTTAATGACTGTAAGTCAAACATTACACATCGAGTATCAGATTCACTTTGTACACAGTCATATCATGAAGAGCAAGCTAAGAGTTAACAATATGGGAAAGATTTAAAAAACGGAAATATAAATGTATAGCCTAATTATACCACATTGTATTGTTCATCCCCTTCAGGACAGTGTGTGTGAATACACCATCTTGTGCAACACAGCGTCTGCCTGCTCTCTCCAGTATAAGACATGTATTGTTCATCTCCTTCAGGTATGGTCACCCAGCTGCCGTTACAGGACAGTGTATGTGAATACACCATCTTGTGCAACACAGTGTCTGCAGGTCCTCTCCAGTATAACACATGTATTGTTCATCTCCTTCAGGTACCGTCACCCAGCGTTCCATTACAGAACAGTGTATGTGAATACATCATCTTGTGCAACACAGCATCTGCCTGTCCTCTCCAACATAACACATGTATTGTTCATCTCCTTCAGGTATCATCACCCAGCATTCCATTACAGGACAGTGTGTGTGAATACACCATCTTGTGGAACACAGCGTCTGCCTGTCCTCTCCAGTATAACACATGTATTGTTCATCTCCTTCAGGTACCGTCACCCAGCGTTCCATTACAGAACAGTGTATGTGAATACACCATCTTGTGCAACACAGCGTCTGCCTGTCCTCTCCAACATAACACATGTATTGTTCATCTCCTTCAGGTATCATCACCCAGCGTTCCATTACAGGACAGTGTGTGTGAATACACCATCTTGTGGAACACAGCGTCTGCCTGCCCTCTCCAGTATAACACATGTATTGTTCATCTCCTTCAGGTACCGTCACCCAGCGTTCCATTACAGAACAGTGTATGTGAATGCACCATCTTGTGGAACACAGCGTCTGCCTGTCCTCTCCAGTATAACACATGTATTGTTCAGGTATCATCACCCAGCTTTCAATAACAGGACAGTCTGTGTGAATACACTATCTTGTGGAACACAGCATCTGCCTGCCCTCTCCAGTATAACACATGTATTGTTCATCTCCTTCAGGTATCATCACCCAGCGTTCCATTACAGAACAGTGTATGTGAATGCACCATCTTGTGGAACACAGCGTCTGCCTGTCCTCTCCAGTATAACACATGTATTGTTCAGGTATCATCACCCAGCTTTCAATAACAGGACAGTCTGTGTGAATACACTATCTTGTGGAACACAGCATCTGCCTGCCCTCTCCAGTATAACACATGTATTGTTCATCTCCTTCAGGTATCATCACCCAGCATTCCATTACAGGAGAGTGTGTGAATACACCATCTTGTGGAACACAGCATCTGCCTGCCCTCTCCAGTATAACACATGTATTGTTCATCTCCTCTAGGTATCATCACATCCAGCATTCCATTACAGGACAGTGTATGTGAATACACCATCTTGTGGAACACAGCGTCTGCCTGCCCTCTGCAGTATAACACATGTATTGTTCATCTCCTTCAGGTACCGTCACCCAGCATTCCATTACAGGACAGTGTGTGTGAATACACCATCTTGTGCAACACAGCATCTGCCTGGACTCTCCAGTATAACACATGCATTGTTCATCTCCTTCAGGTACCGTCACCCAGCGTTCCATTACAGGACAGTGTGTGAATACACTATCTTGTGGAACACAGCATCTGCCTGTCCTCTCAAGTATAACACATGTATTGTTCATCTCCTTCAGGTATCATCACCCAGCGTTCCATTACAGGACAGTGTGTGTGAATACACCATCTTGTGGAACACAGCATCTGCCTGCCCTCTCCAGTCAGATAATGATACAGACCACTGCACTGCCAAGGACCCTAACTCTGATTATGTGTTCAACTTAAACCCCCTCAGTAAAGCTGCTGGTCAGACATATACTGTCAATGTCAGCAACACGCTGTATAAGGTAATACTGTCATACATCAAGATGTATTGTGATTACCATCATACCTCATGTTGTATTGTGATTACTGTCATACCTCATCTTGTATTGTGATAACTGTCATACCCATGTTGTATTGTGATTACTGTCATACCTCATGTTGCATTGTGATTACTGTCATACCTCATGTTGCATTGTGATTACTGTCATACCCCATATTGCATTGTGATTACTGTCATACCATATGTTGCATTGTGAATACTGTCATATTTCATGTTGTATTGTGAATACTGTCATACCTCATGTTGTATTGTAATTACAGTCATACCCCATAATGTATTGTGAATACTGTCATATCTCATGTTGCATTGTGATTACTGTCATACCTCATGTTGTATTGTGAAAACTGTCATACATGTACCTCATGTTGTATTGTGATAACTGTCATATCCCATGTTGCATTGTGATTACTGTCATACCTTATGTTGTATTCTGAATACTGTCATACCTCATGTTGTATTGTGAGTACTGTCATACCCCATGTTGTATTGTGATTACTGTCATACCTCATGTTGTATTGTAATTACTGCCATACCCCATGTTGTATTGTAAATACTGTCATACATGATGTTGTATTGTGATAACTGTCATACCCCATGTTGTATTGTGAATACTGTCTTACCTCATGTTGTATTTGGATTACTGCCATACCTCATGTTGTACTTGGATTACTGTCATACCTCATGTTGTAATGTGATTACCAGTCATGCCTCATGTTGCATTGTGAATACTGTCATACACCATCTTGTATTGTGGTTACTGTCATACTTCATGTTGTATTGTGATAACTGTTATACCCCATGTTGTATTGTGATTACTGTCATACCTCATGTTGTATTGTGATAACTGTCATACCTCATGTTGTATTGTCATTACTGTCATACCTTATGTTGTATTGTGAATACTCTCATACCTCATGTTGTATTGTCATTACTGTCATATACCATGTTGTATTGTCATAGCTGTCATACACAATGTTGTATTGTGAATACTGTCATACAACTTGTTATATTGTGATGACTGCCATACCCCAACCTCATGTTGTATTGTGATTACTGTCATACCTCATGTTGTATTGTGATTTCCATCATACCCCATGTTGTATTCTGATTACTGTCATACTTTATGTTGTATTGTGCTTACTGTCATACTTCATGTTGTATTGTGATTACAGTCATACCTTATGTTGTATTGTGATTAATGTCATACCTCATGTTGTATTGTGATTACCATCATACCTCATGTTGCATTGTGAATACTGTCATACCTCATGTTGTATTGTAATAACAGTCATGCCCCATGTTGTATTGTGAATACTGTCATACCTCATAGTGTATTGTGATTACTGTCATACCCCATGTTATATTGTGATTACTGTCATACCTCATGTGTTATTGTGATAACCATCATACCTTATGATGTATTGTGAATATTGTTATACCTCATGTTGTATTGTGAGTACTGTCATACCCCATGTTGTATTGTGATTACTTTCATACCTCATGTTGTATTATAATTACAGTCATACCCCATGTTGTATTGTGAATATGGTCATACCTCATGTTGTATTGTGAATACTGTCATACACCATGTTGTATTGTGAATACTGTCATACCCCATGTTCTATTGTGAATACAGTCATACCTCATGTTGTATTGTGATTACTGTCATACCCCATGTTGTATTTTGATTACTGTCATACCTCAATTTGAAAATAAATTCATATAGTTTTATGTCATCAAGGATAATCAGGTGACCGTTAAGGCTCATGTGCCTCTTAGTAACAGCTCCATAAACTTAAGTTACTTAATATTGATTATTACTTAATCTTTCTAGGTTACATTTGAGTCGATTATGAAATGTCAGTGCTTCTGGCGAGAGTCCAGGTTTTACAATCTTGTTATTGTGTAGATAAAATTGATTTTGTAAACTTCATTATCTATTATTGAGATATAGAGATGTTTCCAAGAAAGCGTTATAATTGTACTTGTTTCAGTGTTTTTTTTTTGTTGTTTTTTGTTTTGTTTTGTTTTTTTAGCAAGCCCATATTTAAGTAACTACTACCCATATATCAAGTGTGTTCACTACCATAAAGGGGACTCAAGGGGGCAATAAAATGATATTTAAGTAACTACATGTACTAGCCATACATCAATGAAACTTCACAGATGTGTTCACTTCCATAAGGGGGCAAGAAAATCATAGCTACTAACATATATCAGTGCAAGTTTACACAACCATTAAAGTGGCTCAATTGGACAAATACTTGTTCAGGTGTGTTCACTTCCATAAGGGGGCAAGAAAAAAATCATAGCTACTAACATATATCATTGCAACTTTACACAACCATTAAAGTGGCTCAATTGGACAAATATTTGTTTTGTTTAGTCAGAATTATGACCCCTTTGATCATTAGAAAAGTGGGTTCAAGTTGTTTAGTGAGCACATATTTCAGTAACCTAACTATTACAGTAACATAACCCTATTAGGAACTTCACACATGTCTTTTTTATCATTAAAGGGACCCAATGGGGCAAATGGGATAATGCTGTTTTTATTTTAGCGAAAGCATGGTCCTTTTTTGCTAAGAAATTAGGTTAACGTTTTTAACAAAGTCATGTTTCAGTAATGACCAGCCTTAATTACATCAATGAAACTGTTCATGTCATTGTGTCTTCAGTGATATAGTCAGAAGTATAGCCCCATTTTTACTTAGAAAATTCTGGTTTTTTTTTTAGCAAACTCATATATCAGAGGCATAAAAAAAATCATCACATGTGTCTTAACTACCATTAAAGGGATTCGATAGGCAGAATTACATATGGCCCTTTTTATATGCTTAGAAAACAATCAACCAAAATTACAAGATTCTCCATTTCTGGAGAACTCCATAACCATTCAAGATAACTTCACAAAGCTTTATACACATCTAAGCTTTGTATTATAGCAGTGCCTTTTGCTATGAGTGAGTTTTCATGTTCAGTATTTACTGTGTAACCATGGAAACAAATAGCCAAAATTATGAAATTCTACATTTCTGGAGCATAACTCCATAACTATTCAAGACAAAACATCTGAGTAAAATACCCAATGGCAGGAGATATAAACCACTTGTCTTTTTGTTTCCAGTTCTAAGTAAAATACTCCATGGCAGGAGATAATAACCACTCATCTTTTTGTTCCCAATTCTAAGCAATGTACCATTTGGCAGGGGATTTGATCACTAGTCTTCTTGTTCCCTATTCTATGCCTGGCCCTGTTAGCTCAGTCAGTAGCTCATCTGACTGTCAATCAGTGGGTCATCAGTTAGTGTATACTAATTTATTTTAGCTTGATCGTGAAGACTGCTGAAAGCTTATTTGAACCCCTCTTGAGCCGCTTCTTTGGTAGATCCAGTACTGAGTGTTGTTTATTGAGAGGAGTCTGGTCTAATTGGAGATCAAACCCAAAACTTCTGGCATGAGTGGCCAACTCTATCCACTACACTAACACACCGCTCATTCATGAGTTCCCGCCCGGCCAAAGTCTCCATGATGATTGATATATGACATTGTGTCTCATTATCATTTGTTTCTCACCACTGATTCAAGTGGGAAAGTTATCAGTTACTTGTAGAGATTGGGTGTGATCGAGTACAGGATCACAGAAAAGAGTGGTTAGGTTAACTTGATCATCTGTGAGCCTTGTTGGCATTAAATGATGCTAAAAATTCAATTGATTAATCAGTCCCCATTCTCTTCATTTGACAGAGAGAAAAAATGAATAAAAAAAATGTTTTTAACCCATATCAAAGCTATTTATTTGAGTATTGTACATACAGTATACATGATTCTCACTTATTGTGTTATTGTTACCATAATTACTTATGATAAATCATAAAAGGGGTTGTGGTGGTCGACTGGTTAGCAAGCTTGCTTTGAGACCAAGAGTGCACCTTTTCGATGGGTGTGAGGTAATACATTTAAGGTTTTTCAAATTAACTCCCATAATGCCTAAGTAGGGCATGGTGCCATGAAAATATACAATCCTTTGGAAGAGAAATAAATCAGTCAGTCCTGTGTGCAGAAGAGTCATACCCAGTGCATGTAAAAGTTTTCACTAAACTATTATAATCAGTGATTCAAATGCCCATAAACGTCCCTCTGAAATGAGACTCCCTGTAATAATTAATGCACTAAACTTCAATGATATAAAGAAATAATGTGTTGATTTTAACCTCTGTGAATTAAAAAGTGGAGGTATGCATACTATTCCAGTTGAACATCTGTGACAATCTGTCAACCACTATCTCTAATTATAAGTAGAGAAATAAAGAAAGAAAGAAACATGTCCAATGTCACCTCTGTGAATTTAAAAGTACATATAATCTTTATTGAAAAACCATTAGGCTTACCAGCATCCCATGATGCGTAATATACATATAACATTTTTGACAGACAGTATATTTCAGTTGAATATCTTTGGTAGTATGTCAACCTCCATCTATAATTACAGGTAGAAAGATAACTATAAAGAAAGAAATGTGTCGAATGTAATATCTGTGAATTTAAAAATGCATATATGTGCTTGTTTCAGTTGAATATCTGTGGCAATCTATCAACCACAATCTGTGATGAGATGGAGGCCGGGAAACCAGCTTCAGTGTGTCAGGTTAAAAATGGCATCAAAACAAGCCTAGCTACAGCTGGATACAAACTAGACTTCAGCGAGACCGGTCGTATGGCCCTAGTATATGATGGTGTCAGACTGAGTAATGGTATGATATATAATGATTTAATTAACTATTATCATATTCCACCTGATATATCATACTATCTGAGTCATATGAGCTTGGTTAACTGGACATTAGAGAGGCAGGTAGCACATCTCCATGGTCTATGACCGAATTCCGTAAGTCGATTTACTCTACTTCATATTTGAAAAAGTGATTACCCATGCACAGTACATCCATTATGTTTTTACAGTAAAATTCTTCTTGCCATCTCTGTAGTAAACTTCCATTGCAAACAGTGCACAAGTGATGAACCCAGTATGAATGCAAGCACCAATCTTTTTTTTTTTTTTTGAATTTCATTTTATATAATTTTTATTATCAAATTGTTGTATTTAAATAATCCCAGTATAATTCAAATGGAAGCTTACAGCAGTGATCACAGTTCAGTATGTATGTTTAAGTTTCTGTTAAACCTCACGCTTTTAACATTTTATTTTTGAGATACGCAGACTGGCTACTGTATGTCGGTTAGTCTATGATGTTGCCAGACTGAGTTATGGTACAGTATAAACTATTATCATGTTCCATCTACTATATCATTCAGCCTGTAAGATTTATTGTCCTCTCTTTGTTAATGGAGAGTTAGTCTGGAATGTGCCTTCCTAGTGGTGTCATATTGTCTTTATTCCAGGACAACGTGAGAGTGTACAGATCAACTTTGAGTGTGCACCAGAGGTGGATCTTGGTATTCCAGAATTTGTTCGTAAGGAACAACATACGCACGTGTTCAACTTCCTCACGTCACTGGCATGTTCTCCGAGGGAGGTGGACTGTGTCGCACAGGACGAGGCTGGGAACGAGTATAACCTGGGATCTCTGGGGCGCGACAATGGCTGGACTGTGATGGATAGTAGTGGTGATGGTACCACGTATTACATCAATGTCTGTAGACCAGTCAACAATATAGTAAACTCTGCGTGTCCAGGTATGTGACAAACATAATTCAGGTGTAATATCATCTTTCATTCATTGAGTTATTTTTGGAGTGTTATCAGATACAGTACTGTGCAAGTCGTTAATTTTGTGACATGCTAATGTTTATAAACTTTACCAATCTTAGATATACGCATAAATATCAGCCTGCAAAAATAATTCCTAGTGATTACCTGAATCCCTTACTCAGTGGTCTTACCAATATTTCTATGACTTTTATCCAGATATATACATGTACATCAAAATAGTTTATCTGCATTCTTTGTCTATATTGAGTTGGACTAGTTTTGCATTAACGCCTCAACATGCTCACCAGGCTTTGGAGCATGTGGTCGAGTGGTTGAGCATTGGATTCATGATTAGAAAGTTGTGGATTCAATCCTCGGCCGTGCTATGTGTGGTGTCCTTGAGCAAGACACTTTATCCGCATATGCTTAGTACTGGACCTCGGGTGTGATTTGACTAAGTTGTAAAAACTTGTTTCACAATCGAGATAAAATAAATAAGTTTAAAATAAGATAGGCTTTTATAATGGTCACCTTACACACTGTTAATCTCAGATATTCTTTGTAAATGGTCCCATAAAACACAAGTACAATATTGGATTAAAGTCTTAATCATCAATGACCATGCATGGCTAGGTTAGCTCAGTCAGTAGCATGTCTGACTATCAATTCAGGGTCCTGAGTTTGTATCCCTGTCTGGCCACATTCTCTGTAATGATTGATATACGACTTTGTGCCTCATTATCATTCATCTCTCTCCACTGATTCTTGTGGAAAAGTTATCAGTTACTTGCAGAGATGGGTGTGCTCGTATACTGGTTAACCTCCAGGATCCCAGAAAAGAGTGGTTAGGTTAGCTGATCATCTGTCAGCCCTCAGTGGCATAAAAACTGTATTCAAACAAACAAGACCGCAGCCTGGTCTAGTGGTAGAGCGTCCGCCTCGCATGCAGAAGGTCGTTGGTTCAATCCCCGGCCGGGTCATACCAAAGACTTTAAAAATGGTACTAGAAGCTTTCTCGCTTGACGCTCAGCATTTAGAGGAGAGTTCTAGGTCTGGTCGGCCCAGTATCAGTATAATGTGACTGGATTGGGTATCATACCATGTGTCTGTGGCACGATACTCCATTGTGACAGCATTTAGAATACTGTCTCACGTAGACACCGTCGCAATATGACTGAAAAATTGTTAAAAGCGATGCTAAATACCATACAACAACAACTATCAAACAAACAAACATTTTAATGACTAGTTACTATTTATCTTCTGAAAGATACATATTTCACACAGCAAATTCTCCTGATTGCTTTATTAGAAAATCGTTAGCCTTATTACAAGGGAGTCATGATATCTTAGACGATGAAAATATTGTTATATTTAACAATGTCCAAACTTAGATTAAATACACTAAACTTTTTGAAAACAATAGATCTTATTAAGTTTTAGTATTTACCTCACAGTGGAGCCCGTCATTTAAGGTCAGCATAGGAAACGTATATTAAAACAATACACCCTATTTCATTTTTTTCCCCCTTTTTCCTATATGAATATGTTTTATTGCCATCTTGATTGTTTATTTGTAAATAAAATGTTGTTGGGAAGGGCCGATTTAAATGTTGGATAACTTGTGGCCCAACTCTTTTGCTACTACATGTATTTGAAAAAGCAAGTAAAAAATCGTATTTATTTATAATGTCTGCGTAATATACATGTAAGAGTAGTGTTTAAACATATTTCAAACATGTTTGCTTGTTCCAGATGGACCAATAGGAGGTTGCCAGGTGGCCAGTAATCATCACTCTTACAACATGGGCTACATCCAATCAAAACCAGTTGCCCATGGTGATACTGTATCCTTGCACTACAGAAATGGCGATGTTTGCCATAAAGGAAAACCAAATGAATCTCATAGAAGTACACGCATAAACTTCTTCTGTTCAAAAGTTGAGGTAACCATAGATATCAACATACACTAGTCTCTTTTAAGCGACGTTATAGGGGTGAGACTAGCCCCTTTACGTCTCATTTCCATCCGAACAAAACCAAGTGGAAAATTAGACCACATACATACGTATTTTTCAAAGGCAATTACTGCGTAAACAATCATTAATTCTTTAAAACGGTGATTTATTTTGATAAAATAATGAATAATAAATGCGTGCTATGCAAAAAAACTGTCCTCTGTAGTTTGATAGACAGTGAATATGACCAAGACATTCGAGTTTACCTTGTTTTGCTGTCATTAAGCAGCCATTTTACATAAGTGGAGTTAGATGCGAGCTAGATCCGAGCTACTGAGTGAAAACATGTACATGCGAAATCAGAACTTCGGCGGATTGAGCGATATGGGTTAGAGAGCAATGAGAAAGTTTTCTTCTGTCCGATATTTCGTCATGTTTTTAGTTTCAAACCTATGATTATTTTAATGAATATTATTATGATTAAGTGTCTTGTTACTGCTGAAGAATAAATAAAAAAATAAGATCTAAATTGAAAAATTTACAGAGAGAAATATATATATATATGAGTTATAGCAAGGACTTGTATATCTCTATTTTAGTTTAAACTTATTTATTTTACTTTGATTGTGAAACAAGTTCTTACAACTTAGACAAATCACGCTTGAAGTCTTCCTGGGTAGAACCAGTACAAAGCAGTTGCGGAAAAAATGTCTTGCTCAAGGACACCACACATAGCCGTAGCGGAGGATCGAACTTACGACCCTCCAATCATGGGTTCAGTGCTCTACCGCTGGACCACGCGCTCCATATCTCTATGGGTTATAGACAAATAAGAAAAGAAAACATTCTTCCGTCTTATGATATATATTTTGTAATTTGTAATATTTTATTACCCGCACCCCACCCCCACATAAACAGAATAAATTTGATTAAATCAACTTTTTTAAATGTTTGCTTTCAGACGCATGTTTTTTCGTATATATATGAGCACAGAGCTGGGATTAGTGAAATATTGCAAAAGTAAACACTCACAAGTCAATTAAAGTATGGGCGTCGAAAAATAAGAATATAAACGTTACCTATCTAAGTATTCTGTTTCTCTTCAGACTATAACGGATGTTCGTGTATTCAACTCCGCGTATATTGGTAGAAAGGATTGAATGCATACAACATTTAGTGTTCTTGTAAACCGTTGATACTAAAGTCTGTACACGAATATCCAGATATTTCTGCCATTTATATTGGGTTGTGATTAAATACAAAAATATTCTGCAGCTTTTATTATTTTAAATAATGTCCGTCTGAACAACATTGGGTGACAAGCTACGACTGTTTGGGTATTTATTGCTAAGTTTTTAACTAATTGATATCATATGTATCGGCCACACAACGTTTAATGATTCCAACTACTTATTGACAGTATATTAAATTGTTGTTGAAATGGGAATTGTCATAAGCTAACAGTAAAACAAGTTTCTTATATTGTGAATGTCTAATAATGATTTTAAATAATGAATAACGTATGTATCATTCAATTTCTAACCATAGAACCGTGCTTAAAGCATTGCATTACTCAACCCACAGATCCCTGACGAAGCTAAAGCAATATCTTTTTCAGTTGCAATATGGATTGATACCAATTTAGAGCTAATAAGTGTATCGTTGACCATAATTCATTTGTACTATACAGGATTATTTTCAATAGTCACGTATGCATCAAGGATTTGACATCGGCTTAACGTTGTACATAAGTTAATATGGTAAAAACATTATCATTGTGTACTATTGGCACATGTAGTTATCTTTTGAAAATTAAGTTTTGCTCTTTTACTATACGTTCAACGGTTATGATAGAAGATTACCAGAGATTTATGAACACACGCTTTCGGCATGGAAGTATATAAACCTGATGTAGATGTTATCATTAACTGATGAGCTCCTTAAAGTGTTTTAGGATATATTGGCAGGAGGTAGGAATGGGTGGGCGTACTGGACAACATTATGTCGATCTCATAATACACTTACAAAAGATCACTTATGAAAAAGGTAGCAGACGATTAAAAAAATTATGAAAATAACGGATATTCCAAAGTCGAAGCAATGCGGAGAAAGACAATGTCATGTGTGTGGCTGCATTATTTGCCAAAGAAAGTGTACAGGAAGTGTTTAGTTTAAACACTATTTTGTTCACAGTAAACATGGTAGTCATACATTCAATTACAAGTGAAAAAGATCCATAAGAAAGCTTTACTATCTTATTATCCATTTTCTACTTATAAAGTACAAGTAACACTTCTGCTACACACATAATATTTATTAAACTTTAATAGTTATGAATATTTTTTTTTTTTTGTCAAAACACAAACACAAGTATTGGTTTGTCTAATTTGAATACACACTGTGACAGGAAATGTTACTTTCTCGGAACAAAATAAGTATTGCCTTTCCAATTTACCGTGTAGAGCTTCCATCACAGTGTTTCTATTCAAATCGCTGTGACGCTTGAAAGGTGCGCGTCACGTGATAACTGTCAAAAACGATTTGAAAGTAGGATTGTATGTAGAACTAAGTTATTTAAGTGTTAAATTTGCGGTTTTGTGGATATTTTTAACGTTATGGACATATATAAAGTTTTTTTAACAACCGGTAAGAGTTTTTGCTAATGATATTACATATTTTAATCAATATGAGTAAAGCACTGAAATCGGTGCGGAAAATCCACCCATAAAAAAGCGAATGGAGTATGCACGTAGAGGACGATCAAATAAAAAAAATATAAAAATCGTTCGAAGACGTCCTTTGATATGCACTACAACATACACATACATTTGCTGAAAAATTGTATATATAGTGTTCTACGTTTATGTTCTATGGGTGTATAACTAGCATTATGTTTTCATATTATCAGATGATAAAATTATAAAATATTATCAAACTCTAAATTGCGATTTCAGTTCCTATTTGATGAATAAGTTTGAACAAAGCTTGACAAAAGTTTTATTCCATTTTTCTAGAAAGTATTGAACCTAAGGACCATAAAAATGCCAGTTATAGCTAATTTGAAATGTTTATATTTGGGTTCTTCAGTGGCTAGATGGTCTACCAGACCACTAACATGTGCATCTCAGACCAGAGGTCAGGAGTATTAGCCCAGCTCTGTCTAAATATTTTATATGAAAATGTTACCAGATACTTGCAGAAAGACAGTGGTTCTGCTTGAATTCTGAGGTCTTCTTCCACCAAAAAATGGGATACCATATCTCATTCGAAGTAACAAAAACAAAGCACTTACATTTGTGTATAATGCAAAATCACAAACAATACCTCATCATAATATTATTTTAAAAATATATAATGTATTTTATGTGATTTAGATACATTTTACATTTAAATTCACTTTCCTCCATCTAATAAGATTTCTCTAATTTTAGAATTTCTGATTAACGCTATTATTGCTTATATTTTAATGTTAAACAGGGCAAGGAATATTATGTAAAGCTACTAAAACATTTATGTGCACATTTATAGATCTGCATACAAACAAGTGATAATTGTCAACAAAAATATAGCTAAATAGCATACCGGGTAATACAAAACATAAAGGCACTATTCTGACTTATTTCTGCAGGTGTTAACTAATCTTAAAACAATGACTTCAGTGCTTACAGTTCATAACATCATTGCAATAAATCTTTATAACATTTTGAATGTAGACATGATAGCAGTGTTTTCTTTATTTTGTCTTTTTGTACAAAATTTAACAGTTAAAGGGAAATAACTTCATTTTGCAATCTGTGACTATTTTGGTAATTGATAGTCATTCGATAAGTTAAAGGTTTAGCATGTTGAATGGATAAATTTTCCAATTAAAATGTATTTTTATTGATCAAATTAATTGATCAAATTAGTTGATATGCTCTATAACACTACTTTCCTATTAATGGCTCGTATTATATGGATAGTGTTTGTTTATAATCATTAAAACAGGCAAGTATTTGTACAGTGTATGTTCCTTGTATATATCTATAACAGTTTAAAACATTTAAAATCTTGTTTCTAATGTTAACAAGACTTTTGATATATTAATACTGTTCAGGGAAAACAAAATAACATGCCCAATTTACCAAAACTTAATATTTTCAATTAAATTGCCAATATTTAAACATATCAAAAAGTTAATGTCTTATTAGTCTTAGTATTAATTTTCTTTCTTAACATTGTTAAACATATTCAGCTAAAGTTATTGATTTAACATTTATTGTAACCTGTCATTTTAATGAATAAAATATGATTATGTATATGGGGAGTGTATGATGTCAATATTTTCTGTAAATTACAGACTGGTCCTATATTTGAAACGGAGACTAGCACATGCGAGTATATCTTCAACTGGAGGACTCCAGCTGCCTGTGCTCTCAAGGTTTGTACAAGTATCAATTACCACTCTGCAGATGTATTTAACAGAACTTGGACTATACGGCAGAAAATTTAGGTTTAAGTCTTAGACTCGCCCCAAAGTTTAAAATTAATTTTACCCATCATATGACAATGAGACACAATGTTTTTATCAATTATCACAGAGACTGGCTGGTGGGGATTGAAACTCATGGCCCCAGGGTTTTTAGTCAAAAATGCTGATGACTGAGCTAACTGGGTCTGGTTTAGTGATATTTAGATCCATGCATTTGTATCATTAGGGTTTTAAATCATTTTTTTTTTTTTTTAAACTATTATAAAAAAAATGACCTTTTTATGATTACTTAACATCACCTCAGACTGAGTCTATTTTTACACGTCTGTTCATCACAACTTGTATGCTCAACATTAATATGTTGCTCATTTCCTCCAGATTTTGATGAAACTTAGTAGGATGTATGAGTATCAAATGCATTTGTCTGGATTAAACTTGTCAACTTGGTGTTCTGGTCTCTGCACCTGTTCATGGTCTGGAAGATATGAATATCATTAAATACATGTACTCTCCTATAGTTGTAAATGATCATCTATTATTACAGTCAGCCTGTGTAAGTGGTCACCTATTTTGAGCAGTCACATTTGCTTTTTCCGATTTCTATGCTTTCAAAGCAAATGAACCTGTATTAAGCAACAACCTGTCTTTAAAAATGACCACTTTTGCTGCTTTGTTTGACAGACTGCTTAAGACAGGTTTCACTGTATTTTTATTATTGATAGTCACAATGTTCCATTATGTTTTGACAGTCAAATATTGGTGACAGCTGTAAAGTAGTAGATCCACGCTATGGCTACGAGTTTGATCTCAACAAGCTGAAGAAAACTGGCAGTGACTATCATGTAACGCAGGATGATTACACCTACCTAATCAATGTGTGCGCACCGCTACAAGAAGCTGGGTCATGTGATGTGTCCACAGGTGTGGGAGCATGTCAGACGAAAACTTCCGATTCAAATTTTACTCCTGTGAATGCAGGTAAGGCAAAATATGTTGTTGTTTTTTTGTCATGAGATCATCCTTGTTTGATTTTGTCTCTCAGGGTGAGGACATTAAAATCATTAACAAGGTCAGTCTGATTTGGCCGCACAGGTACCTGTCATAGACAGGAGTAAAGGACCTTGGTTAGTCCCCCACCCCCTCTGATTTTTTTTATTGATTTTTCTCACTTTCAAATCTTATGTTTAATTCATCATATATATATATAAGTGATAAACTTAAGAATTGTTACTGATGCCTGTGGTACCTGTCAAGGTAATGACACTTAAATGTTTAGAAAATAATTCATTTGTATTCTTAAGTCCATCTCTTTCCAAATATTCATATATCTAATTTATTGGTTACTTAAGACAATCTGCTTAAATTTGACCTTACATACAAGAGCAATGTACCTTCATAGATAAAAAAGGGTTTTCAATCTTGACAATTTCATCCAACTCTAGGCATCGACCAGTGGTATGAATTCCTTCCAGAGAGAATACTTATTAAAGATACTATTATGCAAACTGTTTAATATGACTTGGCAGAGCACATGGTCCAGTGGTAGAGGATTGAACCGAGGATCTGTGGGTGATGGGTTTGATCCTCCCCCACAGCTATGTGTTTTGTCCTTGAGCAAGGCACTGATATTTTCTGTCTTATCATAGTTTGATTTTATATTACAGGAAAAGCTAATTCTAAGTTAGCCTACAGTTCAGGGGAGCTTACCCTAACATACACTGGGGGCAAGGATAAATGTCATGGACAATATGAAAGACAAACGATTATAAAATTTACCTGTGATATATCCAAGAATGGCAGTGATGGTAATAACTATGTTTTGTTTTGTAGATTTGTTTTGTTTAAGACGACTGCAATGTAATATCTTATGACACAAACAGAGTAGTAGTGTTGTTGTTGTTTGTTTGTTTGTTTGTTTGTTTGTTTTGTTTTGTTTGTTTGTTTGTTTGTTTGTTTGTTTGTTGTATGGTGTAAACTATCACTTTCAACAATTTTTCAGTCATATTGCGACAGTGTCTACTAAAGGCAGTATTCTAAGCATGTCATGCCACAGACACATAGAATGATAGCCAACCAATCACATTATACTGACATCAGATCGACCAGACCTAGAACTATACTCAAAATTTGGAGGGCCAAGCGAGGAAGCTTCAAATATCATTTCAAGCAATTGGTATGACCCAGCTGGGATCAAACACATGCCCATCCGCATGTACGACAGATGCTTTTTCACTATTCCACCGATGTGATCTAGTGTCTTCTTTGACTTCATGCTAAAATATTATAATCACACTTTAACAAAGAAGGCCAGCTGGGTTTATGTCATGGTATATTGTTTGGCGTCAGGTGTCCATCTGTTAATCTTTTTCTTGTAGAAGCGATAGCACCCCCGTTTTTCAAAGTATCTTAACCAAACTTGTACAGCAATTATATAACCACAAGATCTCATACAAGTTCTTCAACCACCATGATTCAACCACAGTTGCCCCTGCATAAGACATCTTTACTCTTTGGCAAATGGTCACATGCAAAATTATCAACATAAATTAAGTTATAGCATTCAAAAAATTGAGTTACGGAAATCTCAAGTTGAGATGTTTAGTGAAACTTGAGTCTGATTTTTACTTTTTCTGATATTCACACATTGACCATGTTCAGGAATATAATTACAGACAGCTTGGTCCATTGTATGTATGCATGCAATGTTTTTATGTTGCAAAATAATATTAAATGTAATGATAATTATTATTTGCATTTTTAAAAAAAAAATTGCGAGGTGGGAATCAGTCTAGATTATTCATTATAACATACTGTTTTATAATGAGCAGGGCGTCTGGCTATCAATTGAGGGGTCATGAGTTCAAACCCCCGCCCGGCAACAGTCTCCTTGATGATTGATATACGACATTGTGTCTCATTATCATTCGTCTCTCACCGCTGGTTCAAGTGGGGAAGTCATCAGTTACTGATGGGATGTGCTCAAGTACTGGTTTACCTTTCAGGATCCCAGGAAACGGTGGTTAGGTTAACTGATCGTCTTTTAGCCCTCGATAGCATAAAAAATACGCTTAATAGTCAGTCAATGTTTCATAATGATATTAGTCATTTGGAAACAAAATTCTTGGACTGTTTAGTTAAACAATCCTTTAAATGCAATCTTACTCTTTTGATTTATTTTGTATTTAAGATATCAAATCATCACCATTTTCTACTGCTGTACTTGTAGGTCCACTTTTCATAGAGGAATCTGAGAACTGCCACTATGTTTTTGAGTGGCCTACTCACTATGCATGTCCACCAATAGAGGAGGGTGCATGTGCCATTACGGGAAGCGACATGAAGAACTATGACCTCAGCAGCTTGTCCCTGTCTAATGACAACTATGAGTACACTGACAGAAGAATAAATAAGAGATTTATATTCAATGTGTGCCGCTCTCTAATACGCAAACCAAGTAAGATCATTTTATTCTGATAGTAAATGTGTACAATGACTGTTCAAAAATTGTTTAAAGACTTGAATTAAATTCCAGTATCTCCAGGTTAATTAAGATTAATTTTCCTTTTACAATGATTTCATCAAATGTAAAATAAATGTCTTAACTGTTACATGTATTGTCAAATCATGGACATCTGTTGTATGACAGTGATATTTACTTGTTTGGTTTCTCCAAGGACTCGTATAGATGGATAGGAAATTTGCATCTCCTGATTAAATGTTGATAAAATAGCACATGAAGGATTAATAATAATTTGGCAAATTAATCACTCATTATCACAGGCAACTGATTTCTTGTACATAAACTGTAAGTTGTATGTAATCTTAGATGTTTAAACATATTTCGTTCACGCAAAATGATTTTGAATTAAAAATATTTTGGTTTGAAGGAAAGTGTCTTGTAATTTGTTGTTATTTTAGCTGCAGTATAATTTTAAACACAAATTTCTGGGAATGGTATTGTTTTGATGAGAATTTCATTATGCAATGTAAGTACATGTAATATGATTTGTGCTCCTGACATGAACGGAATTAAGATAATTGCAAATGCTATATTGCAATATTTTGGGTGAATAGCAGGCGTTCACAAAATCTCAATCAGTTGCCTTTCCTTCTCTATATAATTCCTTGGTTTCTCTGAGAATTATTGTAACACAATTTAAGTGTTAAAGAGGAAAAAATACCAGTTTGTTAAATAGCAGCTCAAAATATATCCATAAAATAAAATTCCACCAAACATAATTTTCCCCAAACATAAATATTATTTTCCCCAAACATCATTGTTATTTCCCCCAAACATAGTTATAATTGTAATTTCCCCCAAACATCGTTATATTGTTATTTCCCCCAAATATTGTTATATTGTAATTTTCCACAAACATCATTATAATTTCCCCCAAACATCGTTATAATTGTAATTTCTCCCAAATATCGTTATATTGTAATTTCCCCAAAACATCATTATGATTGTAATTTCCCCCAAATATTGTTTTATTGTAATTTCCCCAAACATTGTTATATTGTAATTTCCCCAAACAATGTTATATTGTAATTTCCTCCAAATATTGTTATTTTGTAATTTCCCCCAAACATTGTTATATTGTATTTTCCACCAACATTTTAATATTGTAATTTCCCCCAAACATTGTTATTTTGTAATTTCCCCAAACATTGTTATATTGTAATTTCCCCCAAACATCCTTATTTTGTAATTTACCCCAAACATTGTTATATTGTAATTTACCCCAAACATTGTTATATTGTAATTTCCCCAAACATTGTTATATTGTAATTTCCCCCAAACATCCTTATTTTGTAATTTACCCCAAACATTGTTATATTGTAATTTACCCCAAACATTGTTATATTGTAATTAACATTGTTATATTGTAATTTTCCCCCAAACATTGTTATATTGTAATTTCACCCAAACATTGTTACATTGTAATTTCCCTCAAACATCCTTATTTCGTAATTTTCCCCAAACATTGTTATATTGTAATTTCCCCCAAACATCCTTATTTTGTAATTTCCCCCAAACATTGTTTTATTGTAATTTCCCCAAAACATTGTTATATTGTAATTTCCCCCAAACATTGTTATATTGTAATTTTCCCAAACATTGTTATTCTGTAATTTTCCCTAAACATTGTTATATTGTAATTTTCCCCAAACATTGTTACATGTATTTTGTAAATTCAGATGCCACATGCCCCTACAACGCTGCTGTGTGTATGGTGGATCTTACCAAGTCAGACAGTGATACTGACAAGTATGTCCAACTTTATAACTCTTCTATTAAAACAAAGTCTTCAATCATTCTCTTCAGAAGGGTCCTCAGTGATCGAGTGGTCTAGGGCATCATCTCAAGATCACCCACTGCTAAGGTCGTAGGTTCAAGTCCCGCTCACTGCAGAAACATTATGTGAGAAAGTTTGCCAGTAACTTGCAGAATGACGACAGTTCTTCTCAGATTCATTCTGAGGTCTTCCTCCACCATTAAAAACTGGATATGCCATATATAGCCTGAAATGTGTTAAAAATGGCATTAAACCCAATTAAAGAAAACAAAATAAAAATTCGTTTTGGACCATAACCATTATTATTTGGCATTGATAATAATAATTGACTGAGAGCCAATTGATGTAGACAATGATTAGAGTCTGGCAATCTGGGTCAACTTTGTCTGCATGTGGTATCATTTGTGTGATCTGCAAATTAAGTATAACCTGTGTAAGTGGTCACCTTTATTGAGCAGCCACCTGTCTTAGACAGCCACATTTGTTATTTCCCAGTTGTATGCTCTCACAGGAAATTAACCTGTATGAAGCAACAACCTGTCTTAAAAGGTGACCTTTGACTGGCTGCTTAAGACAGGTTTGACTGTATCTAAATAATATCTTCCAAAGCAAATTTATTATAGTATAATTTGAAAAAAACAACACCCCTTAAAGAAATTTCAAATGGTAATTGATGTTGCATCATTTTTTGTACATAATCACTCATAATTGATTTCTTATTGAACAAAATTCAATGTGGTGCTCGCAGCTACCTAATTTCTTTATCGTAATATCAATACTTTCCCTTCATTAAATGTTTGTAACACAATCACTTCCACAGTTGTTCTGTCCTTATGCTTCTAAGGCTTATACTGTCTGTTGCATAAACATTTTTTGGATAAATTTTCAGAACCAAGCAAAAGTTTACTTATAAGAGTCATGTATATGAAAATCAACTGAATATAATTGACATGGTTATTATGCGTACAAAATTTATGCATAGAAGTGTGTTTGTGGATCAGCTGTGGCTGAGTGTTTAAGCTCAGGGAGATACAAACACTTCATGTGCAAAAGTTGGCCAGTTACTTGAGAATGGAAGATGGTTCTATTCAGATTCTTTCTCAGAACTTCCTCAACTGATGAAACTGAATATGTCATATATAACCCATTACATGCTGACAACAGCACCTTACCCTGATTTGTTTATATTTGCAACTCATTTGCAACATGTATTGTATTTTTGACTTTGTTGTATTACAATACATAGTTTTATTATATTGTGGTGAGAAAACTGAATAATCTTTGATCTGCTGTGTCTCATTAATGACAGTTGTTTGTTCATACTAGAGGTGTTCTTCCATGTTTGTGTATTCATTCTGTAATTGTTTTTTAATTCCATCTGTTCATTTTGCTTTTGAGAGTCGAATTTTCTTTATACTGTACAAGTATTCTTAGAACAAATATTCTAAGGAAGAAAAGTTGCCAGTTACTATCAAAAAGATGCTATTTTCACAAATATTTATGTTTCTGTGATATTCTTCGAGCTATCAAAATGAAAGTCATATACAATACATAATGTTTTGGAAATGTTGAAAAAAAACAACATTTAAAGTACAAATGTTCCCATTAAATAGAATTGAAGTTAGAAATATCATTAAAATATTGACCGTTTATTTAAGCCACTAAGTCTGTTATGTTATTGATACGTACCTTGCAGATATCATAATATTGGGGAAGTGAACAGTGGGCAGATCAAGTTTGATAACAACAGGCTGATTTTGGTGTATAACAACGGAGAGCTCTGTTCCAACGGCAAGGACCACGTAACAACACATATCACATTTATGTGCGATAAAGATGCACATGTAAGTCTATCATTAAACATTACAGGCAACGCACGGTGTTGATATAAAACGCTACTCGTGAAATGAGGTTACTCTAAATGAGGCCCAGTGTTATATTTTTTTATTAAAAAAAGTTGTTGGTGAAATATATAAGTCATTTCGTTAGTTACTGGCTCTTGCCCCGCCCCCTATTTAACCAACGAATCCCACATACTTCGATAGGGGGCAAGTTACAGACTGAATAACTACTAATAGTAACCTGACTACTACAAAAAATAACTTACCAGTACATGAAGAAGCATACGGAATTCTGCATAACATGGTGTTTGTGTATATATTTATTCCAATTTGCAAAACAGGTTGCATATCGATGTGGTTGGATCCTTAAGCATGAAAGTGTCACAGTGTGTACGTTACCTACTAGGAGAGGAACTTATGTAAGCGGTTCGGTTAGCTCAGACGGTAGAGCATTCGCCCTGTAAGCGAAGGGTCCCGGGTTCGAGTCCCGGACTGGCTGCATATTTTTCTCGTCCTGTAACAAAAGCACAACTGACATTGTTTTATAAGCACCTGGATAGCATGTTGTTTAGTGAACACTTTTTAAAAAAGTATATGGTTGGGTTACATACATATTGTGTATAGTACATATTGACACAAGACTACTTCCTTACAATTCCTCCTATTACAGGACACTAGCCCAACCGGACACTTCATGGTAGGTGAATGTGACCACCATTTCCTGTGGTCATCAGCAGTAGCCTGTCCTTTAGGGATGACACATCCAGACACAGGGGACAAATCCGGCAATCTCACCTGTAGAGTCACTAACCCTGCAACAGGTAATACAAGTATATTATTTCAATAATCCTCAGATCAGGAACATTGTTAAGTCTTAACAGTTAAAGAGTGGGTCCTTTAAAGGGTATTTCATATCCATAAGGGTTCAGCAGGGGCCTGAAAAGGGAGAAAATTGTGATTTTTCAAAAACCTTATTCTAAAGAGGCTACCAGCCACATATATTCATATTTGGTATAAATGATCCCTATTAGTAGGGGGATAAGGTTTAAATAGGAATACTGTGAGAAAACAGGAATATTTATTTCATGGATTATTTCAATAATCTTGATGCCTAGAGCATTGTTTAGTCATAACAGTTGAGACTAGGTCCTTTAAAGGGGATTCAATATCCATAATAAGCCATTTTGTCATATTTGGTATAAATGATCCATATGAGCAAGGATTTGAAGTTTGTTCAAATAAAGGGGCAAGGGGCCATTGGGGCCCAGTTAGGTGGTTGTGAATTTTACATGGCAATGCCGGAAAAACAGATCATTGTAATTTTTCTCACATATAAGTCCTTCATAGGCTTACTTCTCAAAATTTGGAAAGACTTGACAGGTGAAATAATTTCAGGTGATTGATTTGGGTCAGTTTGGACATCTTGTTTTAATGAGTAAATTATATCGACATCAGGGTCATATAATAATGATGATAATGATAGTAATAATAATTTTCATTATCTACATATACATCAAGGTCATATAATAAAATTAGTAATAATAATTATTATAATAATAATAAAATAGATAATAATAATAATTTGATAATAATAATAATAATAGTCTTTATTTACAGAGTGTTACACATTTAGTTACCAAGTAATCTTCCATAAGGCCCTCGAATAAATATATTTTCTGAATGTATGGATAACTATGTTTTGTTCTTCTTTGTGATAGGGACACAGTTTGACCTATCAAGCTTGAAATTGTTATCTGATAAACCTTGGTACGTTAATGACAGCAATGGTCACAGGTTAGAGTTCAATGTATGCGGTTCTCTCTCTGGTAGTAAATGTCTCAACAAGTCCTCAAATATGGGTAAGTCTTCACTACTATTGGTACATTTCTATAGCACAAGTCAACATTACTTTTATCAAAAGGTAATATAATTTAAATCATTTTTTTTCTACAAATATATTAATTGTTTTTTTTCCAGTAATCACAAAAAGTTGAACATGTAAATTTGATTACTTTAGTACTATTGAGTTTAAGTAAAATAACAGACTTAAGTATTTTCGTGAAACCAGGTCCAGACAATTCAACTCCTTTTATTTTGGATTTGTTTTAGATCATTGAAATTACCATTATGAAAAAATGGATAATTCAATTTTTTTTCGATTGAACATACATCTATTTAAATGTAAAACAGATAATGTTATTTTTTCTGAAAGATAAAAATAGAGGGGAGATCGAAACTTTTGAAGAAAATATTACTCTGTTATTTAATGTATATTAACATTCGACCTAAAAGTCCCATGAACAGGTCTGTGTCATGTTTAATAGATTTACTAATATTTCTATCAACAATAACTGGGTTCTTTAGGAAAGACTTGTTAAGGCTAATTTACTGGATGAATTTTATCCTAGTTTTATGTATGGGCATCATCAAATATAAATTATTGAACTCTTTCTGGCACAGTTTGTTTGTTTGGTTGAATATTTAGCATCATTTTTATGCCAATGAGGGCTTACAGATGATCAGTTAACCTAACCACTCTTTCCTGGGATCCTGAAAGGTTAACCAGTATCGAGCATATCCATCTTCGCAAGTAACTGATAACTTCCCCACTTGAATCAGTAGAGAGAGATGAATGAAAATGGGACGCAATAGTGCATATCAATCATCACGGAGACTGCTCGGGTGGGGATTCAAACTGACGACCCCTGGATTGATATTCAGATGCACTACCTACTTAGCTAACTGGGCCAGGCAGTTTCCTGCAGTGCTAAAGCATGATCAATTTCCTGCTCATTTTTATGTTTACCATCTTAAAATTTCAGTTATGTACATTTTTTATCTAACCGACTCCAGGTGCATGTCAGTCAGAATACGATGGACAGAAGAGGATGTATAATGCCGGAAATTCAGTCGGTGATATATGGTTTGATGACGGAGTTGTTATATTGAATTTAACTGGAGGGGATCGCTGTCACAATGGCAGATTTCAAAGAAACACCATCATCAGTTTTGAGTGTAATAATCACCAAGGTCGTGGGAGACCTAGGTTTGTAGATGAGACAGAAGACTGCACATACTACATATCATGGCATACAGACCTTGTCTGTGATAATGAGGTAATCAAAGTTTGTATTAGTTTATACTAAATAAATTTATATTAACTTGATTGCAAGGAAAGCTCAAAGCTTATTTGAACCACTGTCATGTCTGCTTGCTGGTTAGAACTAGTACTGAGTGATTTAATTAGAGAAGCATCTGATCAAACTTGGTGATCAGACCCACAACCTCTGCATGAGCGGCCAACACTCTATCCACAACACTACCACCCCACTTTTAAGTTGTATGCTAGCATTAAGGTAATGGGACAAAATCAGTTTGTAAAGTCTGGACAGGGTTTATTAAGTTGAACACACTGTCCTGGTAGTCAATCTCCTTATGGTCAAACTGCATACGAAATAGAGCCATTTTAGGACCAGATTATTATGTTGAACACACTGTCCTCCAACAGCTCCTGTTCCCATGGTTATTCCTGTGATTACATATTATGACCAAGAAATTCATATTACATGATGACATCAGCAGCTGCATATTTTTTATCTCTACACTGATGATTTGATTTTTTATATGTCAATGGGGTGTTGAAAAAGCAAAACAGAATGATTATATGTCAACCGTATGAGGTCATTCCTGTCATTGAATGCACACCTGTGCCTGTCTCATTCTCATTTCTACAAACTACATGTATTTAATACTTTCAGATAAAATGTACTGTGAACACAGATGATTTCCATACACTGGATTTATCTCCCTTGTCAAAAGAACCTGACCATATTGTCAGTTCTTCAAAGGATGGCTCTTTGTACCATCTCAGTGTTTGCAAGTCCCTAAATCCAGTGAGCGGTGTCCTGTGTCCAGCTGGATCAAGTGTGTGTCAGGAGAAGCTGATAGATGGTAAAACCCACACAGTAAGTGTTGATGAAAAATATAAACAGTAAGTGTTGATGAAACATGGTAATGGTAAAATGTAAACAGTAAGTGTTGATGAAACATGGTAATGGTAAAACCCACACAGTAAGTGTTGATGAAAAATGTAAACAGTCAGTGTTGATGAAACATGGTAATGTTAAAACCCACACTGTAAGTGTTGATGAAACATAGTAATGGTAAAACATACACAGTAAGTACCGGTATTATTGAAACAGAGTTATGGTAAAACCCACACAGTAAGTAATATTGAAAAATGGTTATGGTAAAACATACACAGTAAGTATTATTGAAACATGATTATGGTAAAACCTACACAGTAAGAATTATTGAAACATGGTTATGGTAAAATCCACATAGTAAGTATTATTGAAACAGGGTTATGGTAAAACCTACACAGTAAGAATTATTGAAACATGGTTATGGTAAAACCCACACAGTAAGTATTATTGAAACAGGGTGATGGTAAAACCCACACAGTAAGAATTATTGAAACATTGTGATGGTTAAACCTACACATTAAGTATTATTGAAAAACGATTATGGTAAAACCAACACAGTATAATACATGTAAGTGTTTTGTATAATATAAAAGCATCTCTGTAAAATTGCAAATGGTAAAAGTTGTATGTAAACAGAAAAATTGTAGAATATCTTAGTAATATATAAAGTAATAGTGTTTAAATCTATTTCCTATACATGTGTGTTGATGTTCAATTTCAGAGTCTTGGAAAGCCAAAGTCTGCACCAACATTTGACAGTAGTACCGGTGATGTTACCTTAGTATATGTGAATGGCTCTCAGTGTGACACTGACCAGTCCAAAAACTTTACCTCCAAAGTTGTCTTTCACTGTCTTCCTGGCCCAATAAGGGTAATGTCACGTTTTTTTAGAGGCAACTTTGTCATTTTGTTGATTAAAATCCAGATAATGAGCTAAGCATGTATATCATTAATGATTATAAAAGTTTAGAATATTTTCATATAATAATTTTATGAAATTTTAATTTTTCGAAAAAATACACTGTGTCATGCTCTGGGATAGATAGTAGTTTTCCAGTAAGAACTTCATAATGATAGATATGTATTTGAATGAAGATTGATAACAAGTAAGTTGTGTAGCATGGAGCACATGATCAAGTAGTAAATCATTGGCCCCAGGATCGGAGGTTGTGGGTTCTATCCTTCGCAACGGCTCTATGTAGTGTCCTTGAGCAAGACACTTTATCTGCATGTGTTAAGTTGGTTCTGCTATGAAAGATGTTGAGCTTGATTTGTCTTAGTTGTAAGAACTTGTTTCACAACTGATGTAAAATAATTAAGTTTTAAACAAAAACAATAACAAGTTATATATTGAGTGTAGAAAATATCTTGATCATCGTTATGATTTATCTTCCGTACTATCGGTTAAAGGCTATGTGTGGTGTTCTTGAGCAAGACATTTTATCTGCACATGCTTAGTACTGGTTCTACCATGGAAGACTTTTGAGCGTGATATGTCCAATTTGTGATAACTCTTTTCACAATCGAAGTAAAATAAATCGGTAAAAAGTCTTAAAACGACAGTTATATTCTATATTTTTGTTTATTTGTATTTACCCATATTTTGTAGTTATATTTAAAGAATATATACAATGGCATTAAACGTAACTACAGTCAAACCTGTCTTAAGCAGACAGTCACGGGAAGGAGCAAAAGTGACCTTTTAAGACAAGTTGTTGGTTAATACAGGTTGATTTGCTATCAAAGCATGGAAATGGGAAATAACAAATGTGGCTGCTTAAGAGAAATGGCTGCTTAATAGAGGTGACCACTTTCACAAGTTCGGCTATTTATTAGATTAACTATGTATTATATAAGAATACTGGTGACTGTATTCTAAAGTTTTTCCATATTGGAATGTAAGTTCTTCTATATCGGATTGTGAGCTGGGCCAGGTTCTCAGTCTTTTCTGCATCTGACTCAATCCGAAAATCGTGAGTTTGAATAATTGCCTGGCCACAGTATTTGTGATGATTGATATACAAAATTGCATCTCATTGTCATTCATCTCTCACCACTGATTCAAGTGGGAAAGTTATCAGTTACTTTTGGAGATATATGTTCTAGAGTACTGATTAACCTTCAAGGATCCCAAGAAAGAGTGGTTAAATATTCAAACAAACAAATATATTGGAATGTTATACAAAATTAACATGTACCAAAACTTATCTCATTTGTTTTTCAGTCACTACCTACCTTTGTGGACAAGGTGGGCTGTGAATTTTTATTCAGCTGGGACACGTCAGTTGTCTGCTATGACAAGGAACCAGCAGTACCCAGCGACATCTGTGGCTACAAAGACACCCAGCTTGGCACCTTTTATAATTTCACAGCACTTCAGACATCTGACCCAATGGAGGTATGAAATAAATTTATGTAAACTCAACTTTAATAGATTCTTTCATTTTCCATTCTATAGATACATCCATTATAACCATTCTATAGATACATCCATTATAAGTCCAATAGATACTTTCATATTCTTCACTGCAAAACTAAAGTGTTGTTATTTGCATCTTTATTTGTTGAACTTCTTCTATAACTTCTTTTGTTTAAAGTGGCTAATAATAGCGTTTAAATTGTAATTAGTCCCCTCTGGTAAAACTATGTTTACTCTCTGTCGGTCTGTCAGGAACGCTAACTCTAACCCAAAAGCTATCCTAGCTAGATTTGTGGAACTATGCATTAGGAAAGTGGAGATTCATGTAGATCATTTTATTATTTTCAATCGAACAAAAATTGTGGTTGCTATGGCAACACAATAGGTAACATTACACACACAACCTATATTCTGTGGTAATACAAAAAGTATCCAAGCTGCATTGAAGAAATATATCATGTGAATAGAGAGCAAAAATGTGATAATGCACATCATTTGATTACTTTTTTAGTTTGACAAAAAATGTCATTGCTATGGCAACAACAGTAAACAGGTAGGGGACTTACGAGTTGCTTGCAATACTCCAGTGACTGGTCAATTGATGCTTCATTACTAAAACATGTTTTGTCACTCTGTAACAGGTTACAGATACATCAAATAACAAGTACCAGATCAACATGTGTGGTTCCGTGAAGACGTGCGGGACTGCGATGGTGTGTCGCAGTGACGGAATATCCTTTGGTGAACCTCATGACTTCCAGGTCAACAAGGAAGGAGGCATGCTGAAGTTTGTCTATGCTACTGGTGCCAAGTGCCCAGGTATGTGTTACTATATTTAGTACATGTAATTTCAGTATGAATGATAGAACAGATTGGTTTTATGCAGAAGAAAACTCATGGGCACATGACAGAGTTATCTCTGTTGTCAATACAAATATTAAAATAAAAATCTAGAACGATTAGAAGACATACTGGCAAACTCGTACAGTGAGGAGATTGCATGAAAATGACATTTTGACAAATGTATCAGTTATTTAAAAACATTGATTATTGAAAATTAGAAATTGTCAGGAAACATACATGTATTATACTGGACTCTTTAATAAGAAATTAATGTTTTGTTACAGATTTAACACATACTTTTGAGGAATTTTCTTATTACCATTGTTTATAAGAAATGGTTACAAGTGGTTGTACTGTTTTATCTAAATCCAATTATGCACTTTCCTTTTTAATTTACCATATCAATTACATTGTTTAAATAGTAAAAAGAATAAATGCTATTTAATAAATATACTGTTAAACCAGTATAAGCGTCTCGTCTATTGAACAGCCATTTGTCTTTAGCAGCCACATTTCCTACTTCCTACTTCTATACTTATGGAGGAAATTTACCTTTATTTAACAACAATCTGTTGTAAAAGGTCACTTTTGCTCTTCCCCTCGACTGACTGCTTTAGACCGGTTTGACCGAATTCCTATTCTAACTGATTTTGCATCAGCAAAGCCCCAAAACAAGCTTGGCAAAAGAAATGCATGTTTTAGTGTCATACCAATAGTGACAATATTTTGACAGTTATTTGAATGCCAGTAAGTTGCATCTTCTGTTTGTAAGTTGTTTGGAAAAGTAAACAACACGCAAATGACAATTATTAAAGTTGATGTTTGTATTGAATTGACACATGACCAGAACTCTTTGTGTACTACACACACAGATACTAAATTATGCCACAGCTAATCAAGGAATGGTGAAGGTCCATTTAGTGTCACCTCTGTCCGTCTGTCCAGTCAAAAATAGGTTTCTTGGAAATAACTTCTGAAGAGGTCCATGAATTAAACTAATATTTGATGTTTTCCTGTATGATTATAAAAACAGGTCAAGATGGTATTTGTCAATGTCAGTGAAATTTTACAAAAGTAATTTCCCCTTTGACTTGATTTTTGTTTTAAAAAAATGGTTTTGGATTAATAGCGAGTGCATTTGTGTTGACTTACACATTTCTTGTTTTACTCACGTAAATCGTTTACACCATGAACAATTACAGATGGCAGCACAGCTAAGAGTGAGATACTGCTGGAGTGTGACAGAACGGCTGATGGTATCGGCAAGCCAGTTTATCTGACCGGTATCAACTGTATGATACAGTTCCTGTGGAGGACGCCCATTGTCTGTCCACCATTACAGACTCCATGCAGCGCGATACTGGATGGACATTTGTACGATCTGTCCCTTCTCATGCAGGAAAAAGGGGCCTGGAATCTTACAGATTATGAGCATAATACGTAAGGTTTTATATGTATACACATTTATATGTATGCATATATTTATATACATGTGCATTATAGGTATGCATATATCTTTACAGATTCATGTTTAACTAAGGATGTGACTGATTATATGCTTTGAATAAGAATCTTACCAATATTATGAAATTTAGATAGATATATGAATATGTTGATGAGTTACAGAGCAAATTTTTGAGTAACTTGTTTAACTTATTATCTCTAGCTGAGATTTTCATCAATTCAAAGATATCAGTTTCTCTGAATGATTAGACTCAAGAATTTATTCATATCTTTAACAGTTACTGGATCAATTTATGCACAGCCATTAATCCATCTAATCAGCATTCAGCATGTGGCAAGACTGCTGGTGCATGTCGTAAAACTAAAGATGGCCAGGTAGACATATTGGGGTCAGTGACGGCCCAGAAGAAACTTTACAAGGATAGTAAGTATTTTGTATAGTATGATGGGTAACACAGAAGTTATAATCAAGATTGTGATTCTTACAACTTGTTAACAATTACAATGTTTATATTATAAAATATTCCTTGGATTAATATGGTCAGTAATAGAGAGTTATAGTTCAGAACCATTAAACAGCAAACGTAATTACTACCTGGTTCCCTAATATAAGCGCGTACTATTTGTTAATTTTAAGTTGAGCCATTGTCCAGGAAAATCTGTTGGCCAACATAAGCAAACATATAACCGAACTAAAGGCAGCCATGTTTTAATTGTAAACCTTGCGTTAGCATCTGCTTACTCTTCTACGTGTAACACATGTGTATTCCTGATTTATAATAATTATCATCATTTCCTTTCCTATGACCAATATGTGACTGCAACCTCAATGGGAGATGAGATGGATTGTGTAGTACAGTATGTACATGTATATCAAGTGGAGCACTTTGTCCAGTGGTAGAGCATCAGACATATAATCACAGCCATGTGTAGTGTCCTTGAGCAAGACATTTATTCCACATATGCTTAGTACTGGTTCTACAGTACCCGGAAACACTTTGAGCATGATTTGTGAATTTTTTTTAAATAACTTACAATCGAAGAAAAATAAAATGCATTCTTAATTGGGTTAATGAAAAAGTTGTTTGAAATGAACATTGATGATGTCCCACATTAGATAACATGTACACATGAATAAGTCACACATTAGATGACATGAACACATGACTGATGTCACACATTAGATGGCACATACACATGACTGATGTCACACATCAGATGGCATGTACACTTGACTGATGTCACACATTAAAAAACATGTACACATGACTGATGTCCCATTAGATTTCATGTAAACATGACTGATGTCACACGTTAGGTGACATGTACACATGGCTGATGTCACACATTAGATGTATACATTACTGATGTCATTAAATAACATAGTCACATGATTGATGTCACATTAGATGGCATGTACACATGACTGATGTCACACATAAGATGGCACATACACATGTCTGATGTCACACATTAGATGATGTGTTCACTCGACTGATGTCACACATTGAATAACATGTACACATGACTGATGTCCCATTAGATGGCATGTATACATGACTGATGTCACAAGTTAGATGACATGTACACATGACTGATGTCATACATTAAATGGCATGTACACATGACTGATGTCACACATTAAATAACTTATACAGATGGTTGATGTCACATTAGATGGCATGTACACATGACTGATGTCACATGTTAGATTACATGTACACATGACTGATGTCACACATAAGGTGGTATGTATACATGACTGATGTCACACATTAGATGACATGTACACATGATTGATGTCACATGTTAGATGACATGTACACATGACTGATGTCACACTTAAGATGGTATGTACACATGACTGATGTCACATATTAGATGGCTTTTACACATGACTGATGTCACACATTGGATGACATGTACACATAACTGATGTCACACATTAGATGACATATACACATGACTGATGTCACACATGAAATGGCACATACACATGACTGATGTCACACATTAGATGGCATGTACCTATGACTGATGTTTGATTGGCAGGTTCATCTGGAGCTATAGTGTTGGAGTACGGTCACGGGGATACAGTATGTGCCGTGGGGGAGAGACGCACCAACAACAAGCCAGCCACGACCAAGATCAACTTTATATGTGGAAATACATACGGGGGTCCTGCATTTGTTGTCAAGTAAGTCAATCCATTTTTTATTATAAAACAACTTGCTGTTTGATGAAGTTTGATTTTGTTTCATTCATGAATAGAAGTTTGTCATTAAAACTTTTCTGAAAATGGCTATCATTTCAAATGTTTCATAACCAAACTTTTTTCATTTGAGGCAAAAGAAGATATGGTGTATAGTGTCAAAGTCATTGACTTGGTTATGGTCATTATTTGTGGATGAAAATACATTCTTTGACATTGCAAAGGAGGTGGTAATAATTCTTAAGTATAGGGACATATTAGGTGAATTTCGATTGAGATTTGCTATTTACAGTACCTGATTTTTACCTGATTATAAACTAATAATTGAATACTTACTTTTCAGTTTTAATCATTCACTACACAGTTGCAGCCCTTTTTTGATGATGTTAACACAATTTATGCTGTAAAAAAGATTCTTATGTTATCTGGTTCGAAATATTTTCCAAATGGTTCATAGGGGCTGTGAACTCTTGCTGCAGTTGAGTAGTGTAAAATCTGGAATAACCTATACTGCAATAAGATATCATTGGTGTTCAAAAAAAAAAAGTGATTTTAATTGGATTTTAACAGATATACATGTATTAGAACATTTGAGGACTTCTTTTTTTAAAAAAATATAGGTGTGTCACTGCACTTTCTTAAAAAAAAAAGCACAAAATAAGCTAATCAACCCACCAGCTATTGTGCATTTTCATGAGCGGATACATTTAAAAATACGTTAAAAAGTGTTCTATATGGAATTTGTTTTAATTGCAGAAATCCTAGACCTTATTTTATATACATGTAGAACAAAGAACAAAATTCAAAGGTATGGTGAGACCTGAAGTTATAAAGCTTGTATAAAACAAGAGTATACCCCATGTACATGTAGATATGAAGAATTCCAGAATCATGTTTCATGAAAACTGTTACAATTTGTCTGTTTTCAGTGACACCAATAAGGAGCTGTGTATATTTGAGTTTAATTGGAAAACAAAGCTAGCATGTGCAGTTAAAAGGTAAACTTTCTGTTGGGTGTTTTCAAATTTAATGATTAAGATTTTGAACATACAGTAATTAACTGAGTCAACTCTATACTGTCAAACATGTTAAAACTGTGACTACATGTAGATAGAGGAGAAGAAGAAACTAATAGAGGAAAAATGTCCTATAGAGGATTAATGAGTGCGAACCACACAGAATTAGTGTTTCGGTAAAATACTGAAAGACAAAAAAACACCAACATATTTAACCCTTTACTTCATATAGACGCCTTTGGACACCTCTAATATTGAAAGCATTAATTCACCACGTATCAGCAATGGGTGAATTATGTTTATATTAACTGACAGAGTGGAAAACAGTGCAGGAAGTGTTCAGATTGCTCGTTACAAGCAATCTGAACTCTTCCTGCACTGTTTTCAAAGGCCTTCTGTGATTGGTGCGGGAAAACGCGTATCTATGGAGTAAAGGGTTAACAGTTGCACAATACCTGTGCCTCTGACAATTATTGCATCCATATGAAGTGCACGTGCTCACCAATTAGGCTGAAAAATCTGTGCAAAATGTTTCACGTGGACACATTGTTAATGAACTGACACAGTCACAAAGTTCTATGTTAAAACTTGAAATTGCTGGTTTAAATGTTCACGGATGAAATCAAGTTTTTAACTTTGTGATTGTGATAAGGATTCGAGTCACTCAGTAATTGTTAGTATACAGTCCTACAGTAAATAATCTGTCAGTATTGTTTCCATCCATACACTTGTTTAGGTTTTATTATCATGGACATATATTGTTTGTTTTTTTGTCATTCAGTATATAATATGCACAGCCTTATGATATTGTGCTGTACTGAGAATTAGGTTGTTTATATAAACCCCACTTCTGGTAAGGGATGAGGTGGATGGGTAATAAAAATCAGTTGTTTCAGTTCAATCTAAGTCAGAAATAACATTCACAGTTTCGCCAAATATTGGTACAGTCAAACCTGTGTAAGCAGTCACCTGTATTAAGCAGCCACCTGTCTTAAGCAGCCACATTTTCTATTTCCGATTTCTCACAATATGGCAAAAACATATTTGTTCTATATATCATGCTTAGATATACTCACTGAACCCGTATTGCACAAAGGATTGCAGAAAGGATACATATTGAAAGTAAATACAATGAAAAAGGGATTTCCTAGTTTGGCCTATATCACATGACTTTAGTTTGATTTTGATTGGATCAGCCATATCTGTTGCATATCGTTAAATTTGATTCATCTTAGAATCTCTGAATGAAGAGGTGAAGGTCATAAAGCAGCGCATGCATGATATTTATTTTTAGAATTGAGATTCCATTTCATTTTCACCGTTTTGAAATTTATTTATTTTTTGGTCCTTTTTTACAGATGTGATTTGCTAAATCATTAAAATTTTAGTTATAAATGATAATTAGATGCTTTAGATTCATTTTGAACTGGGTTGTATATTTTGAACTGGGTTGTATATTTTGAACTAGGTTGTATATTTTGAACTGGATTGTATATTTTGAGACATTCATAGATATTTTCCCAGTCACGCTGAATTTAAAAGAAGTATAGTTTCAAGCTTTTAACAAGAATAAGTACCATACTACATAATGCTGTGATAAATTATCATACATTTCAACATGAACACAATGTTCAGTTCACTTCTCTTACCTATTTCTACAGTTTATTAAAGACAAATCTTCATACGGCATCCATTCCATTATGATGCATGTAAATTGCAATTATTCTCCCCCACTTTTCAAAAAAAAATGGGAAATAATGAAATGGTGTCTGTCCATCACATTTTCAGCTCCTCCCACTGTTTTAACCCGATTCAAATGAAACTTGATGTACAGCAGGTACATGGTCTGAACATGAGCTGTGGTCGTTGTATTCCAATTCAATATTATGTTTTATTTATGGCCCTTAATTCTATGAACTTGAATGCAGGCAATGCCAACTTTGTTTAGTCCATGGCCCTTTTTAAGTGGGCAATGATTTGAATTCACTGATTTTGTTGTTGTTGTTTTTTTATTGTAGCCAGCAAGTTCAAGTTAAAAATGGAAAAATATTGGACCCTCGATCAGGGGGGACATTTAATCTCTTACCTATATTATCAAAAAGGTAAGGCTATATTTATAAACTTGATAAAATATGTTTGAAGTTAAAGTTGAACATATATTTAAATATTGCAATAGTATCACTTGACATCTTTAAACATGGTCACAGTAGATGCTTAATGATAACTCTTTAGAACATCTTCCGTTATTTTTTAAATTATTTTTCCTCAGTGACTTGAGTAATCTGCAGAGTGTGTAGTGGTAGATCATTGGATACAAGATCTAGGGGTCGTTCGTCTGAGCCTCCACCATGGCTATGTGTGGTATCCTTAAGCAAGACACTTTATTTGCAAGTACTTAGTACTGGTTATACCCAGGTAGAGGCATGTCGAGCTTGATTTGTCGAAGTTGTAATAACTTGTTTCTCAATTCATTTGAAATAAATAAGTTTAAAAATTGGCATATGCTCAATAAATAGTTTCATAATATATGCTATCTTAAATCAGTAAACGTTACAATAGTTGACATTCTGCAGGTTCCATTTACTTTTGACAAGACCTACTATCAGATTTTTATTATTTACGAAATTAAAATTCTCCATCCAGATACATAAAGAGATATAAACAAAGCTATGCTAATTTTAGTCACATGCTCTCTTTATCAGTTATACATACAATGAGAAATTGGACGCTGGAAAAGGAAATACATACAAGATTCGTTTGGATGGTAATTCAAGCGACTGTATAGATGGTGTAGTTTGTCTGGTCAAAAGTCAACAGCAGACCAACATCCTGGGTACTCACACAAGTGAAACATTCTCAGTAGATGGTAAGTACAAAATGTTCCTTTGTAAATGTCACCTCTATTAATTTTGAGAGAGATTTATTGATTGATTGAATATTTAGCTCATCATTGTGCCATCGAGGGCTAACAGACAATCAGTTAACCTAACCACTGTTTCCTGGGATCCTGAAAAGTTAACCAGAACTCCAGCACAACCCATCTCTGCAAGTAACTGATAACTTTCTCACTTGAATCAGCGGTGAGAGAGGAATAATAATGAGACACAATGTTGTATATCAATTATCACAGAGACTGTTTCTGGGCAGGGATTCAAACTCATGACCCCAAGATTGATGGTCAGATGCATTAACGACTGAGCTAATCGGGTCCGGCTAATTTGGGAGAGGGAACATGATTTTACAGATACAGAATGAATCTGAGCGTTTAGTTTATACTAATTTATTAACTCATCATTTTGAACAAATAAATAAAAAAACCCAAAAAAAAAACCTCAAAGAACTATATAAAAATAATTGTCATGACCCTGGCATTGCTGTCGTTTTCATTGTACAGTAACCGTTAAAGTTTTATGTTTAGTTCAGCCTTTTCTCTGTTTCTCAACAAACTACTTATGTTATAGTGACTAAACTTCATAAACACATTCATGTTACGTTATATGTGTATATTGCTAAGCTAATACTTGCATTGTACTGTTAAAATTTTATATTTAGCTCAGCCTTTAACCTGTTTCTCAACAAACTAATTATGTTGAATAAAGGAATCCATTGAGACTTGCAATATGTATAGATCCTCCCTTGACACCCCCTTTCCATTTACAAACAATGTAGCTACTACTCAATAAAGCTCTTGTTCGGGGCGAACCTGTCGGTTCTAATGATATCTTGTTTTTTTTTTTTTTTAGTTGGTTTTATAGAAAATACTCCAACACTTTACAAATATTTGCCAGCCAAAAGCTATACCAGGACTTATTTGTTACAATTAAATTGATTTTGCAATATTGAATTATAATTGATAATTTATCTAATAATATAAGTGCAATTGTCACTGAAAATACAATATTGATTAAGATTTTAATCTTATTATTGTGTTGTTATGGGTTTAATACTGAACTTGATGTTATATTTAATTTTGGGTTCACCATGGCTATTGATAAGGATGTAACACTCAGTTATAAAAAAATAGTATTTTTTTATGGGTTGAATTAAATTGATTGCTGGCTCTGTGAATCTGATTTATCCATCTTATTTATTTGCCTTGTGATAAAGAACGAAAAAGTCAAAGAACGAATTGATAGTTCTGGCTCTTTCAAGATGCAAAGTCATTATATATTAACTATGTATATTTTCCAGATGATATCCTGGAAGCCACCTATACAAGCAATGAGAGATGTAAGGGAGACCAATCTCAGAGGAATATCTCCAGTGTTATACAGTTCCACTGCAGTGTAACTGACGTAAGTTTACATGCACTGGAACAGTTATGTTACTTTTTTTTATGTTTCTGTCATTAGGCTATCTAGAATAATATTACTACCTTAGATTTATGTTAGGGTAATAAAATGATAAAGTATGTTTAATAGAGCAGGGTCTTGTTTCACTAATGTTCTTAAGTTTACAAACTTCTTAGTTCTTAGTGTAAAATTTGAAGTTATGAATAAATGTCAGAAAATTCATTTCAGTGAGCCGCTTACTTACTATACGATCTTTTGTAAGCCTAATGAAAAGTATTCTTTCTAAAAGTTGCAAAATTACTGTGAAAATGAAATGTTCCTGGGTGTCACAATTTGTTTGAAATAAATTCTTAAGACTTAACGAAAGTTAGTTAAACAGGCCCCAGGTGTTCATAATTTTCATGCACACCATTTATCAAATATTTAGCCAGTTTCTTGATAAAATAGAGTAACCGTATCATTTAAAGCTAGATGAATCTAACCTCTGTCAAAATGGTAAAATATCTTTTTATTGCATATTTAAGTAAGCAAGAATTCTTGTTCTTGAACAGTTACCTGTCAATATATAAACTCATATATCATTATCAAAGTAAAGATTCAACAAACCAAACAGAAATTTATACTCTAAAATATATCTAGAAGAGCCAACTTCTAGAACCCCCTGCAGCAGTTAACCCTTTACTCCATAGATACGCGTATTCCCGCACCAATCACAGAAGGCTTTTGAAAACAGTGCAGGAAGAGTTCAGATTGCTCGTAACGAGCAATCTGAACACTTCCTGCACTGTTTTCCACTCTGTCAGTTAATATAAACATAATTCACCCATTGCTGATACGTGGTGAATTAATGCTTTCAATATTAGAGGTGTCCAAAGGTGTCTTTATGAAGTAAAGGGTTAACAGGCATCCCCCGTATCTGCCTACATAAATTTTAAAGTATCATACACATGAAACTGTTTTCAACTTACTTGTTGTACATCTTGATTGTTTCATAATGGTAGGGTGTGGTGGGTCCAGTAGAAATAAATATGTAGCAATACTAAAAATGCAAATGCAAAAACTTGTTGATAATTGACACACCTGTAGCTTATATACCGGTCACTGGCCATATAGCATGAGCCTGCTTGTGCAATGTACATGTACCCTTCACTGAATTGTCTGCATTCCTTTACTTAAACCTAAGATATATACATTTATAGATAGCAATTGATATGCCTCTTAGTTGTTTCAACATTGTAGCTAGTTTGAAATGATGAAATAATTCATTATATGAAAACATTATTTTGCTATTAGTTGAAAGAAAACACAGACAGGCTGAATAGTTTCTTTTTTCAGCATTATAACTAATTGTAGCCAAAATAATTCATTTTATGATAATATACAGTAATTATGGCCACTTTTCCACTTAATTTTTAATAAATATCTCGGTAAAAAATTGGTTTCCAATCAATAGTGTGGGGGGTGGGGCATTCCTGTTGACAGATACATTTCTATCATGCTATTGTGTGACAGAACTATAAGAACTGTTGCTGTCTAAGTCATTATGACTGAATTGATTGAATACTCTTAAATGTTACAATTCAATGACTCAGCATTTCTTGTTCTTGCATTGTATATCAATTTATATACAAACAGGCTAAAAACCTAATCCAGAAATGACCGTATATATTATTGTATAAATTTTGTATTTACAGACTGGTCCAAAGTTGATGTACAGATCCAAGAATTGTGTATTTGTGTTTACCTGGGACACACCAGTGGCTTGTCTTACAGCTGTCATGTAAGTTAGACATGTTGAAACTGATTTCTGTTTTGCCAACATTTCAAAGTTACACTTGAATACATGTATATGTACTGAAAGTCTTAAAGTTCATGAAAGGTCATGAAAAGTACTTAATACAGTGAATTATTTTGTAATAGTTAGTGTTCATTTAGTAAAATTTAACAACAAGAAACCCAAACAGATTTTGTACTAAATGAACGCTAACTGGCTTAGTGTAAACATCGTTTGACTGACAGTTTGATGTCATTTGACTGACTCAGGGCAGAGCTACGATCATAGCTGAGATGATTAACGTTTTAAAGTTGATGTTTGCCAAGGCAGTTTCTAAGCATAGCTTGCGCAGCTTTGTAGTTTGCATATGACTCCTTCAGAATTGAATCAAGGGTGGAAACTGTGCAATGCTTTTCATGCATGCGCAGTGATGACGAACTTCTTAATAATTAAGAACGAACTTAATAATTAAATTATTTTGTAGTCTGTTTTAACAAATAAGAGTGACACAATTTTGAAAATTGAAGCGATTCCATTGGCTGTCATATGAGGTTAAAAACTTATTTGTGTTAGGTTATTGACATGTCAAGTAAAAATCTTTATCAAACATTAAAAATCACAATTTTATTCAGTATTGTAATGACCATTTTATCACATGTTTTGTAACAAATTTAATTATCTTTAAATTTTCAAAATCCAGATCCAATACACACAAAACATTTAAATTTAATTTCTTATTGATGATGACAGTCTAGGGGGAACATTTAACAATTAGAGTAACTTCATGATACAAGTTTGACAAGTTTATTTTCATTACTTCCAGAAGGTCTGAGACCCATGAGAAATAGTCACATATTTATGATTACAAATATGGCGATAAAGTCATTTCTAATAAACATCATATAACATAATTATATACAATATTATAAAGCACTTAATTCTATTATAAACAAATATGCAGATTGGAGTTTCAGGCATTGTTCAACTATAGATATATAGTATTTTATAAAGATAATAAAACTGACAAAATTTATATCCATTTGATCTTGTCCGATATTGAAACATATAGATGGGTAAGAAGATCAAACAATGGAACATAATTTAATTATACATCAAAATCTAGATTTCATTCATAAGTTCATATATCCATGTAGATGATTTTGCCACTGGCTGTAATAAGACCAACCTAAAGAAACATGTAACCTTCTAAACAGTACATATTTGCTTGGTTAACACACATGATATGTATATTAATGCATCAACATCATCACCTGAAAGGTCTTATTTAAGTACGACAAATGTATAAGATTTTCTTTTCCAGTATTGAGCCGGTTGTAGCAATACCGCCTTCTGCAGGTGATGGGTCAGAATCTGGTTCGTCCAAATCTCCCAGCAGTTCAATGTCTGGCAATACAGTAGGAGGGATTGTTGCTGTGTTCCTGGCTGCCATCGTGTTGTGTATACTTCTTGTTGTCTTCCATAAACAAGAGAGAAGGTTTGTTTTTTTAAAAAAAACACAGTTTTTAAACAGATTGTAAAGTAATTCCAGATTTTTTTGTTTTGTTTATTTTGGTGTTTCCATCTTTTATCCAGTCAGTAACTTTCTGTGACCTTGTGTGCACTTAAGCACCAACATTTTGTCTTCACCAAACTTACACAGTAGTAGTACATTTGTATATATATAATATATTGAACTGGCAAAATCAGATAATTAATGTCTGAGTTATGGCCGTTGAATCATCAACAAATGCATTACATGTATTTGACATGTTTTGTCACTTTACACTCACAGGTTTCAAAACTTAAACAGTAGCTTTGATAATGATAATAATAATAATAATATCTCATACAATTTTTTTGAATCGGCTAAATCAGACAATTAGTGCCATAGTTGAATAATCATAAATTGTGTAATTTGACCATGTGTACACTTTTGTACCTGCATTACTCATTGGTTCAGTACCAAACTAACACAGTAGTTATCTAACCATAATATCTTGGGCTATTTTCAAGACCTTGTTGAGTAACTTACGACCTTGTTGATTAAACTGTTTTAGTATTTAAGGGGCACCATCTCAAAATCACTTACCTTAGAAAGTTTGCCAGTTACTTGTGGAAGGTTGTTGGTTTTACTCAGATTCATTCTGAGGTCTTCCTTAACCAATTAAACTGGATATGCCATAATTATATAACCTGAAATGTGTTGAAAATGGCATTAAACCCCATTAAAAAAGTATTTAAGGATAGTTTAATATGTATTGATTATGATACAAATTTAATGTATAAATGTTAATAATCATATTAATTATTATTAATATAATAATCTTAATCAAGTAATATCATATTGGTCCAGATATTGGTCCAATAATTGTTATATATAAGGCCATAGATAGGTCAGTGTATTACTGGTTAAAGGTCAGTAACTGAGAACTGGGCCAATGTAATAACATAATAATATTTGTGGGAGCTCACCTCCCTTATTGAAGATATTCATATTAATTCAGAAGATTCTATCAAGCCAACAGCATTGCATAAAAATATAAAATGTATCCTTCCAACATGGTGATTTATGTGTATCATTTTGTGTATCATTTTGCTATTTTCAGAGCTGCATGTTTCAGTGGCGTGAGAAAACTTGTTGGCCATAAAAGTTCAGAATACACACAGGTAATGATTATAAATTGTTCCTTAGTAGAGTAATGCTATTAAGTATTGATATATTAATGTACAAGGAGAAACAATAACATTCATCCTTAGATTGCATTCCTCTAACACGAGAACAACTGTTACAGAAAGTTAATACTGTGGTAGTGCAGTGGATAGAGAGAGGATGTGGGTTCAATACCTGGCTGGACCTGATGACCTCTCAAAAACAACATGCAGTTCTGGTTCTACTCGAGCAATTCATATAAGATCTGAGTTTTGCAGTATTTAATTCTATAAACTGAATAAATAGCACAGTATACAAAATATTATTTATTTTTTTGTTCTTATTATCTAACTATAGAGTTTAAAGGTCAACATTTATAAGCATACTTTATAAGTGTATGCAAATTTCATTAAATGTAGGCCAGAATATTACACTATCTGTAGCCATCAGAGTAAAATCAAGAAAGGATTAGGAAGTTCAGGAGAGGAAAATTCAAAAACGGAAGAATTTTCAAAGATAACAGCTTTATTTGGAGAGGCATTTAAAATAATGTTTTTTTGAAAATGATAAGTTAAATCCAGTAGAATAGCTGTAAATTAAAAAAAAAAAAATATATATCCATGATTTTGATTATTATCAAGGATGAATCCACGGTAACCATTTTGATCATTATAAAAGATGATATCCATGGTTCTGTTCATTACAAAGTGTGATATCCTTGGTTTTGGTCATTATAAATGATGATATCCATGGTTTTGATCAGTATAAAGGATGATATCCATCATTTTGATCATTATAAAGGATGATATCCATGGTTAAGATCATTATAAAGGATAATACCCATCACTTCAATAATTATAAATGATGATATCCATGATTTTGGTCATTATGAAGGATGATATTAATTTTGATCATTATAAATGATGATTTCCATGGTTCTGATTATTATAAAGGATGTAATCCATGAATTGTATTGTTATAAAGGATGATATCCATGATTAAGATCATTATAAAGGATGGTACCCATCACTTTAATAATTATAAATGATGATATCCATGATTTTGATCATTATAAAGGATGATACATGTATCCATGGTTAAGATCATCATAAAAGATGATATCTATGGTTACAATCATTATAAAGGAAGATATCCATCACTTTGATCATTATAGAGGATGATATCCATAGTTTTGGTCATCATAAAGGATGATATCATGATTTTGATAATTATAAATGATGCTATTCATGGTTCTGATCATGATAAATGATGGTATCCATGGTTTCGATTATTATAAATGATTCTGATCATAATAAAGGATGGTTCCGATGGTTTTGATCATTATTTAGGATAGTATCCATGGTTCTAATCATTATTAAGGATGATATCATGATTTTGATCATTATAAATGATGCTATTCAAGGTTCTGATCACGATAAATGATGGTATCCATGGTTTTGATCATTATAAAGGATGATATCATGATTTTGATTATTTAAATGGTGATATTCATGGTTCTGATCATTATAATAGATGATATCCATGGTTTTGATCATTATAAATGATGATATCCATGGTTCTGATCATAAAGGATGGTTCCGATGGGTTTGATCATTATTTAGTATAGTATCCATGGTTCTGATCATTATTAAGGATGATATCATGATTTTGAACATTATAAATGATGCTATTCATGGTTCTGATCATGATAAAGGATGGTACCCATGGTTTTGATCATTATAAAGGATGATATCATGATTCTTATAATTATAAATGATGGTATTCATGGTTTTGATCATTATGAAGGATGGTTTCCATAGTTTTGATCAATATAAAGGATGATCATTATAAGGGACTATTTTTATGATTTTTATCATATTTCCATGTACATTTAATACCAATATTTGTCACTGGTTTGGAAATGCCTTAGCTTAACATTTGGTTGGAAGACGTGTAGTGTTACGTTTAATTTGGAAAATATTTAGAAAATAAAATTATTTGAAAACCTATAGAGTAAAATTTTGTTACTAAGAAACATAGACTAATAATAAAAGGTTCATTTGTCTGTTGACTTTTTTTATGAAATTGTTTTGTTTCTGTTTATTAATATCTAGACCTCTAAATATAAAACTTTTCAAATGTGTAATGTGATTGGTTGTAGCTGCGATACCACAGAGTATGTATGGATTCAGTACTAACTATCCTTGTTGTGCACCTTATGTAGTTACTGCAATATTGCTGCAAACCTCCTATTGTTTAATGTTTCGTCTTTCTGTGCCTTTGATTTTGTTATATCAACCACTAAATGAGTGAGATGTATCTGTTAGATACAAATGTCCATGATGTGTTTTACTAGTACAATATTGTAACCGTTACAAAATCTTCAAATTGTGATTTTTCAATGACAAGCTCAAATCAACAAATTTGTCTCTTTACAAAAGGTCCTCTGTGGCCTAGTGATCTAAGGACATTCTTAAGAACATTTACCTCTCGTTGCTAATGTCATAGATTTGAGTCTTGCTCGCTCCAAAATCTTTATTAATTTTTAGAATGTTTGCCAGTTTCTTGCGGATAGACGATGATTCTACTCAGATTCATTCGGAGGTCTTCTTCCACCAATATAAACAGGATATGCCATAATATAACCTGAAAAAAAAAGAATATTTACAAGATTATTGGTGTTTTTATGTCATGTTTTTTAATGTCAGGGTGGGGTGGGGGATAGGGTGTTGTCAGCTCATGCCAGAGATTGTGGGTTTGATCCCCAGGATCAGCCTGATGGCCTTTATATTACAACACCCTGTACTGGTTCTACCCAGGAACTGAACTCAGGACAGATTCACAAAAGCTCTGTGTTTACTATGCAAATGGAAGTTCTGGGATTATAATTTCCACAACAAAACTAAAATCAATTAGTATAAACCAATGTCTAGTTAATATGTATAATTAATTCTTGTGATATAAGTGTATAATGATGTTTTCTTCTGGCAAAATTAAGATTAATTTTGAGTTTATAACAAAGTGTTTTGCGAACCTTCTGATTCTGAGCCCTTGTCAACATTTCAGTGCAATTGTTGTACATTGTACCATCAGTTAATGTATATTTGGTGTATCTTCTTTGATAATCAAGAATGCATGATAAATATGTGTGATAATATAAAGCTTATTTTCTGTAGTTTCGTACATGTGCTTATGATTTTGTAAATGCCAAACAGAGCTGTGACTACCTACAATGCCTACATCAGATATCCAGTTAGGCTTGTCTGTTTTCCCATCTTGTAAACTAGTCTGCTGTTCATACCCGTGTTTCCAGACTTCCTATAAATAACTGCAAAGATATACTGCCAACTATATACTAGATTTTAAATTATCCGAAAAGTTCTGTTATAGATGCTATCCCAAGAACCTGTGTGAAAGATCATAATGGAGTACAGATTGACCCCTCTCGTTAACCCTTACTTTAGATTGTGTACTATTTGGTAATCAAAACATATTTAGACATTAATTTGTATCAGGTAATTAAAACGAGAATGTCTATTTCTGCTAAAAACGTAATTTCTTTAATAGCTTTAAACCATTACATTTTAGATAAATTGTTTTAATTATATAAGTATCTAAATACCTTCTCTATGGTAATAACATAGAACTGTTTTATTCTTTTACTAAGGTATACATTTGAATACAAAGTATCGAGATTAAAGAATTATGTTACCTCCATACATATTTTAATACATTTTATTACGACTGTAACCTGCTGAAGCAGAATTTAGTAAAATGAAATAATATAAATAAAATATGGAAAACTTGAGACAACTGGATTAAGATATTCACTAGTGGGATGAAGTCCAAGGAGAGCTGTTGCCATGATCCGGATGTCGTCTGTAGACGCCCATGTTAAACTTTTGCATTTAAGTTTAAGATATCTATGCAACAACTCATTGGATGTGAATGAAACTTTGCATGTGTGTTAACCATCATCATTGGAACACACAGAGATAAGGACCATAACTCTGGATTGCATTTTGGCACAGTTATGGCCCTTTTTGGACTTGGACACCCAGAGGCGAGCTTTGTTGTTTTCTGACAACTCTTGTTTAGCTGTTTGTAAGCAATACAACATAGGTGTATTATAAGAGTACTTTTTACATTGTTTATCACCTTATAACAATGTTTATCACCTTATACAACATTGTTTATCACCTTATACAACATTGTTTATCATGTTAAACAACATTGTTTATCACCTTATACAACATTGTTTATCACCTTATACAACACTGTTTATCACTTTATACAACATTGTTTATCACCTTATATAACATTGTTTATCATGTTAAACAACATTGTTTATCACCATATTTTTTTTATATTATATTGTTTATCACCTGATATAACATTGTTTATCATGTAATACAACATTGTTTATCACCATATTTATTACATAACATTGTTTAACAATGATTATAACTATATATAACATCGATTATCATCATATATAACAATGTTTATCACCTTATATAACATTGTTTATCACTTTATATAACATTGTTTTTCACGTAATACAACATTGTTTATCACCATATTTTTTTTATCACATCTTTTATAACCATATATAACATTGTTTATCATGTAATATAACATTGTTTATCACCTTATATAATATTGTTTGTCACCTTATATAACATTGTTTATCACCATATATAACACTTTTTATCATGTAATATAACATTGTTTATCCCCATATATAACATCGTTTATTGTCATACATTACAACATTTATCACCTTATATAACATTGTTTATCACCTTATGTGACATTGTTTATCACGTAATACAACATTGTTTATCACCATATTTTTATAACATTGTTTGTAACCATATATAACATTGTTTATCATGTAATATAGCATTGTTTATCACCTTATATAACATTATTTATCACCATATATAACAATGTTTATCACGTAATATAACATTGCTTACCACCTTATATAACATTGTTTTTCACCATATATAACAATATATATCATGTAATATAACATTGTTTATCACCTTATATAACATTGTTTATCACCATATATAACAATATATATCATGTAATATAACATTGTTTATCACCATATATAACAAAATATATCATGTAATATTACATTGTTTATTACCTAATATAACATTTCTTATCACCTTATGTTAATAATCTTATATAACATTGTTTATCACCTTATATAAAAATGTTTATCACCTTGTATAACATTGTTTATTACCTAATATAACATTGTTTATCATGTAAAATAACATTGTTTATCACCATATTTTTATAACATTGTTTATCACCTAATATAACAATGTTTATGACCTTAAATAACAATGTTTATCACCATATATAACATTGTTTATCACATAATAAAATATTGTTTATCACATAATATAACCATTTTTATCACCTTATATAACTATGTTTATCACCATGTATAACATTGTTTATCACCATATATAACATTATTCATCACCATATATAACCATGTTTATCACCTTATATAACATTGTTTATCACAATATATAACAATGTTTACCACCTGATTTTTCATTGTTTATCACTATATATAACAATGTTTATCACCGAATTGTCTATCACCATAAATTATATAACATTGTTTATCACAGTTACCTACGGATGCCACAGATGACATGCAAGGAGATTTGGAGGATATTCTCACTATAACAGATGCTGCTGATACAGAAACCAACCGTGAAGATGAACCAATCGTAGCCATAACACCACTTCCAGCAGCAAATTACCATGATGACAGTGATGAGGACCTGTTGGCTTAGCAACAGTTTACATAAATGTTTTTGTTATTTTCATTAGGTTGTTGAAAATGATGGTAAGATAAATCCCAGTCAATCATTACCATCCATGAATATTGTTCATTGACATGTCAGCTTCTTTGACATTTAAATAGCTATTCATTATTAAATCTGAACCTAATTGATTGGACATAAATTTTGGAATTATTTAAGATCAGTACAAATCGAATCAAATGCATCAGGAACGTGTTACTATTCCATCAATTCATTTTTCTGTATTGCTTCATCTTGCTATTTAAAAGTGCATTTACATGCTATTTACATGCTATTCAACCATTAGATGGCAGGTTGTTATGTAGTTATCTATTCAGTCTGAGTCCAGTTGCAGAGTGGTCTAAGGCACTGTCACCTAATGACAACTTACCTCACCATGCACTGAGTTTGTGTGTTCGAGCCCAACTTGATATTAAAACTTTATGTCAGACAGTTTGCTTGTTACATACAGAAGGACAGTGGTTCTAATCCGATTCATCCTGAGGTCTTCCTCAAACAGTAAAACTGGATATGCCATAAATAACCTGTCATGTGTTGAAAATGGTGTTAAACTCCCCATTAAAACAAAAAAAATAAACAATTATACAGTCACAGTAAACTGATCAATTAAATTGAATGTTATCACAGGTGATAAGATTTGGTCAAAATTGGTGACAGTCATTTTAAGAGTTACACATTTGATACACCATTAGTGCTTTTAAAAATTTCCTGATAACAGTTGTATATTATGTAATCAAACATAAAAGTTGTAAAAAGAATTTTGTGTGATAAAATTATATTCGATACAGAAGAGTGTTTTAATGAACGCGTTTAAGTTTATATCAGCATTTTAAATAGTTTCGAGTCCAGTGAAATATGGATGTCTGTAATTTGTTACGTTTAGTTATATTTGTATCATTGTTTGTAAAACAAGATTGTGATGAAAAAACAGTGATTGTAATATCAGTATGTTAGATTATAACAGAATGTAAATATATGTAATAGATGTTTGTTCCAGTGAATATGACATACACAATTATTGTTTTTAAGTAAAGTATCAAACCCTGTACTGTAGTAAACTTCAGTTAGATAGCAGTGTCTGTTTTAAGTTTTCATTAAAGTATAGATGTTTGTAATAAGTTATATTTAAGTTATCAGTTGGATAATCTGTGATGTTTCAAAGGATGTAAATGTTTGTACTTTATAAATGCCTGTATCAAGCATTTTATTGCATGTTTATATTGTTTCACCATGACAAGCATTCAGGGTCAAAACTTGTCAGATTCATAGTCTTCAATTCCAGCTCCAAATTTTGTTTTAATCATTTTGCAGCATACATGTAGTTTAAAAGTATCAAGTTTGAATTCATAACATTTGCAGAAAAAAATCAGTTGTGTTGGTAGATTCCAGAATTTGATTCTACATAATGTTTACCAAAACTGCCATTTTTAGTCTAAGCATGTGTTTTTCACCCAAAAGTGCTTGCTGACATTCTATGTCCAGACATGTAACTGTTAATCTTATATTATATATACATTCCTTTCGTGTTTCGTGTTTTAATCATCTTTTGAAAATCTTTGGTGAGCGATTGTATAACATCACATGCTGGGTGGGATGGTGGTATAATAGAGAGGGTGTTAGTTACTCACATCAGAGGTCATGGGTTTGATCCCAGACTTGACCTGGTGAGCTCTCATGAACAATATCTAGTCCAAGTTCCACTAAGGGAATGGGCTCGAGAGTGATTCACAAAACATGGGGTTGTCACAATCAAGGTTAAAACACTAATATGAATCAAGTCACCTTCCATTGCCTTTGATAGATAGTGTAGTAACTATAAAAGGATGCTGGCTTTAATAGAAAATAGTACTGACAATTCAGTTATTGTCACGAAACTTTAGGCACATGTCTTCACAAAATATAACATGACTTTGAGAAAGGTCAAAGTCCAAAGAGTCAAGTTTAGAGAACAGTAACAAAATCATTAGTAGCATACCAACTTGATACATAGAAAATAACTACTGAATCTGTTTTTATATAACTTTGTCATAAGGAGGAAAAACTCTGTCGGTTTTGGGTAAGTTACTTAAAGTTAGTCTGAGGTCAGATACAGAAAGTAGCACTTAGTCTGGTTCTAGTTTAGGGTGAATCATTGTAATGTCAGTCATCTTGGAATTCCTTTCTTAGCACTCTTTTTGTTGGACAACAAAATGGGTCATGTCATATACAACAGAAAATGGTGAATTTAAATTGATTTTTTTTTTAAAAAAATAAGCTTACTCGTCAGTAACCATCAATGATCATGACATTGTATAAGGTACTTTTACTGGTCCTCAGAAATTATTATACATTAATAATAATTAGGATGAAAGTTCGTGACTCTATTGTCTTTTAAAGCGTACATTTTACCTTATATGCAGGCCCCTAATTTCTTCTACATTTGAACTGCATCAAAATAGCATACATGGCCAAGTTTTACCGTTTTCTTTATAAAAAAATCAAGATATGGCAATTTCAAGCAATCTGAATTCTAAGATGGCTGTGACATGATGTTCACCCTAATAGCAAGCTTCTAATGACAACAACTGCTACATTTGTGCTTATTAACATATAACTTTATATTGGCCAAGCAAAAGTCTTAGCTAAAATTTTAATTGATTAGTGCTGCCCTCTGATGTTTTGTTTCACTGTCAGACAGTATTGGTAATTGATTAGTGCTGCCCTCTGATGTTTTGTTTCATGAGAGTATTGATAATTGATTAGTGCTGCCCTCTGATGTTTTGTTTCATGACAGTATTGGTAACAATCGTGAAACATCGGGTATTTCCGTATCCTCCGTAGAATACACCTCGTGTATAGCTCTAGAATACACCAACGCGAATCGCCTGTGTTACAAGTCTGTGTTCATTCGCGTGAAAGTAACAACTAATGTATCCGTCATTAAGTTGATTATATATGGCGTTGTTATATCGATTTTTTTATTTATACACTCGACATGGGTCATATTAATAGGGAAATTTAAAATATCAGTCTTGATTAACAAACGTTTATATTTTCAACGTACATGTATATAAACAGGTGGCATAAGGGGGCCGCCATTTTATTTTATCATGTGACTGAAAGTATTTCGAAAATGGCGCCTTATTATGTCAGAGGTCTATTGCGTAGCATAAAGGCCGAGGTGATCAGATTGTATTGGTAATTGATTAGTGCTGCCCTCTGATGGTTTGTTTCATGACAGTATTGATAGTTGATTAGTGCTGCCTTCTGATGTTTTGTTTTATGACAGTATTGATGATTGATTAGTGCTGCCCTCTGATGTTTTGTTTCATGACAGTATTGGTAATTGATTAGTGCTGCCCTCTGATGTTTTGTTTCATGACAGTATTGGTAATTGATTAGTGCTGCCCTCTGATGGTTTGTTTCATGACAGTATTGATAGTTGATTAGTGCTGCCTTCTGATGTTTTGTTTTATGACAGTATTGATGATTGATTAGTGCTGCCCTCTGATGTTTTGTTTCATGACAGTATTGATGATTGATTAGTGCTGCCCTCTGATTTTTCTGTGTTATTTATCATTACTTATATAGTATACTGCTAATGTAATTAACAAAACAATTATGTTATATTAAATGTTAATTGTTCATAAATTTTTACTTTGTACTTTGTACAACTGGTTGACTACTTACCAGTACTCAGTTAGTATGTTTAGTTTTATAAATTGGTCATGGATGAATGAGTATGTGTATAGGAGCTGCCGCGTAGAATACAGTGGTATGTTGCAGAATGTTGTAAATGTTATATTTCACATTGAACAAAAGAACTGATAGCAATCAGAAGTAAACATGTGTTATAAGATTAAACTTTATTTCTGGATGAGACAGCAGATAAGAATGTATGTGATACATGTATTTGTGATATAGTATTTTTTGTCTAGAGTCTCCTGTAATAGTCCCAATATTGGTGTGAGCTCAGCGAGTTAACATTATGGTATGAGGTCAGTGAGTTCATATTATGGTTTAAGTTCAAATAGTTCACATTGTGGTCAGTAGTTTACATTATGGTTTAAGTTCAACAAGTTCACATCATGGTATGAGGTGAGTTCACATAATGGTACGAGGTCTGTTAAATTCACATTATGGTATGATGTCTTTGAGTTCACATTATGGTACAAGGGCAGTGAGTTCACATTATGGTTTAAGTTCAATGAGTTCATGTTATGGTATGTGGTCATTGAGTTCACATTATGGTATGAGGTCAGTGAGTTCACATTATGGTATGAGGTCAGTGAGTTCACATTGTGGTATGAGGTCAGTGAGTTCACATTGTGGTATGAGGTCAGTGAGTTCACATTATGGTATGAGGTCAGTGAGTTCACATTGTGGTATGAGGTCAGTGAGTTCACATTATGGTATGAGGTCAGTTAAGTTCACAATATGGTATGAGGTCAGTGAGCTCACATTATAGTATGAGGTCAGTGAGTTCACATTATGGTATGAGGTCAGTGAGTTCACATTGTGGTATGAGGTCAGTGAGTTCACATTATGGTATGAGGTCAGTTAAGTTCACAATATGGTATGAGGTCAGTGAGCTCACATTATAGTATGAGGTCAGTGAAGTTCACATTATGGTATGAGGTCAGTGAGTTCACATTATGGTATGAGGTCAGTTAAGTTCACATTATGGTATGAGGTAAGTGAGTTCACATTATGGTATGAGGTCAGTGAGTTCACATTATGGTATGAGGTCAGTTAAGTTCACATTATGGTATGAGGTCAGTTAAGTTCACAATATGGTATGAGGTCAGTGAGCTCACATTATAGTATGAGGTCAGTGAAGTTCACATTATGGTATGAGGTCAGTGAGTTCACATTGTGGTATGAGGTCAGTGAGTTCACATTATGGTATGAGGTCAGTTAAGTTCACAATATGGTATGAGGTCAGTGAGCTCACATTATAGTATGAGGTCAGTGAAGTTCACATTATGGTATGAGGTCAGTGAGTTCACATTATGGTATGAGGTCAGTTAAGTTCACATTATGGTATGAGGTAAGTGAGTTCACATTATGGTATGAGGTCAGTGAGTTCACATTATGGTATGAGGTCAGTGAGCTCACATTATAGTATGAGGTCAGTGAAGTTCACATTATGGTATGAGGTCAGTGAGTTCACATTATGGTATGAGGTCAGTTAAGTTCACAATATGGTATGAGGTCAGTGAGCTCACATTATGGTATGAGGTAAGTGAGTTCACATTATGGTATGAGGTCAGTGAGTTCACATTATGGTATGAGGTCAGTTAAGTTCACATTATGGTATGAGGTCTCTTAAATTCACATTATGGTACGAGGTCAGTGAGTTCACATGGTATGAGGTCACTGAGTTCACATTACGGTTTAAGTTCAACAAGTTTGTATTATGGTATGAGGTCATTGAGTTCACATTATGGTACAAGATCAGTGAGTTCATATTATGGTATGAGGTATGTGCAATATTGACGGAGATGTTTGTTTCAATACAATTTCAATTACACAAATTTATCAGAATGAACATGTTTATTACTTGAGAGTATTTTCTGAAATGTAATGCTGTGTATGATATTGTGAGGAATAAAACTAGAAATGTGTTTGTGAGAAGGAGGCCAACCTTAATTTAAGAATACAGGATGCATGTTTGAACAAATGAATGATGTTATAAAGAATATATTACAATTATGTGCATTTAATTTTTACAGATGTGTAATAGTCTGTTTGTATATATTGTATACTGTGTTGGAGAGAATGGTACATATCAATCTTTTATCAAACATTTGAGAATCTCAGTGAAGATAATTATTAATCGGGGACAAACTATTTTACTGAACTGAACAGCTAACCTGCCACCTGACATTTTATGTATATCTCAAACAGTATTTACATCAAGGCTTGTGATGTAGGTGTAAATAATCATTTTGTGTCAAACAGATTTACACAAGTAACTGTATAGAATTTCACAATTGTATTAAATTAATACAAAATTATATGTTTATCGTACACACATTTTTAATGCTACGCAATATTTTGACGAAGATATTGGAAATGCAAAGTTCATGTTAGCTGTTCTGTTTAGTATATAATAGATGTTTGTTGATGTTTACTGTTAGATACAATACAACTGTTTAATCATAATCAGTAAACGTTTGTGAGAAAGAAATATAAAAATGATTTTGTTGGAGATGTAATCAAAGGGATATGTTCATTTAAACTAAGTGTGTTATAGTCAATATAAATGTATACGCTTTTGTTAAAACTATTATATAATCTACGAGTCGCCTTGTATGAGTATGTTTGACTTATTGCACTGTTTAATAAAAAATAATAATAAGATTTATTAAAATGCAATATTGAGTTGCTTATTAAAATGCTTGTCAGACCATCTCACATGTCCACATACTGTAACAGCATTACCAATACAATCCATTTATATCACAGTGTTATCACATGTGTTGTCATTCTCTATAACACACATGTGTTGTCATTCTGTATAACACACATGTGTTTACAGTGTTGTCATTCTCTATAACACACGTGTTGTCATTCTCTATAACACACATGTGTTTACAGTGTTGTCATTCTCTATAACACACATGTGTTTACAGTGTTGTCATTCTCTATAACACACATGTGTTGTCATTCTCTATAACACACGTGTGTTTACAGTGTTGTCATTTTCTATAACACACATGTGTTGTCATTCTCTATAACACACATGTGTTTACAGTGTTGACATTCTTTATAACACACATGTGTTTACAGTGTTATCATTTTCCAACACACATGTTAAATTATTTTTTTCCAATTTATCTGTCTATTGATATCTTAGAACAGAATATATAGCATGATGACATTGCTGTCTTTGTAAATTAGTGGGGCCAAATTTTATTTTCTCAATCTTTTTTTTTATCTTAAATATTTAGGTTAGTATTCTGAGAAATTGCCTCACTGAAGAGTATATTTATTATTGCAATTGACAAATCAATGCTGTGCATATTTATGGTTTTTTTTGCTTTTATAGTACAGAAACATCTAGGATAAAGACATTATCACTGTTTATGCTTGCACATGGAAATTATTTGCAAAATTAAAAAAAATAACAACAGACCATTGTAATGCTTTTGTCAACGAAACACAGCACTTTGTTGTTTGAATATTCATCTATACAAGTATACATGTTCATGTATGTAATTGTGATATGTGGCATGACCTGTAAAGCTATGGGTTCCATAGAAATAAGCACCCACAGATAACGAATCATTGTGAGACCATTGTTCACTGTCAAGCTCACAAAAGTACAGTCCATTTAAAGTCCATTGATAATTGGGCAAGTTAATCATTGAACAATATAGGTAGCCGGTAATTACCTCTTCAAATGCAAACAATTCATAACTAAGTATCTATACCTGTCTTACAGAGTCGATAATATATTTACGTTTCTCAAATGAACAAAAATGGTTGTAGATACAGTTGATTCAAAGTCTGTTGGTTATTGGGCAAGTTCATCTTTGAACATTGGTAAAGCGGGTAATTACCCTATCGAATGCAAACAATTCATGTTTGAGTACATCTACCTGCCTTACCTGTATCGATGATACAAAGTCGAAATTAATGTTTACATCGTTTCTCAAATAAAAAAAAATGGACTGTCGATACACACAACCATGTATATAAACTATGACCCATTCTGCTTTCTCCATTCTTGTGTTCATCTGCGAGCCCGCGATAGCATAAAAATTACATTAAATATTCAATCAATCAACCATTCATGTGTACCATTGTTATTGCAAGCGTGTATGTCGTGGTTGACAATTATTTAAAATAGTAGCCCTGTGATGTCATGTCTGTATATAGATGTGTAGATGTACAATTCAAGTATTTTATCACTTTTGTCATTACCTTGTTACATGTATATCTAAACTAACATTAATTGAATTGTCTAAATTATCCATAGACTATGTGTGCCCATGTTGTATAGACTAGTTGTCATGGTAACCAATACTCATTCTCATCACATTGTGCATGATTGTATTCCAATTTCTCACTGAGTATCATGCTGTTATTTAAAGTGTCATATGATAATGTACATTATTTTAAATACTTTGTCATTTTTTGCGATGTTTACTTTTTGCTTTATTTTCATTAATACCAAATTTGTGTACATTTGTACAGTGTAATATTGTAACAAAGTGGGTGACACTTTGTTGACAATTGTTGGCTTGGTTCAGAGTGCAGGGTCCATGACTGATGGACACTGACATCCACAAAGCATTGCCTGAATATAAGGTAGAAGAAGGATTGATCTAACAATCCATTACATGTGATATATTTCATATTAAATTTTGTGACATTGTTAAAGGAACACACGGCAATATTGATGTAGAATATTACTAGTGATTGTTCACGCGGCAGATCAATCTTTATACCAATATACGTATAACCAAACGAAGATATTAACTTCCAAGTATTACTATATGGAACTACAAATATAAGAAACTCACATTTTTTCATAAAACTAGCGTTAAACCAGTTTTAAAATATGAGTAAAATTTGGTAAAAAATATGAGATGTTATTTTTGGAAATGAATCTATTATACGGATCAAAACTGGTAAAAAAAAAAAAATAGTTGTTACATTTTTTGTCCTTATGACCAAGAAAATATGAATTATTATGGTGATGCCATTTAACAGTTTTACAAGAATTATACCCCTTTGCAAAATAAAAATTAAGAGTGCATGTGTTGAAAAATAAAAAATTAAATAAGAGTCTGCACACACTTGGCTATTTTAATTTCATGTACTTGTGTAGATATATAATTTTCAGAAATAAAGTTCGGTAAAAGTTAATCTTATTTGCCAGGTGTCCCTTATAGAACTTGCTTGCTTGAAGTTGTACAATAATATTTCTAAGTAGTTAATTTGCAATCTCACCATATTTTAATTTAAATATTAACTTTGAAGTCAGTTTGCCTACTTTGAAATTGATATCTGAGTACATATTATGTAATTTACTGCAATATAAACTATTGTATTGAATATGTAGGAGACAGAATTCTTGAAAGTGGATAGAAAATGAATTATCAGTGATATAAATTGTATTAAGGTTAGAAACAGTATAGCCTTCTCTGATGTTTATGAACCTGTAAATATATGACATTTGGTTCAAACCTCCATTATACAGCCAGAAGGTTTGGATTAGAGAAACAGGTGAATATTGCATGAATACCGTATAAGAAAAACATGTCAGTGTGCTGTTTTGTCAACAGAGTGTTGCCATTGGTAGTAGGTACCGATGACGATGATTTGTACACTATATGGTCGGTTGATACTATTTGATCATGGTTGTATTCTTTTTTAGATGTCGAGGACTTTTGATTTTTGATAATATTTGAAAATGGGAAATAGAAGATTTTATGAAAAGCATTGTTTATGTTTTTATTTCTTAATTCAGGTTATTGTTGCTCTAGTGGTCAAAGGCCTTACGGGCTTATGTCATTTGCGATATGACATGGTAATTTGTCTGTCATCCAACTTTTGTCTATTAACTGTTTCTTTTAAACACTGTAGCACGTTCTTATTTCCTGAATATATATATATATGTGGCAAATCAAGTTTTGCTGGTTGAGGAAGACCTCAGAACGAATCTGAGTAAAAATGGACCAACTGTCCTTCCACATGTAACTGACAAACTTTCTTACATACACTTTTGGACAGAGCGGACTCGAACCTATGACGTCAGTGGTAAGACGTAGGTGATATCTTGACATGGCGCCTTAGACCACTCAGTCACGGAGGACTAGTAAAATAATGTTTTTTTAACAAATACAAAGTTATTAATTTTTTAAAGACGACGTAATGTTGTTCTAATATTTGTGTTCCCACTCTATGACAATAAACACAAGTATAACGGAGGAGTGAGGGTTGGCTGCCCCTAAAATTATTCAGCTGAGCATATAGCCTAGACTCTATGGTGCCAGTTTACGAAAGAAATTATGTGCACCCTCAATCTCCCCCCCCCCCCTATTATTTTGATAATGCAGCATTTGCATGTTAAGATATCAACATTTTCTCAGGAAGGCCCTTGTTCCCCCATCAACGGGAGGGGAACGCCCCATCCCCACATTTCTACCATAGGCGTATGTGACACACGTCTTGGCTCCCAATGCATGAGGTAGGCCTACTTGATTAATACCCCAGTGGATGTTCGCTTTTTTTAAAGTGTTTTTGTATGTGATTTTTTAATAAAAACATTTAAAAGTCACAAAATATAGTAGTATATAATATTTATTTAATCAATTGTTTGAAGTCCCATTAAACTTAAAAAAAAACAATTTTTGATATTAACAAAAATTACTGAAATTATATGTGCTTGTAATATTGCTAAAACCAAACCTATAAAGTATTAACCCCTTATTAACGTACAAAATAATAAAAATTATTTACCTTAAAATAATTTGGTTTATTTATTTGAGAAATAACGTTAGTCCGTTGCTAAGGATTCGTAGCTCTTCAGATTTTATCGTCCGATAAGCTGGTTCCCCTTTCAATAAACACATTGTTTAATAATACAATACAGAATCGGAAAACAAGCTGTCCAACCGCGGTATATAAACGCAAATCCCGTGCAGCCTGCTCACTTTTATCTACATGACACAAGAGTTTACAAAATTGGAATGTTTAAATAAGGCATGGCTAAGAATGCCTCGTGGAAGATGGAGGCGGCGAGTAGCCCACAGAGAGGGCCGGGAATGTAACAGGCAAAACGCTAGGCAGGCAGCCCAGCCTCAACAAAACGAGGACAACCGCCCGCGGACGAGAGGCAGGAAACGGAATGCCGACAAGGTACAACAGCAGGACGACAACGCTGCAGGTGCGGAGAGACACGTGGGTGCACAAGGCCAGACGCACGAACTCGACGCTGGTGACAACAGGCTGCTCCAGGATGATGCCGGTGGGTGAAATAACAATTTTATTGATTTTGAAAATGTTTTACAAAGTTCTGGTATGTTACCTCTTAGAAATACTGTTTTAGAGAATTCAGGTGATAAATCGGAGTGTGGCGATGTGCGCGGCAATAAGTTGCCCGTCTGGCCGCCAGGTCAAATTTCGAACCAAACCGGTCAGTATTCTCTGACCTGTAACGCGCAAACTGCACCTTCAGTCCGTTTTGCTTGTGACGATTTGGCAGCACATGTCCCTACATCTCTAAAGCAACAGATCGGCAAGGGTGAATATATAAATTTAGCCCTTTTACTCAAAGGGGCAGTAGAACTGTCTAATTTTCGCAAAGGGGGCGTTTTTAAATTAACAGCCGACAGTCACATTGAGACCGCTGAGAAGGAGTGCAAAAACAAAATAACAAGTATAGAACAATGGACAAACGCGTTCATTATATACTCTTCAATATATCTATTATCGCACAGTGATAGAGTCCATGAAATGCTCCACTACATGTATAATGTAAGGGAATGCGCTATGCGTCAGGGAGGCCTGGCATGGCGCACATATGACGAGCAGTACCGCTTACGTCAGGCCATACCGCCCGCATCCTGGTCGCAAATCAATAATGACCTGTGGTGGCGATGCATGCAAGTTAAGGACACGCAGAAAGTTGCCCAATTAAGCACGCATAGATACACGTGTTACGACTTCAATAACAGTAACTGTGTCTGGCAGAACTGCAAATTCGCCCATGTCTGTAGTACCTGTTCAGCCCCGCACCCTGAGGTTAATTGTAATCAGCAAAGTTCGTCCGCGAATTCTCGAATTTCAAGACCTCCTAGTAATTTTCGAGGCAGGGGGTCTCGTAGACCTTTCAGAGGTCAAGGGCGGGGCCATTTTCAAAGACAGTAGCTCAAGCGAGTTTACAACTGAAGAGCCTTACAATTTGGATATTGTCAAGATAGCAAAATCGCCAGTCAAGGTAGAAGCTTTAAAACGTTATTCATGCTCTTATGATAAAGATGAAGCGAACTTTTTAATTCACGGTTTTTCACAGGGTTTTCCCATTCAGTATAGTGGACCAAGTTTACCACGGGATTCGAAAAATTTACGCTCTACAGCGTTGAATCCTGATATAATTATGTCTCAAATTAACAAAGAAACATAGCAGAACAAGAATAGTAGTAGTAATAATCATATAACAATAAACCTAGCAGAAGTAGAAAAGTAGTAGTAACAATAATATAGCAATGAACCTAGAAGAAGCAGTAAAGTAGCTGTAACAATAATATAGCAATGAATCTAGCAGAAATAGAAAAGTAGTAGAAGTAACAATAATATAGCAATAAACCTAGCAAAAGTAGAAAAGTAGTAGTAAATATAACAAAGCAAGTAGTAACAATAATATAGCAATGAATGTAGTAGAAATAGAAAAGTAGTATAACAGTAATATAGCAATACACACAGCAGAAGTTGAAATGCAGCAGTAACACTAATATGGCAATAAACATAGCATAGGTTGAAATGTATTAGTAACAATAATATGCAATGAACAAAGCAGACGTAGAAAAAAAGTTGTAATAATAATATAGAAATACACATAGCAGAAGTAGAAAAGTAGTTGCAACAATAATATAGCAATAAACATAGCTATAGTAGAAATGTCGTGGTAACAATAATATAGCAATAAACATAGCAGAAGTAGAAAAGAAGTAGTAGTAGCAATAATATAGCAATACACATTGAAGAAGTAGAAAAGTAGTAGTAACACTTTTATAACAATAAATATAGCAGAAGTAGAAAAGCAGTTGTAACAATAATATAGCATTAAACCAAGAAGAATTAGAAAAGTAGTAGTAATACTATTATAACAATAAATCTAGCTGAAGTAGAAACGTAGTTTTAACAATGATATAACAATGAACCTAGCAAAAGAATAAAAATAATAGTAATAATAATATATCAATAAACACAGTAGAAGTAGAAAAGTGGTTGTAACAATAATATAGCAATAAACATATCAGAAGTAGTAAAGTGATAATAACAACAATAACGCAATAAACATAGAGGTAGTAGAAAAATAGTTGTAACAATAATATAGCAATAAACATAGCCGAAGTTGAAAAGTAGCAATAACAATAATATATAGCAAGAAACGTAGCAGAAGTAGAAAAGTAGTAGTAACACTATTTTAACAATAAATATAGCCGAAGTAGAACAGTAGTTGGAACAATAATATAGCAGAAGTAGAAAGGTAGTAGTAATAATAATATAACAATACACATAGCAGAAGTAGAAAAAGTAGTAATAACAATAATATAGCAATGAACCTAGAAAAAGCAGAAAAGGAGTTGTAACAATAATATAGCAATGAATCTAGCAGGAATAAAAAAGTAGTAGTGGTAACAATAATATAGCAATGAATCTAGCAGAAATAGAAAAGTAGTATAAGTAACAATAACATAACAATAAACCTAGTAGAAGTAGAAAGATAGTAGTAAAATAATAAAGCAATGAATTTAGCAGAAATAGAAAAGTAGAAGTAGTAACAGTAATATAGCAATTAATCTATAGCAATGAATCTAGCAGAAATAGAAAAAGTAGTATAACAGTAATATAGCAATAAACATAGTAGAAGTTGAAATGCATCAATAACAATAATATAACAATAAACATAGCAGAGGTTGAAATATATTAGTAACAATAATATGCAACAAAGAAAGCAGACGTTGAAAAGGCGTTGTAAAAACAACATAGCAATACATCTAGCAGAAGTAGAAAAGTAGTATCAACAATAATATAGCAATAAACATAGGAGTAGTAGAAATGTCGTGGTAACAATTATATAGCAATAAACAATAGCAGAAGTTGAAATGAATCAGTAACAATAATATAGCAATAAACATAACAGAAGTTGAAATGTATTAGCAACAATAATATAACACTGAGGGGACTTCAGCCTTAAACTTATAGACGCAAAACGCAAGCGGGTTAATAGATTAGGCCGCACCATTGTACACAAGTTTGGGAAAAGCGATATCAGACATTGATACCAAAACCAACTTCTTTCGCGCCGACGGTATGCATCTTAACGAGGTCGGTCTCGAATTTTACCTCGATTTAATAAGAGAATCGCTATTGAAAAATAGGTCTTCCGTTCATTAGAATTTTTATGGGATAAATGTTTCATTTATTGTGGCGGAAAAAATTCTATCGGCCGAGGGTGACCAGGCGTAAAATAAAGAGTGCAGTCGTCGGCACCCCTTTTAGCACCAGATTTTTGGCGGTAGACCCTAACTTTCAATGTGGCACTGGTTTCCGGTGCGTAGCCGTTGTAAGCTGGGGCCTATGGTCATGCATTCAGGTGGAGTCTGTGTGCTTGATGCCGTCAGCCAGTCCGTTGTTGACTTGTGTTGTATTGCGTGTTGCTTCAATTTGCCTTCATTTTAATCAAAAGCTGGGTCTCTGTTAATTGGAGTTTGCCTGTAGCGACTGGTCGCCTTTCGGTAGAGGAATCTATACACAATAGAGCGGCCTAAACATGCCAACCTTTATTTACCTTTTAATAGTCTAGATTATGATTGTTCATTATCTCGCAGTTTGTTACTGCACAAACGTAACTATATATGTTCAATAAACATAAAGAATGCTGCACGTTTTCCTTATATTTCGAGTTATATTAAATAATAAAAATGATTTCCCTTAAAATAATTTGGTTTATTTATTTGAGAAATAACGTTAGTCCGTTGCTACGGCTTCGTAGCTCTTCAGATTTTATCGTCCGATAAGCTGGTTCCCCTTTCAATAAACACATTGTTTAATAATACAATACAGAAACGGAAAACAAGCTGTCCAACCGCGGTATATAAACGCAAATCCCGTTTTATCTACATGACACAAGAGTTTAAAAAATTACCCGCCCGCCACACCCCTGGAAGATGTTTTTTATTGCATGTTCAATGGCAACTAGTGTATGTGATAAGGACTTATTAATCCTGGTTACATATATACATGATTTTGTGTCAGAATTGCTGTTCCCAGTATATTTTTCAGGATCTTGTACGTTGAGATTTAACGGATGCGGTAACAACTGATGTGCATTAGATGGTCTCCGATATACAGGTCACTGCCACGTATATACTATCATGGATCTTCTGCCACGGGTACCGACTTTGGGAACATTATACTACTTCTACCTTGTACGAACAGACACTTTGTTAATCGTTGTGGAACAGGATGATACGTTACATGCATTGTGTACCTAATGCCTGGATATCGGATTCGAAATTGACTTAGACTATTGTTAAATTGCACAGAATGTTTGAGTTGGGGTTTGTTGTTTAATATTTATTTAAAATTGAATATGGTTAGTGCCTCACTAACATTAAGAACAGTTTACTATAAGTATGATATAAAGTGTTGATCAAAAGTATTTATTTTAAACTTTAATTGCTAGAACTGTCGCTCAAGTTGGGCTCATCGGAAGGGATCAGGCGTTCTGTTAATAGCCAAATATTTTATTTTTGTATAACTGTGGTTCTCAACGGTGTTATTGTCACAGACTGAAAAAATTGGTACCTTGTACTAGATATTGTGGCAACACGCATTATACCGTTGCTGTTGGTCTTGAGCTGTGTCATATGATGTGCCCACGTTTCGCATAAAAAATTTTGCACCCAGACTGTATTTTGTGTGTTTGATGCAGTTGCGGTTTGTTGCGTTTGTGTATTTGTCTGAAAATTGTACATGATGCATGTTGCCACTTAATAATGGTAGACTCGAGTTGCTTCGGGTCACTAGGTCTGGCCCTTATAGTACTGGTAAGACCTAGATTGCGTTGCTGCTTGGTGACTCAATGCATCATGAAGGGCATACCAAAGTTGGCCAGTTGTATGTGTAACTGTATTGTTATACGAGTTTATGGTGGTTAAAGTAACCACTGTTATGCTGGTAAACCGTAGAATGGGCTGTATCTGTCTGAAAATTGTACATGATGCATGTTGCCACTTAATAATGGTAGACTCGAGTTGCTTTGGGTCACTAGGTCTGGCCGCTATAGTACTGGTAAGACCTAGATTGCGTTGCTGCTTGGTGACTCAATGCATCATGAAGGGCATACCAAAGTTGGTCAGTTGTATGTGTAACTGTATTGTTATACGAGTTTATGGTGGTTAAAGTAACCACTGTTATGCTGATAAACCGTAGGATGGGCTGTATCTGTCTGAAAATTGTACATGATGCATGTTGCCACTTAATAATGGTAGACTCGACTTGCTTCGGGTCACTAGGTCTGGCCGCTATAGTACTGGTAAGACCTAGATTGCGTTGCTGCTTGGTGACTCAATGCATCATGAAGGGCATACCAAAGTTGGTCAGTTGTATGTGTAACCGTATTGTTATACGAGTTTATGGTGGTAAACGTAACCACTGTTATGCTGATAAACCGTAGGATGGGCTGTCATTCCCACCGGTATTGAATAACTACAATAACAGTTGTCGGCACCCCTTTTAGCACCGGATGTTTGGCGGTAGACCCTAACTTTCAATGTGGCACTGGTTTCCAGTGCGTAGCCGTTGTAAGCTGGGGCCTATGGTCATGCATTCGGGTGGAGTCTGTGTGCTTGATGCCGTCAGCCAGTCCGTTGTTGACTTGTGTTGTATTGCGTGTTGCTTCAATTTGCCTTCATTTTAATCAAAAGCTGGGTCTCTGTTAATTGGAGTTTGCCTGTAGCGCCTGGTCGCCTTTCGGTAGAGGAATCTATACACCATAGAGCGGCCTAAACATGCCAACCTTTATTTACCTTTTAATAGTATAGATTATGATTGTTTATTATCTCGCAGTTTGTTACTGCACAAACGTAACTATATATGTTCAATAAACATAGAGAATGCTGCACGTTTTCCCAATATTTCGAGTTATATTAAATAAATAATATTGATCGAAATATGTATTTCTTATATGGAGTATATCAGGAAAAAATGCTACAAATGTCTTCTAAAATAAAACAATTATTGAAATCATTATGGATAAAAAGCATCTTAATATCATTAATAAATAAAATTCAAATGGTTTGGTATGTCAACTCCATGAAAATGTGACAAAATTCGATATTTAAATTGGAGTGGTACACTTGAAATGAAATCCACATTCTTTAAATAGACAGCACTTAAACACTGCTTGACGACCTTTGAATCATCATTCAGACTCTTTCTAAGATGAAACAATGTTTGACACGTGTAAACCTGTTTTACGTATCAAAATGAAATCACATGTCTCATTTAATATGTCACAAAATATGTTGCAATTTTAAGTGGAAAATCTAGCCTCGCGGCCCAAGTTTATTTTGTCATGTTTAAATCTATCTATTTACCATTTAGTCGAACCCCTGCTGGGGATCTAGACTGACGCGCTTCACTAACAAGAATGTTGTTATAAAAACAGTTGATAGGTTAAAAAGATGACTGCACAGGGTTAGTTTTTTTAAAAGATTAAATAGAGCAGGTTTCTAAGGGGAGACATATTCAAATCGACTAACGACCGAGCTGAACTCTGGTTGGTGCTGTGCCGCTACAGATGGTACCAGGGAATTACAGTGAACAATGGTTTTGGGGAAGAAAGAGTACTAATAATAATCAGTACTGGTCTGAATTTGGCGATAAGATAATGAATGTGACGATCTACTAGGTCTAATGTTGAGGGTTATGTAATTTTGAAACATTTTGTATGCCAAAACCCAACATGATCTACTCAACATATTTGTGATCAAGAATACAAGAAGAGAGAAAATCGTTCGACTGACTTAAGATAAGTTTCAATGACTGTGGCTATGCTGCAGAGATCCATGATGATAAGGCAAGAGACCACATCGTGTTCGGAATACGATCACCAAAAAAACGTGAGAGACTTCTCAACGAAGGATCGAAGCTGACCTTACAAAAATGCATGGACATTGCACATACATATGAAATAAGCCAGACTTAAGCAAATGTCATGATGAACCATGACCATAGATCGTCAATGTTGTCCGACACAAAATCACCACTTCATGAATGTATGCAAAACAAAGGCTTAACAGGAATAAACAGTGAGTTAACTGGCAACCTATCAGATTTAACTTTAAATAAGCACAATGGTTTTACAGACCAATACTTTGTAGGCACAATTCATCTTAATAATTCAAAGAAATAAGCATTTGCTACTCTCAGTATTGGACTGAAATCGACCAAATTAAATTTTCTGATTCTGGGGCTCTGATCAATACAATTCCAAGGTCACTGTTTAGATTACAAGGTCAGTGTTTAGGTTACTAGGAGTTAAACAACGCACAACACAAAAATCCATAACTGCATATGACGGAACACCTCTGAAAGATGGTGAAATTACTATAACATGTACCTATCTACCATGGTGAGAAACTGAACGCAGTATTCTCTACAGCGGATACATCGTCTAGCCCAGGTCCAGGTCTAGACACATGTTTAACCCTGAATCTCATGATAGTTGTACTTGTAGTGCAACTCTCTGAAATTCCGGATAAGAAACAGGAGTTATTTAAAAAATGCTGACGTATTCAACAAATTGGGTGAACTCCCTGGCAAATGTGCCATTCACCTACAACCAAATGTTATACCTGCAGGATATCCTCGTCGAGTTCCAATTGCTGTATGTGACAAACTTAAAATAAGAACTAGACAAAATTGAAAAAGATGCAGACATTGTAATAATTAAAATAACAACTGACTGTAAATAGTTTATCACTAGAAAAAGCAAACGGTAGTCTAGGAGTTTGCTTAAATCCCAGAAACTTAAACGATGCTTATGAGACCTCTTTATCCGACAAAATATCTTGACGACATTCTACCTGACCTTGTTGGTGCTACTGTCTTTCCAAGATGAACGCAATAAGCATGCATTGGTCAATTAAATTGTCAAACATGATATTATATCTTATGACATTCAACGCCCTATTTGGGCGCTACATATGTGTGCTTAGAAGGTCTACCAGGCGTATAAACAATTGTAGGTGACCTTGTTGTGTTTGCAAAAGACAAGACTGAACACGACAGAGATCTCAATATGCTTATGGCTCCTTGTAGAGAAATTGGTATTAAACCCAATACCAACCAGATTGAAATAGGACATACAGAAATTCCTTTATTTTGTCATTTGTTAACAAAAGAAGATCTTAAATAGAATCTGCTAAGGTCAGAGCAATTGATGACATGTCTGCATCTACATCTAAGTCATAACTTGAAACTGTATTAGACATGAATACATACTTAAAAATGTTTGCTCCAAATCTGGCCGAGCTTACCAGTCATCAGAGAAAAAGGACAGTGAATTTCTTAGGGATATAAAACAGGAAAATACTTTATTACGCAGATAAAAATTGGTTGATAAAAATGTTGACTATTTCCAATAATAAATTTGATAGTTTTCTTCTGAAATTAATTCGGATTGAAAATGAAATATTTCTTTAACAAAAATGGTAGTTTTGACAAACGTTTTAATAACAATACACGGATGCAGAAAAGCGCATACATTTTTTTCACGGGAGCAAAAAAGCGCGTACTGGCTCAATACATGTGACAATATGTTGGTTGGTTCAGGAGTAGTTGTACTTCCAAGACTTTGGAAAACGCCAAATGTGCCACCCAAAATTTAAACAAGCACGTGCAGTCACGTATCTCTGTTTATATGTCTCTCAGGAAATTAACCAAAAAAATATCTTCGTGATTCGAACCCGGATCGCGCGAGTCATAATACAGGCCCTCCCAGTGGGCCCCTTTCCCCTGGATCTCTTAAAGAAATGTTATTTGTTCCCCAGATCCCCAAAAATATTTGCCATCGTTCCCCAAAAGTATATCCCCCAGATCTCTAAAATTAGGCTTTTGATCCCTGGATCTCTGAAAGTAATGGCCAATGTTCCCCAGATCTCCAAAACCCCTGGGAGGGCCTCATAATACATAGATGAAATAACTGCACTATGTAGGAATATAACAAGATTGACCGAATAAATCTAAGTTTAAACTTTTAAGTTCAAACCGCTAACTTGGTGATGATTCCCGAAGCCGAACGTTTACGGATCTCAAACTGAGATTATTATATACTAAATCATTCACGTTATTTCACGGGTCAGATCTAATTCAAATTTCGACTATAATCTAGCAAATGGAGAATTATCAATAAACAACTGCATGCATTTTGCACCAGATATAATACAGATAGCCACAATGTATGCTAAACATAACCATGACCTAATTGTAATCAGGCCACTGATATTACAAATATATCAGTTTGTACTTGAATTAAAAGGGCAGCACTTACAGGTTATGTCTCTTTAAACGCTGTTCAGAGAATAGCACACTGTGAATAACTATCTATGAGTCATTCTTGATAACATGACGTGTTATCAAACAAAATGTACTATAATATTGCTTTGAAGATTCATTACTTTTTTCAAGTAGTTGTTGCACAAGTTATGCCAGTAAGGGAAACAACTCGTGTAACTCTATTTCATATAGTTGCATACACAGTTGCTCAGCCTGCTCATGCTCATTTAAGATCCTAACAAACTAAATTGTGTCATATCTCTCATCCCTATGCTTCCTCAGAGTTAACCCCGAATATAACCATATATAGATCTACCGTATTTAGGGTTAGGGTTATTGGCCATAGTAGTACGGCCTGGGGGCTGATGGGTGTACCCATTGAAACCCACTAATTCTGTTTTAAATAAACGCCAAGTAGAGTGTTGAATCAGAGACATATAGTGTTATAAACAGAGATAAGTGACTCCATGTGCTTGTCTAAATATTGACTTGAAAATTTGACGTTTCCCAAATCTTTCCTTCAGAAACTGTGTGACAATTCCTCCTGAACCAACACATATATTGTAGCGTAGTATTGTAGTACTTATCAAATAAAAGGGCCTGACTGTAACTTTGGTGATGAATTTTTCTATTTTTAATATACAGAAATGGAAGAAAATATTTACGCTTACAGTTATTTTTTGTGATGATTTCTCAGTATTAGCACATTTTTGAAGTAAGAAATAAAAAAAGCTTGATTTAATATCGATATGAAATTTTCGGTACCCATGAGTAATTTACTTCTTTCAACTTAACACATCTATTACTATATTATAATGTGTTGTTAAAATGTATTTTGTTAAAACGAGTAGATTTTTCACTACATTTTTGTTAAATTAATAAATATTTTATAATAAATCCAACATTTTTTCGTTCCCAACCCGTAAAATATTAAGTTCAGGAGAAAAATACTAATAGATCATTGGATCATCTAGTCAACATTTTTAACAACTTTACATTGATAGCAAAATCATTAAATTCAGACAAAAAAACTGGATAAAGTTGTCCATTATTTCGAACAACACGTACCTGAGTTTTTAATCCTATTGGTAAAATTAACCTCCACTTTAACCCTGGTTAAAACTGATCCACCTTTCCAACAACCGGACGGAGACTCCGGATAGTGATTTACTGTCGGATACAATCTGGTTATAAAATACACGAGGAACTGATTAGTTAATCACCGGTTGCTGTTACAGATAATGAACTATGGAATTGTTTACAATAATTTCCTGTATTTCAATTATTGTAATCGTTGTTTGGTTAGTAAAGCCTGACAAAACCTCTAAATGTGATGTATACTCACAACCGAGTAAGTGGTATCCGATAAAATATGCAATATTTAGAGTAATTTTTTGGCTTCGAAAACAACAACAAAAAGTTACGGGCGAAGATGCTGGCATGGGAAGAAAGTCCAGAAATTCACCAGAAGAAATGGACAAAATCCAAATCCTCCCAAAGGAACATCTAATGGTATGTTTATTGAAGTTCAACATGGTTGGTTAATATTGATAATTTACCGGTTTCCTATATGGGCGACGCCTCCAAAAGAGTATTAGTATTTTTTTTATATTTGGAGTAGGCCTACTGTATAGTGCCGTGATACAGAAGACAATTTTGTAGCATCCCTGGTTCTTTTATATGTCCAGTGACCAGTTTAAGCAATGATACATGCACCTCGATTTTTGTTAAAGTCCCATCTGAAAGACGTATCAGTATTTCTAGTTGTAATAGGTGTGGCTTTGAACCTGTGACCCCTGAGTTCGCAGTCCAAGGCCTTAACCACTGGGCCATTAATCCACTCCCAACATGGTTGGCATAAGTCGTTGTCGTTTTATACTTTTATATTACATGTCGCACGCAAGAACCAGACTCGCGCCACATCAAGGTCACACTGAGTTTGTTTGACAATACAGAGTTTGTTTGAGATTTCGTATCTGGTCTGTAATTTTGTCACACATAGATAGATTGAAAAAAACACTTGGCTCAATTGATTAACACGACATGATGACGTGCCATGCTTAAGAACCAGGCCTTAAAGGTAAAACTTTAAGCTTTTGAGCCTGTTTGAGATTTCATGTCTGGCCTGTAACTTTGTCATCCAGAGATGGATTTTTAAAATAGTTGGCTCAGTTGATCAACATGTCATGATGACATGATGCCCATAAGAACCAGACTCCTATCTCAAAGGTCAAAGTCACATTTTAAGTTTGTTTGACAGCGCTTTGAGGCTGTTTGAGATTTCATGTCCAGTCTGTAAATTTGTCGTACATGAATGGATTGATAAAACATTTGGCTCATTTGATTAACATGACATGATGACATGTTGCGTGTAAGACCCAGACCTTTAATTCAAAGGTTAATGTCACACTTTAAGTTTGTTTGAACACATGGATCAAGGTCACACTTGAAGTTCGTTTGAACACATGGATCAAGGTCACACTTGAAGTTCGTTTGAACACATGGATCAAGGTCACACTTGAAGTTTGTTTGAACACATGGATCAATTGATCAACATGACATGACAACATTTTTAAATACCATTGTACAGAATCTTAGTAGAAACACAAACCTAAAACCAGTGGTCTTGGTGATCATAACAACTTTGCCCAAGTTTTCAACCTGGTTTACTCTGGCAGATCTAGAGTATTGGTAGAGAGCGAGGGACCCCCATGGATTTTGCAAAAACAACATATTGAGAAATTGTATATATTTCATCGATCATAATAAAAAAACATGGTTTTTACTCTTCGGCCCATTCACTACCCCTCCTCTATTTAATCAAAGTTTACAAGGAAAGAGCTTCCTGTTCCCCAGTTATGATACCCCAGATACATATATCCTGCTCTCTGTATCCAGGTGGGAGCTGTTAGTTACACAAATTGTTAAAGAGGTGGGTATAATTATATATCTGGCCTCTATGCACTTAACATTTCTAGTCACCCGTGTGTCAGTAAACTGTTACTTTATATTCATGTTGTTTAGGTAATGTTTACTTTTGACAGGCAGTTGATGCAGTTTATATCACAGGCAGTAACAAAGATGGGCAGTTCCTTGTGACAGCCACAGCTCGACGTCATGACAACCATATCCAGACACTACTGTTTCTAAGGGTAAGGCCATAATAAATTAATTGCTAGATTTTCAAATGCAATTGAATTGTTTATTATATTTTGAATTTGAATTAAATTGGACACACAAGAAGTTGACTGTCAGTGGGCACTTAAATGACATATAATAAAATATTTTAACTGTATTCAATGTTGGTCTCAAGTGGGGCTGATAGTGTTTGCTGCTCACGCCAGAGGTTGCGGGTTTGATCCCCAGCTTGACCTGATGGCTCTCATTAAACAACACTCAGTACTGGTTCTACCCAGGAAGAGGACTTGAGAGCAGTGCATATAAGCTCTGAGTTTTCATCGCAATCGAACATAAATTAGTATAAACTATTGTAGGTCTCACATCCTGAAAGATAGGGTATCTGGAACTATGGAGTGCATAGTCCAGTGGTAGAGCATCAGACCCATGATCAGAAGGTCATGGGTTTGATCCTCCATCACAACTAGGTGTGGTTTCCTTGAGCAAGACACTTTTTCCTGCACATGCTTAGTACTGGTCCTACCCAGGAAGATTTCAAGCGTCATTTGTTTAAAGTTATATTAACTTATTTCACAATCAATGTAAAATAAATAAGTTTATAAACTAAATATCTGGAACTGATCTATAGAAGAGTCCAAGGCTTTTCTCTTTCAAGATTGAATTTGTTTGCAATCATAATGATATGGTACTATGTCTATTATTGTCAATTTTGTGATATTTTAGATCCCAGAAGTAGGCTTTCTTGAACTACCATGTATGCCCGACACATCTCTGAGGGGATCCCATGAGAATGAGTATGCAGCAGGTGGCCTTCATATACGGGTAGTGGAGCCCATGAAGAAATGGAATATAAAATTTGATGGGAAACTGAGGTACTGCTGTAACTTTAAGCTTAGTGTCAGTGTCATTCATACCATTGATGCAGATTCATTGGTCGAATAAATCAGTGTTGGGAGACAAATGATAATGAGACGTAGTGTTGTATACCAATCATCACAGACACAACAGCCAAGCGTGGATTTGAACTCACAACCCCTGGATTGATAGTCAGACGTGCCACTGACTGACGTAGTAATCTGAGCAGGGTATACATTGTTTGACTCTCAGTCAAATTATTACTTACACTCCTTCTGAATAATAATGAAATGGCCGAATAAGAAGGACGGAAGAATCTGTTACAGTAATTAAGGAAAATGTTGGTTAAAAAGTATTCAGTATTTAAATGAAATAGGGCAAAAAAATAAGAAAATTACGAAATGAATTTTAATGTTTTCCTCGTCTGTTGAGTTTATCTCATCTTCTATCTAAGGTAACAAATATATTGTCAGAGTACCAGTACTGTTCTGTAAGCAACCAATGTATTTTGACATAACATTTGGCAGAGAGAATTAATATTCCCAATTGGTATTTCAGGCATGTCTCAACAAAGAAACTTCTCTCCGTGAAGTTTAGTCTGGACTGGGTGGCATGCACAGAGTATTTTGACTTTGATACAGATCTCTATCCAGGTGTGTTGTGCGATGCAATAGCCCGGGAAACATGGACTAGGGAGTTCTTTGATACATTAAAAAAGTTGGTAAACAAGATTAATGCAACCATAAATATTTATCATAATTATATCAGCAAATATGAAAGTGAAAGCAACTATAGTCTTATCAGTGATGACAACTTAAACTGTGACTTATTGATATAACTCAGGCAGTCTCTTTCACAACCAACTGTATTTCAAAACCATATCCAGCCAAAATATGTACAGCAAAATACAGATTTAAAAGTATTGGAACTATAATTGTAACTTTATAATATATATTAATCTCTCCTATATACAAAGTTTATGCCATTGAACCTGTTACCCATGACATTCATGTATAGATGGCAGTTTGTGATACATTGTTATAGTCAGTTCTGAGTGAACTACGTATGTATATATTATACAAAGTGTTATTTATGGAATCTTAAAAAAATGATTTGTTTTGGTTTCTGTTACAAATGACCTGAAATATAAATGGTATATGTACCCCATTCTTCTGAGTTATGTGATAAAAAGGATCTTTCATTTGTGCTCATTTATTATTTAAACTTATTGTTCTGCAAGAGCACAAGAGCATCATGTAATATATTTTTGCCAACTCTTTTGATAAATTCGATAATAAGGGAACACTCATTTAAAACTCTCTCTCCCTCCCTCCCTCCCTCCCTCCATCCATCCATCCATATATCAATAAATCTGCAAGTGTTTGCACATGTATGACAGTTTGTGGTACATTGTGGTATGTTGCTGTTAACATCTGCCACAATTTACATACATGTATATCAAAATCAACTACAAGGTTTAGGTGAAAAGTCAATTGGTAATTACCCCAACTTTCTCCCCCATTCTCTAAACCTTAATCTACAACATGAACCTGTTACAAAACTTATTTGATTACATTGATTTTTAAACAAATTCTTATAACTCTAACAAATCGTGCTTGAAGTCTTCTTGGTAGAACCAGTACTAAACATATGCCTATAAAGTGTCTTGTTCAAGGGCAAAACACATGACCATGGCAGAGAATCAGACCCACATCCCTCAGGTCCTGGGTTTGATACCACAAACATGATGATACCAATAAAATAATAATGATTACCAATGGTAATACTGATTAATAACAAAAAATTATTACAATAACAGTAATGATATGAACAGTATTAATATCAAAGGTTTAGTTTAAGCAATAGTTTATTCACACTATACATACATGTAGTAATCATAGTTACATTTGATCTAACAGTACACAATTATTTAGTAACAAAGTGAAAAAGGATTCATAAAAAGGCTATAATAACTTAAATATATGTAAAGGTAGAGCTAGAAATATTTTTAAAAAAAACAACAATGGATTTGAAAAGAAAATGTAGAATATTTTATTGCTCTCTTTTTTTCATCAGTTTTAAAACATGTATTTAGTTTTTATAATGACATTTCACTGTGTTAAATATTGTGCTCATTCATTTTTACATTCAGAATTCACCAGACACACTATGAACAATTTGGTGACACTACAGGTGTTGTGCATATAGAAGGCAGGGAACCGATACAAATCAACATTAGAGGGGTCAGAGATCACTCTTATGGTGAGTTACTTTAAAGGAGCACTTGGCAATGTTTGTTTGAATTTAAGTGTCAGTTTTATGCCATTGAGGAAGAACAGACAATCAATTAACCTAATCACTCTTTCTTGGTATCTTGGAAGGTTACACAGTACTCAAGCACACCAATCTCTACAATTATCTGGTAACTTTTTCCACTTGAATCAGCGGTGAGGGATGAATGACAATGAGATGCAATGTTGTATGTCAGTCAATAATCATGGAGATGAATATTGCTGGTCCGAGATTAAAACTCACGACCCCTGAATTGCTATCCATCCGCACTTCCGACTGGACTCCAGACCGGGCGGGCAGCACATGATAATGTTGAAATAGAATTTTACACTCAGGAATCATATTATTATTTACGCTATGTATTACCATACATGTATCAAAATATTACTCTCCAGGTGTTAAAGTTTTACTGCCAGAAATTTCATATTTAAGACACAATGAACAGTCTTTATTTAAGCTTTTAAAACAAACTTTTTTAATCAGCATTACATGTAGTTTTGCGAAAATGAATTTGAGTACTAGTGTCTTTAAAATTACGATTTCTCAATGTTCTGATTAAGATAAATAAATAACATTTTCAGACAATTGTCATAACATTTTGTTCTTATTTCCTTCCAAATTTGAATAAAGTCTGAATTCAATTAGTTGAGCTATCAAACAAAATCCTAGATGCCTAGTTAGCTGTTTTGTATAGTATATATATCTATGTTACAGGTAACTGAAATGTATATTTTTGTTATAGGTAACATTTGTGTATAACTGTTACAGGTGACACATGTGTATAATTATTTATGTTACATACATGTACATGTGTATATTTATTGTACAGGTAATATACGCGACTGGAAGTTGTTCCATCGTTACTGTATACAGTATGTAGCCCTGGAAGATGGTACAACAGTGTGTGTATCTGCCATATCAATGCCTTTAACTATGTCAAGGTATTCTTCTGGTTATTTTCTTGAATATGCAAATATTTTTGTTTCCGTTCTAGATAGATAATTATGTATACCGGTGTGGTTTCTAGGTAAATAAAAAGACCACTGCTGAGTTGTATGAATCCACGGAATGAGTGCCTTGTTTATCTTTGTTTACATGTTCATTATATGATTAAGTTATCAACCTGTGTAGTTCCATGGGCGTGGAGGACATGTGGAATGGTAAGACAATTAATATGGTACATACACACCACAAAAGGCAACAAAATGAGTGCATTACATTAGATATGAAGTATTTGATAAAGCAGTAATTGAGGCATCAAGGTTTGTTCTGGATATGTTGACGCCCTAATTATATATGCTTTCTGTATTGCCATGCTGTACCCCACTCCTCCCACCAAAATTCATTAATTATATACATAATTTAATACATGAAGTAACACATCAGTGCATTATTATTGTTTGTAATTGTCATTATTTTGTTGTTGTGTTTTGCAAAATTTGTAATGTGAGTGTTTATTCTTATTAACAAATTCAAGAACAGCTATATGTGTGTCAAATACAAAATATTACTTTGTTGCTAGTTCTTGTGTTATTAGTACCAGTTGTTCTCAATTTCTTCTTCAGATTGCACTGTGGATTTATATTTCATGCATCTGGGAAGATGGAGCCCCTATCGTGGTGTGATTTAGAGTTCCAGGATATAGGGGATGATGGCAACCCTGCTACTAATTATACACTTAGATTTAAAGCTGGTAGGTAGTGTATGTTCAGCATTACAATTTTTTTCATACCCCTTCCAAACAAGGTTGCGGGACTTCTTGTATAGGAATCACTTTGTTCCAGCACGTCATGTCCCATCCCGTCCAGTTGTGTTTTAACTGGTAACCTTTGGTAGGATTAGGTTATTGCCATGAAACTTTGTGTGATAGACTAGAAAGAGAGGAAGGTTGGTATTGTATACGAGATCATTGTGGTCAAGGTCACTGTTGTTGTAATAGAAAAATGTTTCAGACTGATAACTTCTGTAAGGAGCGAGATATTGCCATGAAACTTGGTGTTTTGGTAGTTTGAACAGGAAGGCTTGGATTGTATGAGGCCATAAGGATTAAGGTCATTGTTGCTAAAAACCTTTGTTAGGAGTGCGAGATATGAAAATAACAAGTTGAATCATCTTCCCTGAATTATATCAAAGCAATATACCTTAATAAGCAATCTGCCTAAAAGTATGCATTTATAGCAGCCTAGGACTAGTTGTATCTCTTCTTTTGTTTAAGTAACACAAAACCCTATTGTGACAATAGACATGATGGCACTCAGCTGTTTAGTGGTATAGCGATAGGTCTAGTTTATTATTAGATAGGCACATTGAAGTGTTGCAATTGCTGAAAGTTTGTAGGTCTGTTTTGATTTGCTATATAATAAATTTTACTAATTAAGACGTTCCAATTGCACATATTTGAATGGGGGATACAAAACAAAATTTGATTGACTACTCTCTTTTGATAAGGCTTGCATTAAAGTAATTTTAAAGAATTATTTTTGGGTAAAATTGATAAAATGTAAACTTAATTTCGATTTGTATCAGTTATTGTACTTCTGGCCCCCATTTCACTAAACATCTCAACTTGAGATTTTCCTAAATTTTTGGAAAATATAACTTCATGTATATTGATCATTTTACATGTTGAACTTTACTAATGAATAATGATTTGTTCCGAATCCATTTATGTGTGGTCATGTGTGTAAGGAGTTATCATTTAGAGAAATTGAGATTTTTGAGAATTTTTGCATATTTTTTATGTTATCAAGGGCTTACAGACAATTGCTCTTTCCTGGGATCCTAAAATGTTATACAGTACTCAAGCTCAACCCATCTCCGCAAATTACTGATAACTTTCCCACTTGAATCAGAGGAGAGAGACGAATGATAATGAGACACAATGTTGTATATCAATCATCACAGAGACTGTTGCTGTGCAGGAATTCAAACACCAGATCCCTGGATTGATAGTTTGACGTTCCATCTCAAAATAGCAGCCTTCCTTTAAACACATTACATGTATGTATAAGTTAGTAATATTTATGTCCCTTGTCACAATACTTTAGGTGCCATTACACATATACTGGAGGTAAAGGTTTAAGATTCAGCTGTATATTAAACATAATACATGTATGTATAAGTTAGTCATAATAATATCCCTTGTCACCACAAACCAGGTGCTGTTACATATATACTGGAGGTAGAGGTTCTAGATTCAGCTGTATATTAAACATAATACAGGTATGTACAAGCTAGTAATATTTATGTCCCTTGTCACCATACACCAGGTGCTGTTACACATATACTGGAGGTAGAGGTTCTAGATTCAGCTGTATATTAAACATAATACATGTATGTACAAGCTAGTAATATTTATGTCCCTTGTCACCACACACCAGGTGCTGTTACACATATACTGGAGGTAGAGGTTCTAGATTCAGCTGTATATTAAACATAATACATGTATGTACAAGCTAGTAATATTTATGTCCCTTGTCACCATACACCAGGTGCTGTTACACATATACTGGAGGTAGAGGTTCTAGATTCAGCTGTATATTAAACATAATACATGTATGTACAAGCTAGTAATATTTATGTCCCTTGTCACCATAAACCAGGTGCTGTTACACATATACTGGAGGTAGAGGTTCTAGATTCAGCTGTATATTAAACATAATACATGTATGTACAAGCTAGTAATATTTATGTCCCTTGTCACCATACACCAGGTGCTGTTACACATATACTGGAGGTAGAGGTTCTAGATTGAGCTGTATATTAAACATAATACATGTATGTACAAGCTAGTAATATTTATGTCCCTTGTCACCACACACCAGGTGCTGTTACACATATACTGGAGGAAGAGGTGCTAGATTCAGCTGTATATTAAACATAATACATGTATATACAAGCTAGTAATATTTATGTCCCTCGTCACCATACACCAGGTGCTGTTACACATATACTGGAGTTAGAGGTGCTAGATTCATCTATATATTAAACATAATACATGTATGTACAAGCTAGTAATATTTATGTCCCTTGTCACCATACACCAGGTGCTGTTACACATATACTGGAGGTACAGGTTCTAGATTCAGCTGTATATTAAACATAATACATGTATGTACAAACTAGTAATATTTATGTCCCTTGTCACCATATACCAGGTGCTGTTACACATATACTGGAGGTAGAGGTTCTAGATACAGTTGTATATTAAACATAATACATGTATGTACAAGCTAGTAATATTTATGTCCCTTGTCACCATAAACCAGGTGCTGTTACATATATACTGGAGGTAGAGGTTCTAGATACAGCTGTATATTAAACATAATACATGTATGTACAAGCTAGTAATATTTATGTCCCTTGTCACCATAAACCAGGTGCTGTTACACATATACTGGAGATAGAGGTTCTAGATTCAGCTGTATATTAAACATAATACATGTATGTACAAGCTAGTAATATTTATGTCCCTTGTCACCATACACCAGGTGCTGTTACACATATACTGGAGGTAGAGGTTCTAGATTCAGCTGTATATTAAACATAATACATGTATGTACAAGCTAGTAATATTTATGCCCCTTGTCACCATACACCAGGTGCTGTTACACATATACTGGAGGTAGAGGTTCTAGATTCAGCTGCATATTAAACATAATACATGTATATACAAGCTAGTAATATTTATGTCCCTTGTCACCATACACCAGGTGCTGTTACACATATACTGGAGGTAGAGGTTCTAGATTCAGCTGTATATTAAACATAATACATGTATGTACAAGTAGTAATATTTATGTCCCTTGTCACCATACACCAGGTGCTGTTACACATATACTGGAGGAAGGGGTTCTAGATTCAGTTGTATATTAAACATAATACATGTATGTACAAGCTAGTAATATTTATGTCCCTTGTCACCATACACCAGGTGCTGTTACACATATACTGGAGGTAGAGGTTCTAGATTCAGCTGCATATTAAACATAATACATGTATGTACAAGCTAGTAATATTTATGTCCCTTGTCACCATACACCAGGTGCTGTTACACATATACTGGAGGTAGAGGTTCTAGATTCAGCTGTATATTAAACATAATACATGTATGTACAAGCTAGTAATATTTATGTCCCTTGTCACCATACACCAGGTGCTGTTACACATATACTGGAGGTAGAGGTTCTAGATTCAGCTGCATATTAAACATAATACATGTATGTACCAGCTAGTAATATTTATGTCCCTTGTCACCATACACCAGGTGCTGTTACACATATACTGGAGGTAGAGGTTCTAGATTCAGCTGCATATTAAACATAATACATGTATGTACAAGCTAGTAATATTTATGTCCCTTGTCACCATACACCAGGTGCTGTTACACATATACTGGAGGTAGAGGTTCTAGATTCAGCTGCATATTAAACATAATACATGTATATACAAGCTAGTAATATTTATTTCCCTTGTCACCATACACCAGGTGCTGTTACACATATACTGGAGGTAGAGGTTCTAGATTCAGCTGTATATTAAACATAATACATGTATGTACAAGTAGTAATATTTATGTCCCTTGTCACCATACACCAGGTGCTGTTACACATATACTGGAGGTAGGGGTTCTAGATTCAGTTGTATATTAAACATAATACATGTATGTACAAGCTAGTAATATTTATGTCCCTTGTCACCATACACCAGGTGCTGTTACACATATACTGGAGGTAGAGGTTCTAGATTCAGCTGCATATTAAACATAATACATGTATGTACAAGCTAGTAATATTTATGTCCCTTGTCACCATACACCAGGTGCTGTTACACATATACTGGAGGTAGAGGTTCTAGATTCAGCTGTATATTAAACATAATACATGTATGTACAAGCTAGTAATATTTATGTCCCTTGTCACCATACACCAGGTGCTGTTACACATATACTGGAGGTAGAGGTTCTAGATTCAGCTGCATATTAAACATAATACATGTATGTACAAGCTAGTAATATTTATGTCCCTTGTCACCATACACCAGGTGCTGTTACACATATACTGGAGGTAGAGGTTCTAGATTCAGCTGCATATTAAACATAATACATGTATGTACAAGCTAGTAATATTTATGTCCCTTGTCACCATACACCAGGTGCTGTTACACATATACTGGAGGTAGAGGTTCTAGATTCAGCTGCATATTAAACATAATACATGTATGTACAAGCTAGTAATATTTATGTCCCTTGTCACCATACACCAGGTGCTGTTACACATATACTGGAGGTAGAGGTTCTAGATTCAGTTGTTTATTAAACAGAATACATGTATGTACAAGCTAATAATATTTATGTCCCTTGTCACCATATACCAGGTGCTGTTACACATATACTGGAGGTAGAGGTTCTAGATTCAGCTGTATATTAAACATAACACATGTATGTACAAGCTAGTAATATTTATGTCCCGTGTCACAATACACTAGGTGCTGTTACACATATACTGGAGGTAGAGGTGCTAGATTCAGCTGTATATTAAACATAATACATGTATGTACAAGTTAGTAATATTTATGTCCCTTGTCACCATACACCAGGTGCTGTTACACATATACTTGAGGTAGAGGTGCTAGATTCAGCTGTATATTAAACATAAAACATGTATGTACAAGTTTGTGATATTTATGTCCCTTGTCACCATACACCAGGTGCTGTTACACATATACTGGAGGTAGACGTGCTAGATTCAGCTGTTTATTAAACATAATACATGTATATGTTCAAGCTTGTAATATTTATGTCCCTTGTCACCATACACCAGGTGCTGTTACACATATACTGGAGGTAGAGGTTCTAGATTCAGCAGTTTATTAAACATAATACATGTACATGTATGTACAAGCTAGTAATATTTATGTCCCATGTCACCATACACCAGGTGCTGTTACACATATACTGGAGGTAGAGGTGCTAGATTCAGCTGTATATTAAACATATTACATATATGTACAAGCTAGTAATATTTATGTCCCTTGTCACCACACACCAGGTGCTGTTACACATATACTGGAGGTAGAGGTTCTAGATTCAGCTGCATATTAAACATAATACATGTATGTACAAGCTAGTAATATTTATGTCCCTTGTCACCATACACCAGGTGCTGTTACACATATACTGGAGGTAGAGGTTCTAGATTCAGCTGTATATTAAACATAATACATGTATGTACAAGCTAGTAATATTTATGTCCCTTGTCACCATACACCAGGTGCTGTTACACATATACTGGAGGTAGAGGTTCTAGATTCAGCTGCATATTAAACATAATACATGTATGTACAAGCTAGTAATATTTATGTCCCTTGTCACTATACACCAGGTGCTGTTACACATATACTGGAGGTAGAGGTTCTAGATTCAGCTGTATATTAAACATAATACGTGTATGTACAAGCTAGTAATATTGATGTCCCTTGTCACTATACACCAGGTGCTGTTACACATATACTGGAGGTAGAGGTTCTAGATTCAGCTGTATATTAAACATAATACGTGTATGTACAAGCTAGTAATATTTATGTCCCTTGTCACTATACACCAGGTGCTGTTACACATATACTGGAGGTAGAGGTTCTAGATTCAGCTGTATATTAAACATAATACATGTATGTACAAGCTAGTAATATTTATGTCCCTTGTCACCATACACCAGGTGCTGTTTCACATATACTGGAGGTAGAGGTGCTAGATTCAGCTGTATATTAAACATAATACATGTATGTACAAGCTAGTAATATTTATGTCCCTTGTCACCATACACCAGGTGCTGTTACACATATACTGGAGGTAGAGATGCTAGATTCAGCTGTATATTAAACATAATACATGTATGTACAAGCTAGTAATATTTATGTCCCTTGTCACCATACACCAGGTACTGTTACACATATACTGGAGGTAGAGGTGCTAGATTCAGCTGTATATTAAACATAATACATGTATGTGTGTACAAGCTAGTAATATTTATGTCCTTTGTCACCATACACCAGGTGCTGTTACACATATACTGGAGGTAGAGGTGCTAGATTCAGCTGTATATTAAACATAATACATGTATGTACAAGCTAGTAATATTTATGTCCCTTGTCTCCACACACCAGGTGCTGTTACACATATACTGGAGGTAGAGGTTCTAGATTCAGCTGTATATTAAACATAATACATGTATGTACAAGCTAGTAATAATTATGTCCCTTGTCACCACACACCAGGTGCTGTTACACATATACTGGAGGTAGAGGTGCTAGATTCAGCTGTATATTAAACATAATACATGTATGTACAAGCTAGTAATATTTATGTCCCTTGTCACCACACACCAGGTGCTGTTACACATATACTGGAGGTAGAGGTTCTAGATTCAGCTGTATATTAAACATAATACATGTATGTACAAGCTAGTAATATTGATGTCCCTTGTCACCATACACCAGGTGCTGTTACACATATACTGGAGGTAGAGGTGCTAGATTCAGCTGTATTTTTTATTGGAGAGGGTCGGGATGCCAAGATACACGAGCGATACTGCAGATACCATATGGACGGTATTGTTGGATATGGACTCAGTGAGTGGGAATATAGGTACGATTATTTCTATTGAAATTTAATAAATGTATTTTGAATATAATTGTGTAGTACCTTCAATATTTTTCTGATGTAGATGATATATTATGTGTTTTTCTAGTTTATAATATTTTAAAGTTGATCTTGTTGGATAAAAATTATATAGGTTGAACCCTGTCTGTCCATCTCTTTATAATTTTAGGTCTGGTCTGTAATATAATTTAAGGAGTTGCAGTGCCAAGTTCCATATGTTGAGAGAAGCCAACATAGCACAGATGTTCACAACTTTTGTCTGGTCTATTGTCTTATAACCATATCACATGATCTTGCAAGATTTTCAAAACATTCAGAGTACCATTCAACAAGGTGTTGTGCCATAACCTTACCTCTAATATTGGCAAAAAACAAGTGTTCACAATTTCATGTCTGATTTATTATTTTGTAACCATTTCACATAACCATGTGAAACCTTCATTCATTGAGGTGAGACCCCAAGTTTCCATAACTCTCCCTTCATTAATGGCAGAATTATTTCCCCTTATGGTTTTCAGTTTGGTGTTAATGTTAAGATTTTAAGCACCCAGGGTCCGTTTCATTAAAAAAGAGAAATGTCACTGGTAAGCGTCACATGTCCCCCAAATTGTCTGTGAAAATAGTAATTTATTTTAAAATAGGTAGGGATTTATATATATCAATGAATATCAAGAGTAATGGACTTACGTTTCATTTTACATTAAAGTATGACCTTGACCTTTGTGTAACCTTGACATCTGATGTAAAGGTCTAGGTATTTCTACAGGTAAATGCAGGCGACACATCACCATAATATGTTGATCACTTGTGTCAAGCTATTTTAAAATCCCTCAATGTAAGACAAAGTTACAGACATGAAATATCAAACAAATTGAAAGTGTGACGTTGACCTTTGAGGTTAGGTTCTGGTCATTTACGCAACATGTCGTCATGTCGATCAATTGATAAATTGAGCCAAGTGTTTTATGAAATCCATCCATGTATGTTGTTGTTGTTGTATGGTGTTTAGCGTCGCTTTCAACAATTTTTCAGTCATATTGCGACGGTGTCTACTTGAGACAGTATTCTAAGCGCTGTCACACTGGAGTATCATGCCGCAGACACATGGTATGATACCCTACCCAGTCACATTATAATGACACCGGGCCGACCAGACCTAGAACTCTCCTCTAAATGCTGAGTGTCAAGCGAGGAAGCTTCTAGTACATTTTTAAAGTCTTTGGTATGATCCGGCCGGAGATTGAACCCAAGACCTTCCGCATGCGAGGCGGACGCTCTACCACAAGACCACGCCGCAGTATGACAAAGTTACAGACCGAACTTGAAATCTTAAACAGGCTCAAAGTGTTGTCAAACAAACTCAAAGTGTGACTTTAACCTTTGAGGTCTGGGTCTTACAACGACACATCATCATGTCATCATGATCAATTGAGCCAAGTTAAATCCCTCCATATAAGACAAAGTTACAGACCAAACATGAAATATCAAACAAATTGAAATTGTGATCTTGACCTTTTTGAAAAGGTTCTGGGTCTTACACGCATGTGACACTTCTTCATGTCATGTTGATCAATTGAGCCTAGAGGTTTTAAAATCTATCCATGTATGACAAAGTTACAGACCAGACACGAAATCTCACAGACTCAAAGTGTGGTCAAACAAACTCAAAGTGTGGCCTTAACCTTTGAGAAAAGGGTGTGGGTCTTACGCACATGTTGTCATGTCATGTTGATGAATTGAGCCAAGTGTTTTTTTAAATTTATCCATAGGTGACAAAGTTACAGACCGGACACGAAATCTCAAACAGACTGAAAGTGTCATCAAACAAAGTTAAATTGTGACCTTGACCTCTGGGTGTTAAGAGCGATTTTTTAAATATAGTTTTTAAGATACAGTCGAAACTCGTTACCTCTATGCACTCGAGTCGATATTCCGGTAATGTCGATATTTTTTCCAGTCCCAACTTTTCCCATTCTTTGCTTACCCATTCTTTGCTTATATAAATAAATTCCTTTTATCTCGATATTGTCTCTGTCGATATTCCGGGTATCTCGATCCCAGTTCTAGTTCACCGATTGATCATTTCACACCTTTAATTGAATGTTTGTCTCGATATATTGATTGTTGACATAATATTGATTGTTTTTCTACGCCGTGTGTAAATCTACGCCTACCATTTTTCACAGTTTAAGACGCAACAATAATTACCGGTCAACGACAAAGGTGTCAGTTTTAATGACTGACAGAACGTTGCAAACATCATGTCATCGAATTGGGTGATTACATATACATTTTGTTTAAATATCATTTGATTCAATCAATCAGCCTCACATTGCCGAGAAATTCAAAGAAGGACCCGGATATTAGCATTTATCACAACAGTGTAATTGTGCATGGACCGTAATATGAAAGCAAAAGTACAAATGACATACAAAAATTATCAGGTGATGAAAATAAATGTTGATTTTGAGACGAAATCTATGTCAATATTCGGATATCTCAGGATTTTTTGGCAGTCCCTCTAATATCGAGATAACGAGTTACGACTGTACATGTACCATATTGACTGTTGGTTATATACAATCTGAACAAGTATTTGTTAAACATTACAACACATGATATAAAATGTATTTGCTTTTCCTATTTCAGGAACACTGATGGCACCGAGCCACAAAACAACATGAGTGTGGAGGCTTCTCACAGGGTGGTTACTGACTGCATGAGGTTTTAGACTGACCACACATGGATAACTAGTCAATAATAACAAATGTATTGATAACAATTATTTTTCATTTTATTATGCATTTAAATTAAATGACTCATACTTAAATATACATACTAAATATATAAACAAAAAAAGTCATGTAACTGTTACCTGTTATTTAATGATAAATCATTGACCAAGCTTTAAATATGTATCTATTAAAATAAGTATTCTGCAATTCAAATAATGTTGAAGGAGCATTAGTTGTTACCCCTGTCCACAATTTGTCTGTCTAATAAATATATTTCGGGTGTACATGCATACTTATTAAATACAGGTCAAGTTTGATATTTGTCAACATCATTTAAATTTTACACAAGTTATGGCCCATTTTGAATTTATTTTTCTTTAAAACCCTCGGTTGCATTTCACACAAAAACTTACGATAAAATAGGTTGTAAATGTAAAGTAGGTATCATACATAATATTTTTAATATTACTCCAGATTAACCCAACCTCTGATTGAATATTTCACAAAACGGTATGTTTTCTGAAAATACAATGTTAAATTCATGTGGATGACTATGAATTATTTGATGAAAGTTTCTTACTTTACGTTTTTTGTGAAATGCAACCCTGGTTTCCGATCAATGGTTGGGGTGTATTCATGTTGGCAGACACATTTCTTTTTTTAATAAATTTCAGTCTGTGATACAATACATGGTACAATGATCTATCTTTAACTCATTATTACAATTTATATAATAATTTACATTTTTTTACATGGTTTATAAATTGTATTTTCTTATAAACTACTAATTTTGACTCAAACATTCAATTACTTGTTACATCATTTTTAGTATTTTGTGTTCTAATGAATGACAACCCTCAGAATTAATCATTTAAGGCAAAAAACACATAACGTCACTTACACCCTTTCCTATACGCGTACGCCACTTTCCATCACCTTGTATATCCTGATATACTGGTTGCATTCAACAAAAAAAATTAATATAAATTTGAGCTTCTCCAAAACATTAGTATAATGCAGTCAATAGGAGTTATATCTTCAGAATTAGTGATCTGATAATAAATTAATGAAATGGGGTTTAATGATGGCCAACAGGAAGAATCCTGGGCTGTTTTCAGCACCATTGAACAGCAAACACATTTATGCTTGGTTCCCTAAAATTATCACGTACATTGTGCTAACAGAAGGTTGAGCCAGGAAAATATGTAAGGAAACATTTAATCAAACTTCAAGCCCACACTCACGCCTTATGTACAACAGCAACAAATTAACATACAGATGGAGAAAGTGTATAAAAACATCAACAAATTAATCTAGAACCTTTATATCTGCAGAGTTTCAATGAATTGTATCTACATGTCCTATCCTTGCCACCACTCGTGTAGCACCCTGGAACTACACAAGTGGATAATTTTACCACATTAATGAACATGGTCTGACACAGAAACAGGAAAAATGATATACTCACCTTAAAAAACAACAACAATCAACATAGCACTGTCAGTATTAAACTGTTTATACATTCAATGTAAAAATTGATACAGCTTTTGTTTTTGTCAGAAAGTATAAAACATTTCTATCATGTAATTATTACAGCAGAACTTCGTTGGCTCAAAAACGGATGACTCGAACAAATTCTTATATCTATGCATTTACATGTACATGTATGGTATGATGTTGAACAATACTTGGCTCGAACAACCCTTAACTCAAACTAGTTTGTCCAGTCCTGTCGAGTAACTGTATATATAATATATGAGTATTATATGTAACTATGTGTGTTGTATATAACATGCTAATTTATTGATATTTGTTGGCTACAAACTTATAAACAATTTTAATAAATTGTAATAAAATATATTTTGATATGATTTGATTTTATGGTTGCGTAATTTTTACCCAAAATTATCTATGTCTGGCTCACTTCATTTTCATATTGCCACCTAGTACAACAAAAGTTCATCTTGTCGAGAAACCATAATAAACATTAAAGTTTATTAAGAGAGCATTTTAAAAGTATTGTCTTGTTAATGGAGATGTCTTTAGACGTGCTTGACTATGATGTGTGAGTATTTAGACTGCATTCCATTTTTAATCATGCCTTTTGGGTTAAATTACAGAAACATAGTCTGGAGAGTGCTGCTGATGCACATGCTCAATACAAAATCCCAAACCCACCTTCATTGCTACTATAGTAGTAGCATCGCACCACGGCTAGATTACAATTGTATTTGTCTTATTAGCATAATAGATGCATTAAAATGAAATTATTGATCATGAAATAATCTTTATTTTTGATCAGTTTGTTTATACAAACATGCAAGTTAACTTACCTGATTTTACCGAGAATTTATATAGAAACTAACTGCGATGTAATGAAATCAGTTGCCTGTGAAATTTGAATGATTAAACAACAAAATTATTAATTCTTTGCATGCTATTTTATAACCATTTAGTAGAGAGATGCAAGTTTCCTATCCTTCCACATAAATCCTTGTTTAAATGTAATTTGGCCACATCGTTCCATGGCAGTTTGCTTTTTTTTTTAAAGTATCTCAAAAAATTTGTTAAACAAGTTAGCTTTACTAGAAAGGGTCCAAAGGAGAGGTTGGCTAGCTAGTTTAATGGAACTGATTCTTGGCAGAACATGTGATGGGGTCGGTATGTCCACCAAATGGCCATGATTGGTTAAATCAAGGACCTATACAGGATAGGAAACCTGCATTTCTCTGCTAAATGTTTATAAAATAGCATGGGAAGAATTAATCATTTGGCAAATTAATCATTCAAGTTTAATAGGTTACCAATTTCTTTGATTTTATTGTTGCAGTATAAAAATTTTGTAATCATAAGTACTTCAACAAGAAAGAATTATGATTTGTATTTCTGAGAGGAATGGAACTTAAGTTATTTGAAAACTAGATTATGCAAGATTTTTTTGTGAATACAGGAGCATTCATAACATCTCAATCAGTTGCAATTCCTTCTCTATGTAAGTCCAGGATATAAATAAAAGATCTGATACAAGCTGGATCTTCTGCTCTCTTGATATCTAATTATATAAGACATTAAGAAAGAAGAGATCCAAAGGAATTCAAAATGTTTGCCCGACACAAAGATGGTATGGCTAAATTTGTTGTTGGTTTTGCTTTTAACAATTTTTTTCTTTTTCTTTCTTGTAACAATCATTCGTTTTTCGTGGTTTGTGCAGCTGAAAAAGTCTGACTTGACCCACAACACTCCTTTCAACTAGCACCCATGACCTCCATCAAAAAGACTGATTGAATGTACACATAGATATATCAAACAGTTGGAATAGCATAATGCCTTAATTATTCATATTATATCTTCTTAACAAACTTTGTCGGAGAGAATTATCAAAAGTATTGGATATATAGTGTTCAACACTAGGAAGAGCTGATTCCTACCATCTTGGGCATGTTTCACCACCATTTGTAAGTCTAAAGATCTTCTTAAAAACAAATTGTGATACCCAGCAATGCCTCATTTGTGCAGTATTGTTTCAGTTTTAAAAAGAATACTTTTTACAATGCTAGAGAAAATTCGTAAAATGAAACACTAAAGGAATTACCCTACTTTTTTTCCTATTTTCAAATTTTACACTAAAGAAGTTCATAAACTTATGAATGTTAGTGAAACAGGCCCCAGGTTTTCTGTGGTGCACGCTGCTGTCAATAGCTGGTTCTCCAGACATTGAAAGTTTCTGTTTCTCTGTGTTATACAGTTGTCAATAGCTGGTTTCCCATGCATGTAATGTTTCTGGTTCTCTGTGGTATACACTGTTGTCAATAGCTGGTATCTCATACATGTAATGTTTCTGGTTCTCTTTGGTATAAATTGTTGTCAGTAGCTGATTGCCCATACATTTAAAGTTTCTGGTTCTCTGTGTTATACAGTTGTCAATAACTGGTACACCAGACATATAAAGTTTCTGGTTTTCTGTGTTATATAGTTGTCAATACGTTGGTTCACCAGACATATAAAGTTTCTGGTTCTGTATTATACAGTTGTCAGTAGCTGGTTTCCCAGACATTTAAAGTTTCTGGTTCTCTGTGTTATACAGTTGTCAATAGCTGGTTTCGGAAACTTTCCCCATACATACATGCATACCAGAAAATCTTCATCAAATATCATGTTCTTCTTCTATAATTTCATTGGAGTTCTTCTGTTGTCTGTATCTAGCCCCTGGTTGTGTTATATTACCTGCCAGACTTTCCTGGGATGTAAAACGACTCAGGGCTCCTCCTGTATGGAAATGATAGTAAATATAAATATTAATGACCTCATACATGTGTTACCAGTCACTGAATTTAAAAATTATTTTGTCACATAGTGGCATATATTTCACAACATCAGTGGTTCACCACAACTTCATATCAATATGTTGCTAGCTATCAAATTATGCTTTATAATAAGTAAATAAATTGTGGATTTTATTATTGTTGGTCTGTAAAAGGTTCTTGGTCCATATTGACCATAAATATTGTCTAAATATGGTAACAGTTCTCTTCTCCGAATGACAGATAAGATAGCATGTTTATAAAAATATTGTTTAATCACATCTAAGGCAGTTGACATGTTTCTATCGGATTTTTTGACGTCTGGTATAATTCATCAAAAATCTGTACAATTCATCTATGAAATCTCAGCTTTCGTTGAAGTTTTGTCTATTTTTTTTTAAATATAGTGCTGCAGTTTCTTGTTAACAAGCACCCCCAGGCAGTACATATTTTTTTCGGATGATTTTCTCAATTTTTCCTTTGTAAAATAATCATTGATTCAAAATTGTTTTCAATAACATTATAAAATTACTTATTTCATTTCCTTAATAGTAACACAGTTCTCTTTATGTTCACAGTGGTATGACTTTTTTACTATTGTATAGTGAAAAGATACATGGCAACCTTGATCAAATTCAGTAAACACTTTTCAGAGATTACTTTAAAGTTAGGCAAGGTTGTTGACACTCGTGTAAAACTTCAATTTTGCAATTTTCAATAAAAACAGAATGGAACAGATATTTTACTTCAGACGTGTACATAAATACATCATCATACATGTAGTAACATATCTACAACTCATAGTATCACGCAAACTACATTGTTAATAAGTACATCATTAGTACCGTCAAATTTCATTACCATTTGGTATATATTAAATATCTATTTATGTTTTAAATATAAATGTCAAAATATACAAGAAATATTTTTCAGTCCTAAATTCTTCAAGAAGAAGAAGAGGATGAACACATTCATTAAACATTTAAATGATTATTATTATTTCTTTGCCAAATATATATTTAAATTTCACATTAAACATTTCATTTCTTAATTTCAGAAAACAAAGTATATACACCAAGCAAATCCAATTAAAATAATTTTGTCATTTGATATAAGCAATTAAAGCTTGTACACGGAAGGTCTTGGGAAACACATTTTTATATCTATACCCCTTAAATCACTGTAGCATGAACAGATAAAAGTAAAATGGTATATATCTTCCACCTCAGTTGAGTTACAGCATATAAGGTGTTATCATACAATGTAATTGTAATTTATTTAAAAGATTATGTGCTATGAAATTATATTTCTGATTAAATTTTACACATGAATATGATTGTGTGTCATAAGTATATATACACATGTATAAAAATGTAAATAATGCCAGAATGGCCCTAAATCGCTCACCTGTGGCAGAAGAGACATTAATAATCTGATTTGGCCAGTTCAAGAACTTGTCCGAGATATTATAGTTATATAATATTTTGCAAGTTTGGTGAAGATCAAATGAAAATGAAGGTGCTAGAGTGCATACACGGTAAAATAGAGCATTTTTTAATGTTTCAAGGACCATAACTCTGACATAAATAATCAGATTTGACCAGTTCAAGAACTTATCCGAAACATTATGGTTATATAACTACTATATAAGTTTAGTGAAGATCCAATGAAAAATGCGAGTGCTAGAGTTCACACAACAAAAAAATTCACAGAAGGATGGCGGACAATAGGCTATCAGAGATTAATGTTGTTATTTTAAACCCGAATTTGATTGTGTTAATTGGTTTTCCAAGATTCTATAAATAACACTTTGATAATATAGTTTTAGTTGGTTTCCAATGATGTAGCATATCAAAATAAAAGTCATTTTATCGTGACAAAATAATTGCTGTTAGTTTAAACTTATTTATTTTACATTGATTGTGAAACAGTTCTTATAACTTAGACAAACTTACACAAAGTCTTCCAGGATAGAACCAATACTAAGCATATGTGGAAAAGATGTCTTGCACAAGGACACCACACATAGCCACGGCGGAGGATCGAACCCACGATCCGCCGATCATGGGTTTGGTGCTCTACCACTGGACCATGCGCTCATTTAATCATGATAAAATAAATGTTGTTCTATCATGACAAAATAAATGTCGCTTTAGTGTGACAAAATAAATGTCATTTAGATATCTTCATAAGTTGGAGAGTAGCTCAGCATTTTACCTACAAGAGCCAAGTTATACAGACAACACCGTATGATGAATAGGTTAAAATAAGAAAAATGTCACCGGTTTATTACTGGCCTGTACTGGAACGTCATATGATAAAATCATATATGTGTATACTTTGACATTTACAGTCATGCGGTATTCATGAAAGAAATCAACATGTTTAATGTAACGTGTATTAAGAAAATTAAGTGCTTAAGATTACTTTTTTTTAAAGACAATGAAGAAAAGGTTGATAAATAAATATAAATCATACATGCAGAAACAGATCCATACATATATACACATCTATATTACATATGGAAACTAGAACTATCACTGAAGGAGATGAATACCCCCCCGAACACCACAATGTCACAGTACATAAAATATAATGTAATATTTTATGATGAAATGGGGAAAGAGAGCTTAATGCAGTAGGTCTTTCTTCTGTTTTAAGTAAGAAAGCAATTGATTTTAAAGTTTTGGAGGAAAGTGGACCTGGACAAACAAAGGTTTACCAAGGTATATTTTCAATGTAGATGCCAATGCAAGCAAGAGTAAGAAAGACAATATTAAACTTACAGTAATTTCTTTTATTATAATATATTGCACAACATATAAAAATAATTTGTCAGTTATGATTGTTGGGGAACATAGATGGGAAATATAATATATATAACATATGTTCATATAATGTATAACATAAAATACAGATATGAAGTTTGTCGATCTATGCAGATGTTTGTGAATAATAAAGATGGAATCTACAGTGTCCATTGCCTCATGAAATAGACAACTTAACTCTCGGAATCATGGTGAAAATGTTTATACATGGAATTTGATTAGCAGGAAGTCATCCTATTGATGTCTATTTTATCTGTTTGTTTCCTGCATACCAGCTTTTCACCACAAATTCTCTCTAAATTGAATTTGAAAAACGAAGTACCGCTTCCGGCTCTTCCCATAAAATAGTACCTCTCTGATGAATCTTGAAATCAGAATCTTGTAATAAAACAAGACCCTGTGACCTTGACCTTGGACGTGAAACATAGACCATGCACAACTAGGCATGGTACTTATCACTTTTGTGAAGTATCATTTAATTCTGACCAGGGATTATTGAGATTTAGCATCCACAAGATTTTACTATCTCGAGCCCCTGTGACCTTGACCTTTGACGTATTGACTAGAGTCATGGACCATGCACAACTAGGCATGGTACTTATCACTTACCTGAAGCATCATTAAATTCTGACCAGGGGTTATTGAGATTTAGCATCCACAAGATTCCCTCTACAATTTACTATCTCCAGCCCGTGTGACCTTGATCTTTGACTTTTTTACCTGAAACATCGACCATGCACAACTAGGCATGGTACTTATCACTTCTGTGAAGTTTCATTAAATTCCTAGTAGGGGTTACTGAGATTTAACGTCCACAAGATTCCGTCTACAGACAAACAGACAGACAGACGGACAAGCTGAATCCAGTATACCCCCCTAACACTTTGTGTTCGGGGGGTATAATAATAAAACAAAAGATTAAGTATATATTTAAATAACTAGATGCCCAGGGGGAACACTTGTGATCTAATATTTTAGAATTTGTCAAGTGGTGTACAAGATATGGAGAGCGGACACCCAATATTGTAACTATTTCCAATCTTACCATTGTAAGTATTATCTAAAATGTTATTGTTAATTGACCTTTGAGCTATGCGTCTGGGTCTAACATATGAAAATATTGTCTGATTGTTGTGAATATTTGTGAAGAGTTATTTCAAATTCTAAAAGGTGGTTTAGAAGATAAGGAGCAAACGTGACCTTAAACTATACCCTGTGTGTCACACATCTGTGCCATGATATTTTAAAATCTGTCTAGTAATCTACAAGATATGGAACAGATACAAAATATTGTATATATTTCTGACCTTGACCTTTGAACTACAGACTTTCACACGACAACATCGTCTCATTATGGTCAACATTTGTGCAAAGTTATTTCAAGTAGTTTAAAACATATGGAGAGTACACTAGACACGTTATCCACTATGGTAAACATTTAAGATGAGATATTTGAAAATCCCTCTATGCATGAGAAAGTTACAGCCAAGACAAGATCAGACAGACGCATGCACATGTACACTGAACCGCTGTTGTAACACTTTTATTGAGATCACCGAAAGGGGGCTCGACATATTTCAGGAAAACTTTGTCTCACCCTCGTACAACTAAGAAATATTTAAAATGTTATTGTTAATTGACTAGTGATGGTCATTGGTTGTGGAGAAGCATGGGCAGGATTTTTTCATTCGGAAAATCCAAGGGCCTTATGTCGCCAAAAAACACTGAACCTGAAGGCAAAAATTAAATACAAAACTGGGGCCAAGACTTACCCTTCCCAGCAAGTTACAGTGAATTCTAACTGCTGGTTCAAGAGGAAAAGTACGAACAAAAATCAACATTACAGCAATGAAAAGGGTCACAACTCTGCCGAAAATAACCAAACCGGAATGCAAGAGTGTTATACATCACTAGATATCATTTTTCTCAATAAGTTTTATTGAATGTGTATGACAGTTCATGAGAAGAAACACAGACAAGAGTTTTAATTCAGAAAATGCAAGGGAACGTAACTCGGTCAAAAATCATCAAACAAGAATGCAAAAAGGATTTGCGCAACTGAACCTCACACTGATCCTCCCCAATAAGTTTCAGCTAAATCTGTTTACAGATGTTAGAGTTCTTAAGACAAGATATATTCTATTCCAAAAATACAAATGCAGAATTACCTTAAATAACATATCAACATATTTGAGGATTATATTAATAACATATCAACATACTGTAAGATTATATTAAGTTACATATCAACATACTTGAGGATTATATTAATAACATATCAACATATTAAAGATTATATTAAGTTAATTAAGTTACATATCAACATACTTGAGGATTATATTAAGTTACATATAAACATACTTGAAGATTATATTAAGTATTAAGTTACATATAAACATACTATAGGATCCGATGATATTAAGTTACATATAAACATATTTGAGGATTATATCAATAACATATAAACATATTATAAGATTATATTAAACTACATATCAACATACTATAGGATTATATTTAGTTACATATAAACATACTATAGGACTATATTGAGTTACATATAAACATACTATAGGACTATATTGAGTTACATATAAACATACTATAGGACTATATTAAGTTACATATCAACATACTTGAGGACTATATTAAGTTACATATCAACATACTATAGGACTATATTAAGTAACATATCAACATACTTGAGGACTATAATAAGTTACATATCAACATACTATAGGACTATATTAAGTTACATATCAACATACTATAGGACTATATTAAGTTACATATAAACATACTATAGGACTATATTAAGTTACATATCAACATACTTGAGGACTATATTAAGTTACATATCAACATACTATAGGACTATATTAAGTTACATATCAACATACTTGAGGACTATAATAAGTTACATATTAACATACTTGAGGATTATATTAATAGCATATCAACATATAAGATTATATAAAGTTACATATCAACATACTTGAAGATTATATTAATAACATATTAACATACAAGTACGGCACTTAGATTTCCCATAGATACACGTGACAAACCAAGTTCCAGTCGAGCTAAGAAATATAAATCAATTAAGAATGTTAACAAATACATCTCTTCAAAGATACTGCACTCCCATAACTATCTCAATAATAATACCTTGTAAATTATCAATCTGAGCCTGTATAAATAAATTCTTAAGTTTACGAATATAATAATATGAACTTTATAAAACCTTCCGAAGCCATATAAGAATAGTTGGCAATTGAATGTGCTTTAATGATAACCATGTACATTGAACAGGTAAGGTATTCTGTATTTTCCTCGTGTCTTCTCTTTCCTTATTCATATTTATTATATATATTTTTGTTTTCATGCCTTAGAAAATATTTATGCCTTTGTTTTGTTGTAGGAAGTCCGTGTGGTTCCGGCTAAGAATAGAATCACTGTCGATCTCTGCAGAGGGGTAGGAATCCTCCAAATGGGTGTCATGTTCATTTTATCATTTTTTGTCATGTTCACTAATGTGGTTAAATTATCAACCCCTGTGTGGTTCCTGGGAGCCATGAGTGATGGCAAGAATAGGACCACTGTGGCTTATGCATGTCGTAAGAAGCGACAAATTGAGTAATACAATAGAATTTGCTGAAACTCTGCAGTTCTGCAGGTATCAAGGTTCTAGGTTCATTCTGCATATTCATTTGTTGATGTATTTTTTTAATCTGTATGTTAATTAGTTGTTTTTGTACATGTAGAGTGAACTTGGAATCTTCCTTCCTGTTGGCGTCGAATAACCTATAATGTGTTGGTATGCAGTAAAACCCTATTCATTCATTCATTGTTGTAGAAATTTTTCAATTTATGAAGTGTTAGACACTAAGTTCAGAATAATGATGTCAATTATGTTTTTATGTCAAGTCTTTGTACCTACATGAACAGGAGTAAGGTTAGCTTGATGTTTTATAATATATAACATGTATTTAAACAATACATTGCATGTGACAAGAACAACAGTAGGAATCTAGTATGACCATTTAATATCTACTTCAAAATGATGATTTTTAACTCTACTGGCCATAGGCCAGAAGTGCTTATGCGAAGGCGCGTTGTCTGTCGTCCGTCGTCTGTTAGCAGCACTTTCTCTGAAACCACTAGGCCAGTTAAACTGAAACTTCACATGGGTGTTTCTATTGCATAGGAGACTATACAGAAGATTTTTTTTTTTCGATCTGAAATTTAGGATGGCTGCTAACCCTATAAATTTTAGCCCCTAAATTCTTATCTGCAATCAAACCCCTACACATAGGGATAGTTTATGCAAAATATGAACAAATCTGACATACCGGTTGTTAAGAAAACGAATTTAGTAATTCCCAATTTTTACCCTTTTGGGGCCCTTCATGACCCCTTAAGACAGTGGAACCCAATCATTTTTACAAATCTTAACCTCTTTCACCAAACAATGCTTCTGTGAAGATATAAGCAAAATCATTTCCATTTTAAAAAAAAAAAAAAAAAAATATTATAATGACATGTGTCCTGTTATTGAACCCTTGGGGCGGGGTCATATTTAACCATAGGGACACCATTTGAACAAATCTAACAAAACTATAGTTGGTCATCATTTCTACATAAACATTTTGAAAATCTGTTGGGCCATTCATGAGAAGAAGATTTTTTAAGTTTTGGACTATTTTTAGTAACGGCGGCTATCTTGAATTTCAGATCGAAAAAAAAAAAAATCTTCTGTATAGTCTCCTATGCAATAGAATCACCCATGTGAAGTTTCAGTTTAATTGGCCTAGTGGTTTCAGAGAAAGCGCTGCTAACAGACGACAGACAACGGACGACAGACAACGTGCCATCGCATAAGCACTTCTGGCCTTTGGCCAGTAGAGCTAAAATTATCCAGAGGGTGAGATTTTTTCTCTCCCATTCATCTGAGTCAAGTGAAAAATCTTTGATAATGGCCTTCATCACAAAAATATTCTTTTTTTTTATTGCATGTTTGACACCAAAAATATCACATATATATGAAGAAATGGACATTTTAAAGTACATACTCAAAGTATGTACCAAATAGTACACATGCTTATCTTTCCACACATTGTTTAAATAATTCACTTCAAATATAATTTTTAATCTGACCTTTTTCTTGTAAGTAGTAAGCAAGATGTCTTATATAAATACGTTGACGTCATTATTCTGATGTAACATCTATCTCTTTTTATGTTTTCCTACGACAGAATCAAGTTTTTGAATATTTTTGTAGAAGTGAAAATGTATATGATTATGATTTATGGATAAGTGAATACATTACAAAAGATTGATTTAGTCCCAGATATTCGTCAGGCCGTTTGAGAAAGCTATCATGTGACATGGAAGATAGAGTTTTCCTCCATATCTTCTATGGGAGATTTTTCTATCCCACATGGATACCGATGACAAATCCTTACATTCCTCCCACAGTAAGACAAGAAAAGTCACTTGCGCTTGTTTAACATTCACATATATAATCAATGTCTAATATTAAAAAAATACACATACAAGTATTTTAATCATTAAGCAAATTATTTTCTGATTCTAATGATGACTAATTAATCTGTCACTTACCAGACATTGCTCTACCAGTAGCAAATATTTTTCTCTTTTCCACTTTCCTTTCCTACAATAAAGTTGACATCAACAGAAATATAATTATTCAATACAAATCATACTGATAACAAGTAAAGATGAAGTCTTGTTGACTATTTTCCTAAGTATATGAAACACAAAGGCACATAAAATACATACTGAGTGCAGGCAGATATATAAAGGCATATATTCATGGAAGGTATAGGTGCATGAAGGCACATATATACAGATGGCTTAACATGAAGTCTTATCTATTTCCTAGATATATGGAACACAAACTTTAAGGCACATATATACTGATGGCTAGTAAAGATGAAGTCTTGACAATTTCCTAGATATATGAAACACAAAGGCACATATATACTGATGGCTAGTAAAGATGAAGTCTTGACTATTTCCTAGATATATAAAACACAAAGGCCACATATATATTGATGGCTAGTAAAGATGAAGTCTTGTTGTTTCCTAGATATATGAAACACAAAGGCACATTTCCTAGATAAATATGAAACACAATTGCACATATATATTGATGGCTAGTAAAGATGAAGTCTTGACAATTTCCTAGATATATGAAACACAAAGGCACATATATACTGATGGCTAGTAAAGATGAAGTCTTGACTATTTCCTAGATATATGAAACACAAAGGCACATTTCCTAGATATATATGAAACACAATTGCACATATATATATTGATGGCTAGTAAAGATAAAGTCTTGACAATTTCCTAGATATATGAAACATGAAGGCACATATATACTGATGGCTAGTAAAGATGAAGTCTTGACTATTTCCTAGATATATAAAACACAAAGGCACATATATACTGATGGCTAGTAAAGATGAACTCTTGACTATTTCCTAGATATATGAAACACAAAGACCCATATATACTGATGGCTAGCAAAGATGAAGTCTTGACTATTTCCTACATATATGAAACACAAAGGCACATATATATTGATGGCTAGTAAAGATGAAGTCAGGACAATGACCTAGATATATGAAACACAAAGGCACACACACACACACACACACACACACACACACACACACACATATATATAACCCTAACCCTATATTGATGGCTAGTAAAGATGAAGTCTTATCTATTTCCTAGACATATGAAACACAAAGGCACATATATACTGATGGCTAGTAAAGATGAAGTCTTGACTATTTCCTAGATATATAAAACATGAAGGCACATATATACTGATGGCTAGTAAAGATGAAGTCTGGACAATTTCCTAGATATATGAAACACAAAAGCACATATATATTGATGGCTAGTAAAGATGAAGTCTTGACTATTTCCTAGATATATAAAACATAAAGGCACATATATACTGATGGCTAGTAAAGATGAAGTCTGGACAATTTCCTAGATATATGAAACACAAAGGCACATATATACTGATGGCTAGTAAAGATGAAGTCTGGACAATATCCTAGATATATGAAACATAAAAGGCACATATATACTGATGGCTAGTTAAGATGAAGTCTGGACTATTTCCTAGACTATATGAAACACAATGGCACATATATACTGATGACTAGTAAAGATGAAGTCTTGACTATTTCCTAGATATATGAACACAAAGACACATATATACTGATGGCTAGCAAAGATGAAGTCTTGACTTTTTCCTAGGATATATGAAACACAAAGGCACATTTCCTAGATATATATGAAACACAAAGCCACATATATATATTGATTGCTAGTAAAGATGAAGTCTGGAACAATTACCTAGATATATGAAACACAAAGGCACATCATAATATATATTGGATGGCTAGTAAAGATGAAGTCTTTGACTATTTCCTAGATATATCAAACATTGAAGGCAATATATACTGATGGCTAGTAAAGATGAAGTTTGGACTATTTCCTAGATATATGAAACACGAAGGTGCATATATACAGATGACTAGTAAAGATGAAGACTTATCTATTTCCTAATATATGAAACACAAAGGCACATATATACCGAGGGCTAGTTAGATGAAGTTCTTGACTATTTCCTAGATATATGAAACACAAAGGCACATATATATTGATGGCTAGTAAAGATGAAGTCTTGAATATTTCCTAGATATATGAAACACACAGGCACATATATACTGATGGCTAGTAAAGATGAAGTCTGGACTATTTCCTAGATATATGAAACACAAAGGCACATATATACTGATGGCTAGTAAAGATGAAGTCTTGACTATTTCCTAGATATATGAAACACAAAGGCACATATATATATTGATGGCTAGTAAAGATGAAGTCTTGACTATTTCCTAGATATATAAAACATGAAGGCACATATATATTGATGGCTCGTAAACATGAGGTCTGGACTATTTCCTAGACATATGAAACACGAAGGCACATAAGTCATCATTTAAATGTGCGGACATTTTCTTTGCTCACTATGGAATCTTTTTGTTTAATGAGGTTTATCACACTATTCAAAACATTACATGTTAGAATGAATTCATGTAGAGCCGCCGTCCTTTTGCAAGTAACTTGCAAACTTTTTAAAAAAATTGTTTTGACCAAATCGGTCTTGAACTCACAACCACAGTGGTTTGTTGGAGGAGTTGTGGTGGTCTAGCCATTAGCATGCTTGCTCCAAGAACCAGAAGTTACCTGATCGATTCCCGGTGGGGCTTCGTGTTTTTAAACACACTCCCACAGTGCTTTATTTGGGCAAAGTGCTGTGAAAGCATACAATCCTTCAAAGGGAATTTAAAGCAGTTGGCCCGTGTACAAGGAGTCATATCAGTGCATGTAAAAGATCTCACTGAACTTCTATATTAATCAGTGATGCAAATGCCTGTAAACTTCCCTCAGAAACGAGGATTTCTATAACAATCAGAAGTGATTGCTGAAAATAACAGAAGAAAAAACAAGCAAACTCTGTGAATTTATGTCCCCTGCCTTTTTCAAAAAATTTGATTCAGGCTTTCTTAAGTTATGGCACGGAAACCAAAAAACCCCAAATAATTTCACAAATTAAAGGGTTATAACTGTAGAATGACAAATGCCACAACACCTTAAATGGAAGTTGGCCTGTGATTTATCTTTAAAACATTGTTATACAATTCTTAAGTCATTGCACGAAAACCCCAGAAAGTGTGACAGACGAACGAAAATTACGATTTTTTCACAAATTAAAGGGGCACAACTCTACAATACCAAAAATCAAACTAAGCCTGTGTTTTGTCATTATAAACATTGTATTAAAATTTCAAAAGATTTGATTCAGGCATTCTTAAGTTATTGCACGGAAACCAAAAGTGTGACAGACAGAAAGACAGACGGACCCAAATTAATGTCTCCCACTTTGAAAAAAAATTGGTGATAGGCAACTGAAATCTTTTTAAAAGGAGAATAAACGATTGAAGAAGAACTTACAAACTTGAGTTGTTTGCGCAACTCATCAACAAGACGTCTGTAGGAAGAAAACTTCACTTTGAAGTACACTATACACATTCTGAAATAAATTATATGGTTTCTCAACACAAAATATTTTGAAAACATGCTTTATAAATAATTTCAAATACTAATTTAAATCAATAGCATAAAGTTTATGAGAAAAAATAAATTATGAATAGAAAAATGCAATCAATCATAACGGTCCTTATAGTTAATGAATGAATGAATAGGGTTTTATGGCATACCAACACATTATAGGTTATTCGTCGCCAACAGGAAGGAAGATTCCAGGTTCACTCTACATGTACAAAAACAACAAATTAACATACAGATTTAAACAAAAATACACCAACAAATGAATATGCAGAATGAACCTAGAACCTTGATACCTGCAGAACTGCAGAGTTTCAGCAAATTCTATCGTATTACTCAAATTGTCGCTTCTTACGACATGCATGAGCCACAGTGGTCCTATTCTTACCATCACTCATATGGCTCCCTGAAACCACACAGGGGTTGATAATTTAACCACAATACTGAACATGACAAAAAATGATAAAATGAACATGACCCCCATTCGGAGGATTCCTACCCCTCTGCAGAGATTGGCAGTGATTCTATTCTTAGCCGGAACCACACAGGCTCCTTATTGTTAAATCTGAAACATCTGATATTCTAAAAACCTTATCTAACAAAGTCAACATCTATACTTTTAGCAAGCACTCACATTATAAATAATAACTTTATATAGAAAACAAACACAACGGTAAAAGTATTGTAACCAGCCACTGTGGTGATGTATGCAGCAATACTTACAACAGAAAGATTAGTATAGGTACAACAATGGCTGGAGTGGTGATGTATTCCACTATATCCTCCAGCCAGTTGGGCAGGTCACCAATCAAAGAACTCACCACACCATAAGGACGGTCATAGTTGCGGAATGGGCCACACTCAGGTGATGGATTAAATCTAAAAAAATAAAAAATTAAATTACCAGTATGATTGATAGAGGTTATTATATTTACAAGCTTCAGCACAAGAATAAAAATTGTTTTCATTTCTGGTTTTTGACTGAATGATATTTTTTTTTTTTTAAATTCAGACATTGGAAGGAAACATTTCATGACTGGAAGAAACCTTGATGAGTATATTGAGAACTAACAATCTTGTATCATATTTTTTTTTATTCTGCATGGTAAAAGAGTGGCAACCCAACTGGTTACACTTCTTTCTTAATTTAACTTCATTCAATTGATAGTTTCACTGAATAAACCAATAAATTCTAATCAAAGTATGTTTCACAATTTTAAATTTGTTGTTGGATGGTTTTTAGCATCGCTTTCAACAATTGTTGGTGTCTACTTGACAGTATTCTAAGAACTACCACAATGGAGTATCATGCACAGACACATGGAATGATACCCCACCCAGTTACATTATACTGGCACCGGACCACAACTATAAATATCCTCTCAATGATGAATGCCAAGGGAGGAAGCTTCTAGTAACATTTTTAAAGCCTTTGGCACAGCCCAGAAAGGGATCAAACCCATGACTTTCCGCATGCAAGGTGAACGCTCTACTCCTAGACCACCGCTACAGTCAATTTTGTATTTATTACAAGATTAACTTGCTTAAATGTTGCAGAACAATGTAGTGTTTACTTCACAGATTCTTTGGTAGCTGGTAGTCAGTGTTGTAGCTTACTGATTTTGCTTCAGTAGCTGAGATTTACCAGTGTTTGATCTATTATCAGAACTAAATACCAAATTACCACTGAAGTTCTGATGATCAAATACACCAAAGTCTGCACAGGGTTCATACAGATAACGACTGATAAAATTCAAGCACTTTTCAAGCACTTTTTAAGGTAGAAATTTTCAATTTCAAGCACTAAAACAGATGATCTCGCCATACATACTTACTGTACCTTAGGAGTTCCTGCACAGTGATCCGAGGGGCCAGTTACAATATTATAATATATATTCTATATCCCTATACATGTATATAGTACAATAAAGTCTTTATTATACTATATATAGGGATAAAGAATAGTAACTAGCTCAACTGTCTCTCCCAATAAAGATAACTTAAACATATGAACAGCTACATAAGGTCATAATAAATTAATTGCTAGATTATCATCTATCATCTATCATGCCGCCCCGACTCTTTATTTTCATAAAAACAAATAAAAAATATATAATAAAATTATAAGAAAAACATTAAAATTTTAAAAAATAAAATACTCCTGCTCTCCCCAATTTTTAAGAATAATTTGGATGATAATCTAGAAATTAATTTATAATGGCCTAAATCATTTTTTTACAATGTCAGTTTCACACAGCCAAGTACTCCCTCAGCCCTTAATGTATTTGCATCCCATTTTTTTACCAATATCTTTGTACTACATAAGTTATCTTGTACTCATTTACGAATTGTCGGCATGTACATTTTATTTTCCTTGTGTTTCTCGCTCTTATCGTGCGACTTCAGGGCTGAAAACACACTTTCTCTGAGGCATTGCTATCCGTTAATTACTAGCATGTGCTTTTAATACATTGGGTTTCCCCAAATGATGTCAGTAGTTCAGAACACAAGCAGCTGTTAAATGTTCTCTATATTTGAGATGTTATCCACAATTTTTTCTGCGCGGGTAATGGAAAAATTATTTATCAACTGCGTAAAGTTTATTTAGACGACAACACACCGTATCTATTTTTAAAATTAGAACAGGTGCGCACTGGTTCCCAGAATGCTGCACTGCACAATACTGCTGGGAAACAGATTTGTCAAATTGAGTAGTCTCCCTTCTCTTGCATAAAGTAAAACACGGAGTAAAATAAATGGCGAAGATGGAAATTTCATATTCTCCGTTACTGTTTTTTAAATTCAAACTCTTTTGAATTCAAGCACTTTTCAATGATTTTTGATCATTTTCAAGCACTTTTCCGACTGACATTAAAACAAGCACTATTCAAGGATGTTTTTATGAAATAAGCACTTCTCATTTGAGAGGTTGAAAATCATGCACTTTCAAATCTGTGTGAACCTTGCTGCATGTGTGCACTTACTCTATAACAGCATATGCCAGAGGAAAAAGACTGACAAACAGATTTAGGAGAAGAATGGCAAGGTAGAAGTTGCCTGTACTGGATGCACGGAATAACTGTTGTGGTGGTACCATAGCAACCTGAAATAAATTTTGGAAAGCTAATTAGTGGTGTCCTCTGTATGAAACCTCAACACATTCAAGTAAGTACATGTAGTTTGATTTACAATAACAGTAATTTTACTAGGTGCAAGGACAACAAGGACAATAACTCTGCATATAATTAAGTCAGGGTCACATACACATCTACACTTGATGTTGACTAGGTATGTAAGGTATCAAGTCAGTAGCCTGAAAACTGTGGAAGTTGTTTGCTCCACAAGAACTGTAATATGGTAAATACAGCAATTTCATTATGTGCAAGAGCAACAAGGGCAAACCTTTATGTGGAAGTCAGTCAGCATCTCAAAAAGTGTTTTATGCTCATTACACATGATGTTGATTATATATGTAAAGTTTCAAGTCAATCCCTTCAATGTGGAGCGCATGGTCAAGTGAGATAGAGCATTGGCCCCATAATCCCAGGGTCATGGGTTTGATCCTCTGCCATGGCTATGTGTGGTGTCCTTGAGCAAGACACCTTTTCAGCATATATGCTTAGTACTGGTTCTATCCAGGAAGACTTGGATCGTGATTTATCTAAGTTGTAATATTAACTTGTTTCAATTTCAAAGTAAAATAAACAAGTTTAAACTAAATTGCTCCATAACTGTGGAAGCAGTTTGCTCCATAAGTTGCTGACAGACCAACTGACTGACCGACCAACAAACAGACCATCTTTCATACATCCTCTCTAACTTTGTTTGTGGGGTTTTCATAAACTTTTCTGAATTATGTCCATACATTACAATTCTCATTTACCTTGGCAATGAAGTATCGAAAGTAGAAAACCATGACCAACTTTATAACACCAAGGACAGCCAGAAGTGGAGAAAAGTATAGACCTAGCCAGATAAGTCCCTGGCCATAAATCACATCCAGAATACACGATACAATGTCGAATTTACTGTAACCAATCTGAAAATTGTTAAATAAATCATTATTCTAGATAATGCTTCAAGGAAAAAATCCAGGAATCAGTTAAACAATCCTATGAAAGGAATATGGGGCATTTTTATAAATTTTCTCCAGATACTTGTACATACATTTTTTGAACATCATACATCCACATGATGCAAATACGATACTAAAATACAGCAATATGTAAAAGACTTTTAAATTTTGCATTAATCACAACTTTGATAAATGGTTGAAAAGCATATAAAATGGTCACATATGACGAAAAATGTAAAATATATACCAATTTCATCAGTTTTATTTATGTATGATTGAAAAAGGTTCAAAGGAAATTATCAATATGTATTTTTAAATATTTCTATTCATATTTACAGAACTTAAAGGAGTAAATCAGGGATAAAACACTATAAATGTCTTAAAAAAAAAATTAAAATGGATAAAAAGCATCTCATTATCATTAATAAATATCATTTGAATGGTTTGGTATGCCAAATCCGCCAGAAAATGACTATTATAATATCAACATTTAAATCAGAGTGGTAAACATGAAACAAAATCCCCATTCTAAAAATAGACAGCACTTAAACTCTGCTTGACAACCTTCACACTGTCATCCAGCATTTGTCTAAAATTATGTACCTGTGTGACAGATCAAATTGAAGTCAAAATGAAAAAATACCTTCTTACATGTACACCTGACAAGGAGTGCCCTCATAAGATGTACAATAATTCCAACAGCTATCAGCAGTCCAAGATCCACCAGGATCACTTTAAATACCTCCTCTCCAACCTCATTCTCCCAGCAACACTTCTCATTGTCAGGAAAATCACTGTTTGCAGAATCAGGCTGAAATTACCCAGAAATACAGTTCACTCCAGTCCCATTGTAACGTGGTCCCAGCCACCAGAAACACAATACTAAACATGTGTTAGATATTCATTCTTAAACTCCAGGCATAAAACTGCTTCAATTATAAATTGTACAAATTATGAATTATATTAAAATTTGTCTGTTTTAAACATACTGCCTTACTGTTGTTCTGTATGTGATAATAAGCGTATGCTAAAATCTTACTATAACTGTATTAAAAATATCCATATCCAAACACAGGTATACAAACAAATTAGGTAAGCATTGATTAAGGTGTCAAAAATAAGCACATATGGCTTATTCCTTATAAGCGCATATCAAACATAGGTGCATAGTTCAGTGGTTCAGTATAAGCGCATAAAAGTGTTGCCAAAATTAATATAAGCACATACGTTTATTTACCAACTTCTACAGTGTTTAGTTGACCTCAATTGTGAAACAAGTTCTTAAAACTGTTTTTGTATCCTACATGTAGCTTGTTACACATTTCCTTATCCTATGTCTTCTTTTGCAATTGAAGGGCAAGTTGGTTTGATTTTTTTTTATCTGTAACTTATGGCAGGTTAACAAAGTTCACTTCTCTTTAAAAGAAATGTGAAAATGAACTGTCAGAAAATGACTATTTATACATCCACTTACTGGTGTTGTGGTTGTATTCCTGTCTTTGTTATCTGTCTGTATCACACAATCATTGCTGACTTCATACAGCGAATACACAAATATGGTCAAACTTGCAATGTAGAATAAAGTTGTCCTGTAAGTAATAAAACAAACAAGTGAAGTTAATGAATTGGAGAAAGAGAGAGAGTGAGAAAATAGAGAGAGAGAGTGAGAAGAGAGAGAGAGAGTGAGAGAGAGAGAGAGAGAGAGAGAGAGAGAGAGAGAGAGAGAGAGAGGTGTTTATGCAGAAAAAGAGAACAATAGACTTTGAATGTTTTGTTTTGTCGATTCAATGATAAGTTTCAATGGTTGCAAATAAGCGCTTTATTATATAAATTACCAGTGCCAAAATGTACTTTACCTGGCCAGGGTGATTTTTGTCTCTATTCTCGGATGCCATCCTTCCAGAAGTACCAGTTGTTGGAATATTGGAGGAACCAAGAACTTGAGACCTGCAACTACCGCTGTCAGCTGGAAAGTATATCTGAGATGGAGACTCATCAAACATACAACTGGAGTTACCTGTAAAACTGACAGACCAATATAGCACATTCCAACTACTTTGGACCTCGGGCTTGAGCACACACACACCAGTATGTATGATATATACATATATTACAGTAGATATGATGGCTGGACAAAATAGTTCAGGCCAAGGGTTGTTCAAGTCAAGTATTATTCAACATCATACCATAAATGTACATCTATATTATATTGTACACTTGTCACCGTGTTATTGAATCCAGTGTTTAAGGGTCCAATAAACAATATTAATGATGCCTGTTTATAAGGGAAATGCAATACACTAGAATACAGGCAAGTGTGTTGGCAGGACATAATTTCTAGTATGACTGTTAGAGCCATCTGTGTTTATCGAATGTAGAATAATAGAAATCAAATAAGAATTCGTCTGGGACCAGATAATTGGTTCAAGCCATCTGTGGTGTTCCAGTCATCTGTGTTCAAGCCAACGAAGTTCTACTGTACTTAACTAGAATACAACCTCGTTACTCCATTATTTCTACAGTTCACTATCACCTACTGGCATTTTATGTATCATGCCCGTTCATTAAAATTCACGACGTCATGAAGTAATATTCATGAGCATAATAGGAGGGCAAAGAAAGACAATTTGAAAAAAATCAGTGCAATTTGGTGGCATCTGGTGATATCTGTATGGACATTTTAATAAAAAAAATTTCGGGGCTGGGTCATATTTAACCCTAGGGACACCATTTGAACAAATCTAACAATACTATAGTTGGTCATCATTACTACATAAACATTTTGAAAATCTGCTGGGCCGTTCATGAGAAGAAGATTTTTTAAGTTTTTGACTATTCTTGAATTTCTGATCGAAAAAAAAAATCTTCTGTATATTCTCCTATGCAACAGAAACATGCATGTGAAGTTTCAGTTTAATTGGCTTAGTGGTTTCAGAGAAAGTGCTGCTAACAGTTGACAGACGATGGATGACAGACAAAGCGCCATCGCATAAGCACTTCTTGCCTTTGACCAGAAGAGCTAAAAACTATCCTTAAACTAAAATGTCAGATTAACAAGGGTGTTTAAAGGTAAACTTGTACTCGGACACAAAAGATATAATGTAAGTTTCAAAATAACGAACATAGTCCACGGTTGTCCAGTTAAAAGGTCTTACATGGATGAACAGTTGAAAAATATTAATATGTTAAACATGTGCTTTGTAAACAGCAGCCTTCTTTTTAATTGTTTTTTCTTTCTTTCTTTAAGAAATGGCACTTGTAAAATTGATGGTGAAGCCCGAGGTTCTGGGCTACAAGGCTTCAGCCTAGCTATGCGCCTGCATTGGAGATGATATGGGTAAAATACCAAGTCAGTATAGTAATAATCTGTATGTATTTGCACCTACTTGTACTTGCATTACCTAAGTTGTCAGTTTAGATAATATTATACATACTGCATGGGCAAATATGAAATAAATGAAAAAATGCAGGCTATGCCTGCTGGACCGCAATTGTTGCGGAGGAGCGTATTAAGTTGCGGCTAAACACGTTTGAACTGGCTAGCATTTTCTGACCAACATGAGTGAGAACCTTGGGGTCTAACGTGGAGGGAATTTTCATGCATGCCATAAGAGCTGGACCTTATGGCGCTCTTCCGCAGGTCAACATATGTTTGGACTTTGGGACTTAGCGGAGGAGCAAATGGCCATCATAGTTTGAACTATGTGGTCTTGCAGCGTAGTTATTGTTATTTAATACCATAAGAGCTGGACCTTATGGCGCTCTTCTGCAGGTCAACATGTGTTTGGACTTTGGGACTTAGTGGAAGAGCGAATGGCCATCATAGTTTGAACTATGGGGTCTTGGAGCGAAGTTATTGTTTAGTTAATACCATAAGAGATGGACCTTATGGATATAATGAAGTCGCGGCCGGTTCCACTAGTATTTGAGATCTCTCTGGGGTTTTCCGTCACTGACCATTTCTGCCAACTATTATCTAATAATACATTCATGTTCATGTTAGTCATTGTTATCATTCAGTTTCAATGAATGCTTGAGTTTATACAATACCACAACAGTATTAACAAATGTTAAATGCAATAATAAATGATATAAATTTTACAGTGATTTTTACTTTAATTTTAGCCATCTTGTAATAAATGAAATACGGGGTACATGTATTAATGGCCAAAACAAGGACTGTGACAGTTTACATACATGTAGATCACTCTAAAGAAAGGAGAACTTAAAAATAGGAATGTAAGATTGCTATAGAATATTATATATAAATTCCTCAGACACTTCTTTACAGTCGATAACAGCTGTGGATCCAGAATTTCTGTTTAGTTGGGGCAGTCTTAGGGAGTGCAACACAAAATCTGAATGGGCACATATGGTTTTTAGTAAAAATATACTGGTTAGTTGAATTTAATGAAATAAGAGTAAATCCGCCATTGGATTATAGGATAAAAGAATGAATCCAACAACACCCTGCTTCATACTCAGTTAGGATAACAAATATATGTCTGCAATGATTCTTGCTGGGTTATTATTAATATAAAGTTAGAAAATACTGCTTTTGTGTCAAACCTGATACTTTTTGAAGAAGTCTTTCCAGTCATCTGGAGCACTATCATGTAGAATATTTCCCTCAGCCACTTTGTAGATGAGGAAACCACTGCCCACCAGCAGTCCTAGGACAACCACATTACTGAATAGTCTCCCCAAGTACCGGGTAACCCTGCAATCATAAGGGCAGTACAGGGTCTAGTGGTAAAGTATCAGAACCTGAACAGGAGGGTCACGTGTTCGTTCCCCGCCATTGTCTACATGCTGTGTCCTTGACCAAGACACTTTATCCACACGTCTTGTACTGGTTCTCCCCAGAAATAATTTGAGTATCATGTGTTTAAGTTGTAAGAACTTGTTTACAATGAGAGTGAAATAAATAAATTTAAACTGAAATCAAAATATAGTCAGCACCCAAAATAGTCACTTTTATACATTTTTGTGATTAAACACCTACAAAAACATCTTTAAAAAAAGAAGAAATATATTATTTTGTCAACAGCAGCATATCTTATATTTAAAATAAAATGTGTCAATATGCAACTAGGTAACTCATTTCTCAAATAAATCTTCCATGATTCCAGCAAGTTTTATGTAACATAATTTTCATCAATAGTTTGACAACATACCGTGTACATACTGGAACTGTTATAGTTGACTTCTCTTCACGAACTATTTCCTGAAATATATAAAGTTCTAAGTTATGTCAAGATACTCAATTAGTTTAAACTGATTTATTTTACTTCGATTGTAACTTATACAAATCAGTTTGAAGTCTTTCTGGTTAGAACCAGTACTAAGCCCATGCAGAAAGAAGTGTCTTGCTCATGAACACCACACATAGTCATTGGGGAGGCTCAAACCAACGACCCTCCGATCCAGGATTCGATGCTCTACCACTGGACCACGCGCTCCACATTTGTATTATAGTATTTGAATTACTCATTTGTATATAAGTAATTTGTATGAGGTGTTGTGGCCTTGAGCATGATTATTTATCCCCATTTACTTAATGTTTCTACCAAGGAAAACAATGAACTGAATTTATAGTTGCACAAACTTGTTTCTTAATATGTAAATAAGGAGAATAGAGTAGAAATGACACATTTAAAGGCAGTATCAATCTTCCATTTTGAACTTTTGATACAAAATCCAACAAACATAAACATGTGCTTTTAGTATAGATTGTAGATTATTTATTGATCTTCTAATGAAGTGTGGTAACAAAGCACAGCGTAGTGAACTTAATTTGTTACCAGATCAATAATTGATCTATGATCAAACTTCTTGTTACCAGGTCAATAACTGATCTATGATCAAACTTCTTGTTACCAGGTCAATATATGATCTGATCAAACTTCTTGTTACTACATGTAGGTCAATAAATGATCTATGATCAAACTTTTGTTACCAGGTCACTAATTGATCTATGATCAAACTTATAGTTCAAACATTTTTTAAACCAATGACAAGTGAGGAATTTTCTCAAATATTTATTCTGTACCACTTATTGATTAACTGGGTCGATTTTGTGGAGTCGGAAAACATTAAGAAAATAAGTTTGTAATTTCTTTGAAAATCCCTTGCTGTCATTGGTTAAAAAATAATGTTTGAATTATAAATATAATTTACATTCCCACTGCAATCAGCCATAATGAACTATATAGATTTACTGCATTTCATTTCCAATAAAAAACACTTACAGCAGGGCCGAGCTAAAAGGGTTTGCATTCCATTGGTTGCACGATTTTGTTTTGCTTGCGAGACGTCACACTGCCGTTAGTTTCATGTGATGTTTGCTGTAAGTTGTCCTACAAATGCGTGCACTTATTCAGTATGTCGACATCACCGTTACATTCATGACATTGGCTTTGCCATTTAATGCGTAGAATTTGCTTTTTAAAAGGCAAAAATAACGCAATAGTTTTATCTAAAATAGCTGGAGAATATAACGTAAATTTAAGGATTAAAAGCCCAATTTTGAGTTTTCATCGGGTGATGAAAAACATTAGACTAGTTTAATGTTGCTGAAAGCCCTTTGGGCTTCACAAACATTAAACGGGCCTAATGTACTGTGTTTCATCTCCCAATGAAAACTCAAAATTTGGCTGTTAATCCTTAAATATGCCATAGTTACAAACTGTATCAATATTCCTTTATGTGGAAACTAAAATCAAACCTTTGATTGACTTTGACCATTGATACCCCGAACACAATACATTTTTGTATAAAGTGAAGAGTGAGAATAATTATTCAAGACTATTCAAAGATTCTTAGATACATATATATGTAGTTACTTCGAACAGAATGACTTTTTTTATATATTTTGTCTTTAACCTTTATATCTGTACGAAGTGAAGTCCTTTGATCAATCACTGCTTGCCTGCTACTGATTGAATAGTCCCAGGTACAGAAGGTCCTCCACGCAAACTTGAACTCGCTACCTTTCTCCTCGGATAGCTTACTCTTCCTGTAGCGTACTGTCATTCTGAAAACAATGTCATGGTCAAGATAATTCTGTAGACAAAGGTCACTGGAGAATTTTTTTCTCCAGCCAATCATTTCTGATTTCATTAGCTTTAATAAAACAAAAATCACCCATTTACCTCCTATCATTAACAATTTTCTAATTTACCAATGGAAATATTATGTTCCAATTAGCCATTAATTCTAACCAATGTTACACAAACCACCAGCTTGACAAAACCCTGCATTTTTATGTCATTAGGTCTATAGTTTTTAAACTTTTATGGCCACCTTTCTAGCTTCAAGGAGATATTGTCAACTTTAAGGAGATACTATCAACCTTACAAAGATACTGTCAACTTTAAGGAGATACTGTCTACTTCAAATAGATACTGTCAATTTTAAGGAGATACTGTCAACTTTATGGACATCATACTGTCATTTTTAAGGATATATTGTTAACTTTACAGAGATACTGTCAGTTTAAAGGAGATACTGTCAATTTTAAGGATAAACTGTCAACTGTATGAAGATATTGTCAACTTTAAGAAGATACTGTCAATTTTAAGAAGATACTGTCAACTTTAAGAAGATACTGTAGACTTCAAGGAGATACTGTCAACTCAAAGGATATATTGTCAACTTTAAGGAGATACTGTCAACTTTAAGAAGATACTGTCAGCTTTAAGGAGATACTGTCAACTTTAAGGATATATATTGTCAACTTTAAGGAGATATTGTCAACTTTATGGAGATACTATCAACTTCAAGGAGATACTGTCAATTTTAAGGAGATACTGTCATCTTTAAGGACATCATACTGTCATTTTTAAGGATATATTGTTTACTTAACAGAGATACTGTTTAAAGGAGATACTGTAAATTTTAAGGATATACTGTCAAATTTATGGAGATACTGTCAATTTCAAGGAGATACTGTCAATTTTAAGAAGATACTGTCAACTTTAAGAAGATAATGTCGACTTAAAGGATATTATCAACTTTAAGGAGATACTGTCAACTTTAAGAAGATACTGTCAATTTTAAGGAGATACTGTCAACTTAAAGGATATTTTGTCAACTTCAAGGAGATACTATCAATTTTAAGGAGATACTGTCAACTATTAGGAGATACTGCCAACTTAAAGGATATATATTGTCAACTTTGAGGAGTTAGTGTCAACTTCAAGGAGTACTGTCAATTTTAAGGATATACTGTCAACTTTAAGGAGATAATGTAAACTTCAAGAAGATACTGTCAACTATTAGGAGATACTGCCAACTTAAAGGATATATATTGTCAACTTTGAGGAGTTAGTGTCAACTTCAAGGAGACACTGTCAATTTTAAGGATATACTGTCAACTTTAAGGAGATAATGTCAACTTCAAGAAGATACTGTCAACTATTAGGAGATACTGCCAACTTAAAGGATATATATTGTCAACTTTAAGGAGTAAGTGTCAACTTCAAGGAGATACTGTCAATTTTAAGGATATATTGTAAACTTTAAGGAAATAATGTCAACTTCAAGAAGATACTGTCAACTTTAAGGAGATACTGTTAACTTCAAGTAGCCTGTGAATTTTAAGGATATACTGTCAACTTTACGGAGATAATGTCAATTTCAAGGAGTCACAGTCAATTTTAAGGATATACTGTCAACTTTAAGGAGATAATGTCAACTTCAAGAAGATACTGTCAACTATTAGGAGATACTGCCAACTTAAAGGATATATATTGTCAACTTTAAGGAGTAAGTGTCAACTTCAAGGAGATACTGTCAATTTTAAGGATATATTGTAAACTTTAAGGAAATAATGTCAACTTCAAGAAGATACTGTCAACTTTAAGGAGATACTGTTAACTTCAAGTAGCCTGTAAATTTTAAGGATATACTGTCAACTTTACGGAGATAATGTCAATTTCAAGGAGTCACAGTCAATTTTAAGGAGATACTGTCAAAGTTAAGGAAATACTGTCAACTTCATGAAGATACTGTCAATTTAAAGAGATACTGTCAATTTTCAGGATATACTGTCATTTTCGAGGATATACTTTTAACTTTACGGTAGATACTGTCAACTTCAAGGAGATACTGTCATTTTAAGGAAAAACTGTCATCTTTAAGGAGATAATGTCAACTTTAAGGATATATTGTTAACTTTAAGGAGATACCGTCAACTTCAAGGAGATACAGTCAATTTTATGGAAATAATGTCAATTATAAGGAGATACTGTCAACTTCAAGGAGATACTGCCTTTTTTAAGGAGATACTGTTAATTTTAGAGAGATACAGTCAACTTAAAGGGGATTTTGTCAACTTTAAGAAGATACAGTCAACTTCAATGAGATACTGTCAACTTTAAGGAGATACTATCAACTTTAAGGAGATACTATCAACTTCAAGGAGATACTATCAACTTCAAGGAGATACTATCAACTTCAAGGAGATACTATCAACTTCAAGGAGATACTGTTAATTTTAAGGAGATACTGTCAACTTTACTGATAATTTGTTAACTTTAAGGAGATACTGTCAACTTCAAGGAGATACTGTCAATTTTAAGGAGATACTGTCAACTTTACTGATAATTTGTTAACTTTAAGGAGATACTGTCAACTTCAAGGAGATACTGTCAATTTTATGGATATACTGTCAACTTTAAAGAGATATTGTAAAGTTTAAGGAGATACTGTCAATTTAAAGGATATATTGTTAACTTTATGGAGATACTGTCAACTTCAAGGAGATACTGTCAATTTTAAGGAGATACTGTCAATTTTAAGGAGATATTGTCAACTTTATGGAGATACTATCAACTTCAAGGAGATACTGTCAATTTTAAGGAGATACTGTCATCTTCATGAAGATACTGTCAAATTAAAGAGATACTATCATTTTTAAGGAGATACTATCATTTTTAAGGATATACTATTAACTTTACGGTAGATACTGTCAACTTCAAGGAGATACTGTCAATTTTAAGGAAAAATTGTCATCTTTAAGGAGATAATGTCAATTTTAAGGATATATTGTCAACTTTAAGGATATATTGTTAACTTTAAAGAGAAACTGTCAACTTCAAGGAGATACAGTCAATTTTATGGAGATAATATCAATTATAAGGAGATACTGTCAACTTCAAAGAGATACTGTCAATTTTAAGGAGATACTGTTAATTCTAGAGAGATACTGTCAACTTTAAGGGGATTCTGTCAACTTTAAGAAGATACAGTCAATTTCAAGGAGATACTGTCAACTTTATGGAGATACTGTCAACTTTAAGGAGATACTGTTAACTTTAAGGAGCTACTATCAACTTCAAGGAGATACTGTCAATTTTATGGATATACTGTCAACTTTAAGGAGATATTGTTAACTTTAAGGAGATAATGTCAACTTAAAGGATATATTGTTAACTTTATGGAGATACTGTCAACTTCAAGGAGATACTGTCAAGTTTAAGGATTTATTGTCAATTTTAAGGAGATACTATCAACATTAAGGAGATACTATCAACTTCAATAAGATACTGTCAACTTCAGAAGATACTGTCAATTTTAAGGAGATACTGTCAACTTTATGGAGATATTGTCAACTTTACAGATACGATCAACTTTACGGAGATACTGTCAACTTTATGGAGATATTGTCAACTTTACAGATACGATCAACTTTACGGAGATACTGTCAACTTTAAGGAGATACTGTCAACTTTAAGGAGATACTGTCAACCTAACAGAGATAATGATAACTTTACGATGATACTGTTAACTTACATTGTGATTATAAAGACAAAACACATGAGATTGGTGATGAGCCAAGTAAGGAAGTAGGCCAGTGGTAGATTGTACTTGTTTGTTGAGCGTGGCGAATACATTCCATAAAACATTATACTGTTGGACAGCTCACCCTGAAATGTTCAAAACAGATAATGTATGATTTGTGTTCCTTGGGTCGTATTCATCAACCATTCTTAAAAATTTCTTCAACTTGAATGGACAATTTTTTGAGATCATAATATGCAAGCATGTAGCGACACCTAATAAAAAGTCAAATCAACTCTCACAATTATTCGATCTGTCATGGCAAACTAGATATTTAAAGTTGAAACTTGGACTTTCAAACTCAAGTCTAAGAATATACTCATGAATATTGTTTAAAACTCATTCATTTGTTATGTTATCATATTTGGTAAAAATACAATCATGTAGTAAGTATTATGGTTCATATAAAAAACAATAATAGGAATGAAGATGATCCCAGACACAAACTGTAAGTAAACGTAACGGTTTCACCCAAACTCAATTTCAAATTATGACATCGACACCACCAGTTCCAGTTTGAATATTTAAATCTCTTCTAGCACTAATATCCTGCTATTTAGTCATTTAATGTTAAAAGTCATGCTCTAAATCTGTCAAAATAACAAATATAAAACAATTTTAAGTAGATGTTGAATCACCTTACTGACTGCTTTTGAAAAACGACACAACATCTTTAAAATCAAACTCAGGATTTATATAAATAGCGATCAAATAATTTAAATCCATTTGTTTATATTTTGTATTTTGACAATATCCTCAGTCACTTGTTTTTTATGTATCATTTCCTGCTAGTATTCAGAAGTACACAGCAATACAAGTTAATGACAATGCAATTTCAAGTAAATTCTGAAGACTCCTTGTGTGTTGACAAAGGTTTATCAGAAAGAGCTGACCGTTGATACACACAAATTTTGTAAACAATTACACATTAATACTATTCAATATACATGTAGTCTATTTTTTTATGTATCTTTCATTTACATACTTTCTAAGTGGTTATATGAAAATGTAAACTTAGAACAGGAACAGGAGTAAAACTGGCTTAAATTAAAACTGAAAACAACAGTTTTGGAAGTTTCACTAGCCTTTAAACAGAGACAGGCGTGGTTGGTATTTGGTACATACGACTTTCAATCCAGGTGTAGTGAGTTGGAGTTACTGCCCAGGGACAGTCTCTGATGATTGCTATACATCAAGTCTTATTATCATTATCCTATCACTGCTGATTCAAGTGTGAAAATTATCAGTTACTTGCAGAAATAAGTGTGCTCGAGTACTGGTTAATCTTCCAGGATATCAAGAAAGAGTGGTTAGGTTAATTGATCATCTGTTAACCTTTGATGGCATAATAATGACGCTTAATATGCAAACAAATCAAATGAAGCTTTCAAACAGAGAAATTCTTATAAATCTTATATATATAAGAGCCAGTCAGTACCCAAAAATTGAAGAATTGATACATTGATGATAAATTCAAATGGAAATTCTTATCACTCATGTTTAAAAATCATAAAACAATAACTAGATTTATAATTGAACTACGGTAACAAAAACTTACAAAATGGCCTCCATAGGTTACATTGCTCTGCAAGTTACCCTGAATTATCTGTAAATAAAAGACAAATATGTGCAGCATTACTAGTAAATCTTTACTACTAGCAGGTTTACACTTCCTGAAACTTGCTTAATTATCAATCACAATGGTTCAATGGAAAGATTAGTTTTGTTGTTACTTGCTTACTGTTTTAGTATATTTGATTGTTCAGTTAGCTCTTCTCACCAATGCAATCCCTATGTTGGTGTTGTATATTTATTCATTGTTACACTGATTTTCCAATGAATTTTGTGTTTGTATTTGATCATGATTCTGAAGAAAACCACCATCCTGGATGAATTCCAAATTAAAAACCAAAGAATTGAGCAATGGTCTGAACTTGCAACCTAAGTGCAATAACAAACACGTCACTTAAACGCTTACTAATTTATTTGATTTCTGTTGAATAGTCTTCATTAGAACACCAGTGTGTATTATTAATAATGGAGATGAGGATAATTTTTAATAAATCTGTAATTTTCGGAATCTTCATTTCAATCAACATCATGGTAGACAAACCTGTCCAGACAATGACCTGAAGAAAAGAGCAAAAATGGCCTCTTAAGGCAGGTGGCTAATTAAGTAACACTTTAATAATCAAGCACAGTATTCATGTGGGACTATTTCAGACATCCCACTGGCTTATCGAGGGAAGTTACCCCCCTTGATATCGGCGGTTTTTACTACTTACCTGGCTAAACCGTCATATTTGGTTTACATAGAAACATATAGGAGAAATTTAATTTTATCGTTATAACTTTTTCATTATTAAATTGCCAACCTATTACAACGTCTAGCCATTAAGTTAAAAATATAACCTTTATTATGTTAAAATAAAAATTAAAATAAGTTTACGTCTTCCTGCTTCCTTTTTTGGTTTTATAACAGCATATATGCTCCTTATATGTTCTATATAAAAATTACTCAAAACACGTTTTCACCCACTTTTAATGTCTTATAAACCTTAGTTGTGATTTTTTGCCAACCTATTACAACGTATACGTTCATTGCAAATAAAATTCTCTTTACAATGATATTTTGATATAGAAAATATGATAATTGAATCTTGCTTCCATTTTGATTTGAAAATGAGACAAAATGTAATTCTGATTTATTTTCTGTATGTTCAATAGAGCGTACTATTGAACCCAATACAGCATGTTACAGTACCCAATTAAATACAGCATGTATGTCGCTATATCAGCCGGCAGATGTTGGTCAGTCCCGACATGTTTATATACACATGGTGATATTGTAAGTTATGTGTAGTTTAAAGTGTTGTTTTTATTTATGTATTTTACTTATATTCTAAAGAATAGATTTATTTTAATTTCATATTTTAACTAAAGAAACTTCAAAACACTTCCAATTCAAGTACATTTCCTTTGTAAACCAAAACATTATTTAATGGTGTCTTTCTTTTGCACAAATATATGTTTTAATGTCTTTGTTATGAAATAATGCAGTGGACTTAGAAAGAAAATCAATAAAGATCAAAACCAGTGACTAAATAACTACAATACTTTACGTGAGGCATATTAATTGAACAAAGAGATTTGATAATGTAATTGGTTGATAAGTATGTTAATACAGCATAATTAGCATATCATTATTTTGAATTACTCAATTTATTGATCTTTTTAAGATAATTTTAAAAATGTGCAATAGTGCTCTTTTATTCTTTAGCTTTTAATTCAAAACTTGGTTCATTGCAGCTTTTAGTATAAATATTAGCAATATTTTGCATAGAGCTTTATCGTGTAAAATAATGTGCTTTACATTGATATGCATAAAGAATGAATGAATGAATCAATCAATCTTATAATTCTTTTAGAATGGCTTTGTACAAGTTTTAACGTTCATATAGCTGTTTTGTTATATGACGTGTATATAGATTAGACAAAAATAAAGATAATAACTATGAAATGAATGGTATTTTGCGGAACGAAAATAATTTAATTATTTAAAGAAATATAAAGGTACTGAGATTACTTCATTAAATTTAGTAATCCGAAATAGATATTCTAACGGCAAACATGTTTCATTTTGTGTATTATTATGTTTGTTGTATAGACATCGCACTGATATCGTGTAATTAACTAAATACAAGTTCGTTATGATAAACCAATATCAGACGTTTATAAATATTACAGCATATTGAATTTAAACGTTTTCCTAAGATCAGTAAAGTAATATGTATATCTAATAATCATTGTACAAATAAAACAGAGACTCCTCGCCTGTCTGTTTTTCAAATCTCAAACAATGGAATAAGCCAGTGTTTATTTATGACCTTAATTACTGACTACCCCTGCCCGGAGGCAAAACTTGTAATTTTATTGGGGGGTAATAATATAATTTGTTAGGATGTAGTGGAGTAATTATATTTCAACACAAGTTTGGCATCACACATTTTTTTTTAAAATTAGCTATTTGATTTAACATAGATATTCAGATAAATTGATAACAAATTCAAATTTTATAAACAAATAATAGAACGGGAGAAAAAATGTTAGCGGCTTTCAAATGTATGCATTTCTCAATTATGCGATGACTTTATTAATTAAATGTATTGGTAATAATTCTTTTAAACAACTTAATATTTTTGTTAACTTACGTACAGTTTTAAGTTTGTTTTTTTTTTTAATAAAGATCCTCTCGTATATTGAAGTGGTATGCAAAACATATTCATCTGTTGTAACAACATAATCAATAAGATATTATAACACGAGGTTCTTAAAAGAAGTTGTTAAAAAGGAATTATGGTCAAATACCGTTTCAGGCTTTATTAAAAACACATGCGCTTATATACAGATGTCTGTTTCAAACAAAATTTTATATAATTATATAACCGTAATAATTTTCTTTTTGAAACAACAACTTAAAGTTTAAAATATCATTTAAATATCAGTGCACTTGTCCCGTTAACTCAGAAAGAAATGAATCGGACTATCAACCCTCGGGTCGTGAATTCGAATAGTGGAGCGCTTAGTCTAGTGATAAATCACCGAACCCATGATCGGAGGGTTGTGGGTTCGATCCTCTGCTACGGCTATGTCTGGTGTCCTTGAGCAAGACACCTTTTTCGCATATACTTAGTACTGGTCATACGCATGAAGACTTCGAGTGTGATTTGCCTAAGTTGTAAGAACTTGTTTCACAATCGAAGAAAAATAAATAATTTAAAAAATAAAGACATTATGCTTATTGTCATTCTGTCTCTTTTATAAGTTTATATAATCAATTAACCGTAATAATTTTATTTATTTATAGTAACACAAAATAATCAATCTTTATCTATAATTAAATTAACTATATCAAAGTATATCATAATTTGTAAAAAAATCATTAAAATCATTAATCTATGTTATATTTTTACACATTAAACTTTATCAAATGATTTTAGCGTTTAAGTCAAATTCAATAATTTCTTTTTTATACTACACATCAAAATCATTAAAAAAAACGCCCTTATCAAAACAAGGACATATATAAGACCTTGTCAAATTGTACCCCGAGGGCATATACAACACGTTACGCATACTTAGTTTAAGTGTTAGAGCGGAACGATACCTGTATGTTTTATCGCGGTCTAAGGGAAGTAATCGGATTCATCTCCACTATCATCAAACTGCGCAGGGGCAGTTATCGGATAACTCTTGAGAAATGTCTGAAATAGTCCAGTATGTTAAGTTTAAGTAAAATAACAGACTTTTCACGGAACTGGTGCCAGGCTAGCAAAGACTATTGACTGTTTAACAGAGGTTATCACAAACACAGGATTTACTGTACATGACATCATTCAGATTCAAGCTCCCACTTAGCCTGATTAAACAAGGCTTTTATAGACAGCTTTTTCGTTATTTCAATATCTGATGTGCTGTCCTCTTATCTAGGGAGACGCAAAATATAGATTAGCCAAAAGGCTCCTTAGAGACGGCAATATGCCGCACTACGCCCAATTATACCACCTTTAAGGCACGAGAGACGTGGCGAAGGACACAAAATAAAAACAAGAACCAGTCAAACTATACTTCTGTTTTGTAAGTTTAATCTTACGACCCTAAAAAAGAAATTAATATTTACCTCTGGCACAGTTATGAAGGCGACCAGTAACACAGCCATGAACATGTTGATATACAGCAGTGTCCGTATAAATCTGAAAAATGAGGCCACATTGCTGCCAAAGTAAGCTGAAATGAAAGTTACCATCAAAAAGAATAAAATAAAACAAAGCTAGCAGATCTGTCAAAAAAAAAAGAAATTCTAGCTTCTTATATTTTCTGAACATAAGGGAAAATATCAGAATTTTTCAAATTTTAAAATTGGCAAAAAACATTTTTTCCCAACATATAATGCCTATAAAAATAATAGTCACTGACCCCATATTGCCAAATATATATCTATTTAAACATGCCAAAATAATATATTGAAAAGGGCTTTCTTACTTGGGCTACATGCCTAGGTTAGACTAAACTAGATTTCCTGCTTAAAATTGCAACATATTTTGTGACATATTAAATGATTTTATTTTGATTTCAATTTGGTCAGTTATACAGGTTTGCACCTACCGGTAGTAAAGCTTGTTTCATCTGAATGAAAATGCAAAGGTTGTCAAGCAGTATTTAAGTGCCGTCTACCACTCCAATTTAAATATTGATTTTGTCACATTTGGTGGATTTGACATATTTCCTGATATGCTTCCTTTTAAATTAGATATATTTAAAATCCTTGGCTTCCCTAGGGAAAATGTCTTCAAATATTTTGGCAAATAAAGTTACTTACTGCAATAAGAAACAGACTGTTTGAACACTTTTTAAAAAAAATCTTTTTCTTTCCATTTAAAAATGATATAAATTATTTTTATATAGCTCATGCTCATCTGGAAATTATTACCAATAAGGAGAATTGGTATAATATGCTCTCCCAAAATAACTTATGCCTCAAGGATATACCAGTATTAGAATAAGGATGTAGCTGCAAGCATTTTCCCCTATCCCTGCAAAGCATATAGGTAAGAAAGTTGGCCTGAAGAATTCTGGATAATCTTCTTCAAATAATGTTTTTTGATTCTCCACCATGTTTTTTTTAAATAACAATAATAATAATAATAATAATTATCATAATAAATAAAAGGTTTAAAATATAGCATAAATACATCAAGCACATAACAGTATTTAGGGATATATTTTTTTTACCCAGAATATGTTTTATATATAAAAGTAGAAAAATATATTCATCTAACTCATGCTTCATTAATCACATAAATAATATGTATTACTGATATTATGTTATCTGTTTGCTCATAGTCCTTTGCCACTTTTGCATGAATTTATATGAAACTTTGTATGGTTAATTGGGGATGACCTCGACCCTGACTGACCTATGACAAGGAAATAAAACTTCTTCTTAACCTACACTTACATAACCAACAGTGTAACAAATCAAATGTACAATCCTACCAGTCAGATTGGTAAGTGTTCCCTCCCAGAGATGAAATGGTCGGAGAAACCAATGAACATCTTGTTGCTGAAAACAAATATTATGTAAAGAATTTTAGAATCATGGATGAATGTATATTGCTGTATTTTCATCTCACTATATGTCTATGTTGCAAGTGTTATTTACTATTGAATTTATCAAACAAGTTTAATAAATTTATCAAAAATGAGCATAAATGTAAGACTCTTTTTATCAAAAAACTAAAAATAATTGGTACATATACCATTTTTTATTAAAGTCATTTCTATAAGAAAATTTGGCTTCGGTTTTATCATGTAACTAATAGAGAAATGGAGTGACAGTGCCTATGTAGTCCAATTTCCATTTAGTATTAAGTTAATCAATGTTAGCATTTATAAACATAGTAAACATGTTTACCCAAACTAAATGCAGCCCAAGACTAATTTTTTTTCCTATTTAATAAATGTGGTCATTAACCTGTAAAAGACAGGTCTGTATAAATATATGAATGTAGTTATTGTATTTTTAGCAATGGCCACTTGCAATATCAGTACTAATAGTTACTTGATGATGTAACATAAATTCCATGAAATTAAGAAAGACGCTTTAAAAAGAGAAATGTTGCATACCTTCTGTATTTTTTTATTTTTGCCTTTTCTGTAGCGACCTTTTAGGTTACCCTCCGTATGTAAAAGTCTAAGTGATATAAACTAAAATTAATTGTTATGTACGTTACAAATATGCTTGTACAGCAGTTTATACAGTTTCTACAGATCTAGTTTAAACTTATTTAATTTACTTTGATTGCGAAACAAAACAACATAAAGATTGCAACAAAAACACATGATAAAATAATGAATAATGAAGAATAAACCTCAATACCTGAACTGCAGAGTTTCAGCAAACTCTATAGAATTACTAAACTTGTTGCCCCTTACGACTTACATACATAAGCCACAGTGGTCTTGTTCTTGCCATCACTCATACCGCACCAGGAATCACACAAGGGTTGAATATTTAAGTAAAATAATAAACAGGACACAAAAAAATGATAAAAATGGACATTGGAATCATTTGACGGATTCCTACTCCTCTACAGATTTCAACAGTGGTACTATTCCTGCCAGGAACCACAGGTTTAGATTAACCAGACTGATGTCAGTGAATATGTATTTGGTCCAAACATTCCAAATTAATAAAACAGCACTGACGGATGGACACATGCTCTACAATTCAAACTGCATGTTTAAAAAATAAAAATCCAAGTGACTAAATAATATTGAGCAGACAATAATATCTCCCATTTGACCTTTGACCTCTCAGCACAAACCTTTGCCTTAACCCTTTACTTCATATAGATGCCTTTGGACACCTCTAATATAGACACCTTTGGACACGTAATATAGAAGGCTTTTGAATTTGATGAATTATGTTTATATAAACATAAACTGACAGAGTGGAAAACAGTGTAGGAAGTGTTCAGATTGCTTGTTCAATCTGAACTCTTCCTGAACTGTTTTCAAAGGCAATCTGTGAGAAAACACGTATCTATGAAGTAAAGGGTTAAACAGACATGGCTGGAACGTGTGCTGTCTCAATATGGTGAACACTTGTGCCAAGTTTTTCAAAAATACCTTTATGTATTCACAAGTTATGGAGCCAACATGTGACATACAGACAAGCTTAAGAACAATATGTCTCCCCAAAAGGAGGGGGAGTGGGGGACATAACTGTCATTCCTATTGATAGAGTCTACATGGTACCTGGATATTTTCAATTTCTGCTGCATGGACAGGGGTGCAGAGTTGAGGTCCTGAAGCAGCCGGCTGACATCCGCATCATCACAGTACTGTAAGACAGCACGCAGGTCCGACTCTACATCATATCTGTAGACAAGAAGAGCCGTGCATATATAATACTACTTTAAGAAAGTTTTTATCTGCATATGGTAGACACACAATCTCAGCACTTTGATAGAAATTACAATGAGGAAATAGGTGCAGAAGATACAGCTGTATAGTTATCGTTGGAAATAATTCATTTTGGAATACATGTATCTGTTTGACTGCATTTTTTATCAAACACAAACTGTTGACACCAAGAAAGCACAAAATTATTTTTGTAAATGAAATTCTTTATTCGTTATTTTTAATTAACTTGTCAAGGTTAAAGAAATACTTCCATAACCATGTCAATGCCTTTAGACCATTGCATTATTAAATCAGTCCAGATATTGGGCAGTCTAAAAGGCACATACTGTTTTCTACTCAGTCAATAAATTCTAAAAGTTCAATCAACAAGTCTTAAGTGGTAAGATTCATGAAGTACAGCAATTAGCTAGGGGCACACCATTCCCAATATATACTCACCCTTGATTGAGGAAGGCATATTGTAACCTGTAGAGAAATTCATCAACACTCAAACTGATATCCTCGGGCCCACCAATGCTAGATGCTATAGAGGGCCGTCTGCTACCTGTTAGTGATAAATAGCAAACATGATCAACCTAATAGTAGCAAACAATACATAAGGTGAATTTATATCGACAATGCATTGTGCACAATGTCAGCTACCACCATTGCATTTTCCATAGACTTGCATTATAACGTCTGACCTAATTATCACTATTTTTATCATTCGCAGACCGAAAATTCCTACATTATATTTAAGTACAATCCTAAACTAAAATTAAAATGTCCCAAAGTTGTATCACTTTTTGTCCCCACCCCCTAAAGATGGGTACCCCCACTTTAAGCATGAAAAAAAAAAATCCAACAATTTTACTTTCCATACAGTTGCCTTAATAAAATGAATTTAGTCAATCACAGAAACATAATTTTAATTTTTTATTGGCACAAACATAATAAACATATATTTTATTGTGCCATTTTGACATTTTCATCCAACCAGAAATAAGCTTACTTTAAAAATATATGCTCTGATATGCTCTCTGATTGGTTGACAAAGTATAGGGATGTATACTTTTTTAGTAAATCAGAGAACTCTTCTCAATGGTGGTAGCTGACCATTAGAAATTCCCATCCGAGGGTAAAAGATACAGGTTAAGAAGACATTGTCCAGTTCTTTGCATGTATCTTGGGGCCCCGGAGGTTTGGATTGTCTTGTACACAACTCAAGTCATTTTTGATTTATTTCTCATCTACAACAAGTATATTTCAATTTCAATTTATCAAAGAAAACAGTAAAATAGAGTTAGATACCTGTTAAGTCAAAATACAATTTTACGATATCATTTTACCCATAGTATGGATAACATTATCTCACACACCACTGTGACCAGGTTATCTATGTCCAGTTGGCCAGAAATCACAACTGCACGATAACATTTATAACTACATGTATCTGTTATATAGATACAAACAATTCTACTCACTCAGTAGTTAATAGTGAAATAAGTCATTCAGTATTTTTTTTTTTTCAGATAAAATTTAGTTTCTTGAGATTTTCTATACCTGCAATTAAAAATGAAACAGTAAACCAATTAAATATTGTTTATAAGTTATGCAATATTGAAATCATGAAAATGGCAAAAAGAATAAGCAATTGTATCTTATTTTGTGCAACCATTGAAATGTGAACAATCAATCATTACAAATACTGAAGAGTGAAAAAATCTTTATGATAGCCATTGAAATGTACTATTAATGTAACTATACATACCATTTTATCAGTATTTTTTTATATTGAAATTTGGCAATAATTAAAGCTTGAAAAAAAAAAAATTTTTGTTTAGTATTTACTTCGAATGTTATTGTTATTTTTGTATCAAAATGGAAAAATTCATACTACATGAAATAAGGACAGAGCAGTTACCCGAGTTCATTAAACCTCATATTGATTTGTGGAAAATATTCCATTTTCAAACAAGTATTAAATATGCAAAAACAATAGCAAAGTTCGAAAAGGATATCTATTTTAACATGCCAAAATAATGTATTAAAAAGAGATTACCCAACTTGGGCTATGTACCTAGATTGGACCAAAATAGATTTCCTACTTAAAATTGAAACAGTGACATTAAATGAGTCACATTATTTCATTTTGATTTTAATATGATCCGTTATACAGGTTTACATGTAGTAAAAATTGTTCCATCTTAGAGAGAGTCCGAATGACATTGTGAAGGTTTAAACAATATTCAAGTCCTATCTATTTATAGAATGGGGATCGCGTTTTAAGTTTACCACTCCAATTCAAATATTGATTTTGTCACATTTTGGTGGATTTGACATACTAACACATTTGGATTTTATTATTAATAGTAATGATGACACTTTTTATTCATTTTAATAAACATTTTATTTTTTAAGACATTTGTAGCATTTTTTCCTGATATACAATGTACTCTCTTTAACCACTAGCCTTACATAATGAAAGCAATTTAAAACATAAATTAACTCACCATATCCCAAATTTGCATAAGTTTGGTTGGACTCTACATCAAGTAGGGTGGTATACTCCTCCAGTCCAGCCATTGTCCTCTACGCTACTCTAAACTATCCCCCGTAGTACATAACACAGATAATATTCTTTTATTATTCCTCTATTATGTTTCAGTTTAAATAACTGATAAGTTAAACCCCAATTTAACAGAATTTTAAAATCAACATGCAAGGATCAAAATACCTAATTTATAGATTTATATTGTCACAAATATAGTAGACTATCTGTTATCTGTTTATCTATTCGTCACTTTTTTAACCCCAAATAAGACGAAGATGTGAAAATGAACACATGAGGATCAGCATATCCATCATCATACACCTTTCTCTAATTTAATTTGAAAATAATTATTGTTAAAATATATACATTTGTATTTTATCAAATCACGTTATAAGTATAAGTCAACAGCTTAAGCATGTATCAAGTGTTACTCTACATCTGTATTCGTACACAAACAATACCAGCAGATAACGACGTTCAGTGCATTAAACAAGATTCACTTTCATATGGAAGTGTTATATGCAGATATAACGTTGTATAAATATAGACAAATAGAGATAAAAACCTAATCATATGTACTGGATACTGAAGGGTAAGTATTGACCACTTAATCAGTAGTATCCACTTAAAACGATCATAATTATCAGTAAGAAGGCCAAGCCAATTATATTTTTCGTGGAATTAATTCAAAATTTTATTCGTCGTCTCAAGATCACTCATCTTTCAATATCAAGGATGTGTGCTCCAGCCCAGTGCAAGCATTTTGGGTGAGAAAGATTGCCTGGCGATTTGTGTGGAAGGACGGTGACTTGTGTGGAAGAACGGTGATAAGTGTGAAAGAACAGTGATTTGTGTGGAAGGACGGTGACTTGTGTGGAAGGATGGTGACTTGTGTGGAAAAAAGGTGACTTGTGTGGAAGAACCGTGCAGAAGGACGGTGACTTGTGTGGAAGGATGGTGGCTGTGTGGAAGGACAGGGATGGTGACTTGTGTGGAAGGACGGTGACTTGTGTGGAAGGACAGGGACGGTGACTTGTGTGGAAGGATGGTGACTGTGTGGAAGGACAGGGACGGTGACTTGTGTGGAAGGATGGTGACTGTGTGGAAGGACAGGGACATATGTGGAACGGCGGTGATTTGTGTGAAAGGACGGTGGTTTGTGTGGAAGATCGGTGACTTGTGTGGAAAGATGGTGACTTGTGTGGAGGGACAGCCACTTGTGTGGAAGAATGGTGATTTGTGTGGAAGGACGGTGACTTGTGTGGAAGAACAGTGATTTGTGCCGAATAGAGGTGACTTGTGTGGAAGAACGGTGATTTGTGTGGAAGAACTGTGATTTGCGAGGAAAGCAGGTGACTTGTGTGGAAGGACAGCCACTTGTGTGGAAGAATGATGATTTGTGTGGAAGAACAGTGATTTTGTGTGGAATGGCGGTGATTTGTGTGAACGCCCATGACTTGTGTGGAACGGCGGTAATTTGTGTGGAAGAACAGCGACTTGTGTGGAAGGACGGTGACTTGTGTGGAAGAACGGTGATAAGTGTGAAAGAACAGTGATTTGTGTGGAAGGACGGTGACTTGTGTGGAAGGATGGTGACTTGTGTGGAAAAAAGGTGACTTGTGTGGAAGAACCGTGCAGAAGGACGGTGATTTGTGTGGAAGGATGGTGACTGTGTGGAAGGACAGGGATGGTGACTTGTGTGGAAGGACGGTGACTTGTGTGGAAGGATGGTGACTTGTGTGGAAGGATGGTGACTGTGTGGAAGGACAGGGACTTATGTGGAACGGCGGTGATTTGTGTGGAAGGACGGTGGTTTGTGTGGAAGATCGGTGACTTGTGTGGAAAGATGGAGACTTGTGTGGAGGGACAGCCACTTGTGTGGAAGAATGGTGATTTGTGTGGAAGGACGGTGACTTGTGTGGAAGAACAGTGATTTGTGTGGAATGGAGGTGACTTGTGTGGAAGAACGGTGATTTGTGTGGAAGAACTGTGATTTGCGAGGAAAGCAGGTGACTTGTGTGGAAGGACAGCCACTTGTGTGGAAGAATGATGATTTGTGTGGAAGGACGTTGCTTTGTGTGGAAGAACGGTGATTTTGAGTGGAATGGCGGTGATTTGTGTGAACGCCCATGACTTGTGTGGAACGGCGGTAATTTGTGTGGAAGAACAGCGACTTGTGTGGAAGGATGGTGGTTTGTGCAGAAGAACAGCAATTTGTGTGAAACGGCCACGACTTGTGTGGAAGAACGGGAACTTGTGTGAAAGAACGGTGATGTGTGTGGAAGAACGGTGATATGTGCGAAAGAACGGTGACTTGTGTGGAAGAACAGCGACTTGTGTGGAAGGACGGTGGTTTGCGCAGAAGAACAGCGATTTGTGTGAAACGGCCACGACTTGTGTGGAAGAACGGGAACTTGTGTGAAAGAACGATGATGTGTGTGGAAGAACGGTGATATGTGTGAAAGAACGGTGACTTGTGTGGAAGAACAGTGTTTTGTGTGAAAGGACAATGGTTCCACCAAGATTCATGTATATCTGAATACAATGTATAACTTGTAATGTGCTGAGAGGAATTTTTCAGAAGCCAAGTCTAAAAGCATGGTCCAAAAGACATTTCTGAAATTTCATTATTCTCAAAAAAATGTTTTAAGTAATTGGATATAAATGTATTCCTTAAAATGTAGGTATAGGCAATTGTATCTCCATCATTCTTCCATTTCACATCCTATGTAATTTGGATTTTATAATGCTTGTATATATTTTTGTTTTAACTGAAAAGTCTTTCTCTCATCACCTGTCTCTGTCTGTCCTACCAACATGCCAGCCTCCCTACCAGTTAATGATTTTTACAATATGAATATGTACGATATCCACTTAATATTATAATGTATTATAGTAATTAAATGTTTTATTTCATTATAACAATTACATACCATGCACATGAACAATACGGTAAATATAATTTGGCACATGTCAAAATCACTATCTACCGATCTGGATGTAACAAATTAATATACAGGCTAGTCAGTTGTTAACTAATTGGGTCACAATTGAACATTGTCACATTTATTATCAATTTAATCCCATCTAACTGGCACGTGAAACAATTTGATGTTAACAGATATTTTGTAGCAGCGTGTAGGCAACTAGTTAGGAGAGAAGCACATGTCAATGAAAGGTCTTGGGTTTCAATCCCGGACTGGCAGCAACCTTTTCTCGTCCTGTAACATTGTTATAACAAACAAGGATTTATTGATCGATTGAATATTTAGCATCATTTTCATGCCATAGAGTGCTAACATACGTTCAGTTAACCTAACAGATGTTTTCTGGGATCCTGAAAGGTTAACCAGTACTTCAGCACACCTCATCTCGCAAGTTACTGCTAACTTTCTCACTTGAATCAACAGCGAGACACAAATGATAATGAGACACAATGTCATATATCAATCATCATGGAGTCTTGCCGAGCTGGGATTCAAACTCACGACAACTAGATTGATAGCCAGACATGCTATCAACTGAGCTAATTGGGCCAGGCAACAAACAAGGAACAGTGGCTTATATTACAATAAACAGTCACATGATTTTGTGAACTCAATGGAAATTTGTGGACAGATTTGAAATGTGTGGGAATATTTCATAGTGTGCAAGTTATCTGTTTGGAGATAAACTTATGTCAGCAGTCAAGCTAGCTCAGAATACAGACATCAAATTTACCAATCATATTACTATCCTTTAAATGTCAGGTAGCTACAACTGCCATAATATATGTCCTTAACATACCTGACCAGGGATTGAACCTACTTCTGACCTGAAAGTTAGACCACCCTCTACAACTAGTTTTTTTCATTGCAGTATCAATAACAAGCTTTGGAATATTTTGATCTCAACCCTACACCTTTGATTGAATATTTTTTCTTCTGTACTTTTTAAAAAACAAGACTGAATGCTCTACTGGCAACAGATGCTTAACAGGACCTCAATGCAATGATACATGTAAAATATTAAAGGTTTAGGCTTTGAACTTTCAGAGAAAACGTTTTTTAAAATTTCGCTTAAAATGTGCTAATGAGCCCTGTGGCGGGGGCATTTGTGATTCAATGACACTGGTTCAATAACTCGTCCAAGATCTTATGGTTATTTAACTGCTGTGCAAGTTTGGTTAAGATGCAATGAAAAATAAAGGTACTATTTCATCTACAACATTTTCCCTATATAACTCTATGTAAACAGTGACCCCTATGGCGGCCCCAAACTTCAACAAATCTTTTAGGGCACCCCCGTTCAATGCTACATGTAAAATAGCTAAGGTCTAGACCTTAAACTTTCAGAGAAAATGATTTTTAAAATTTCGCTTAAAACGTGCTTATAAGCCCTGTGATGGGGGCATTTGTGGTCGAATGACGCTGGTTCAAGATCTAGTCCAAGATCTTATGGTTATATATAACTGCTGTGCAAGTTTGGTTAAGATTCAATGAAAAATGAAGGTGCTATCGCTTCTATAAGAAAAAGGTTTAATTACGGACGACAAACAATTTACCATGACAAAAGCCCCGTTGGTCTTTGGCCAGTAGAGCTAAAAAAAAGAACCCCAGTCATCTATTATTTGTTGAAAAATTAAAGATGAAATCATGCCAGTACAGTAATAATCATGCTAGAGCATTATAAATGTAAACTTAAATAACCATGTAAAGCATATAAATACAGATAACACATTGTTTCTGTAATTTGAATGAATGAATGATCAACATCTAAGGGAATATACCAGGATTTTAAAATTGTCTATAAATATTTTTGGCGAATATATCATGCTTACAATTATATACTCACTGATCCTGTTTTGACAAAAGGATATATATTTAAACATGCCAAAATACTATATTGAAAAGGGATTTGCTTACTTGGGTTATGTGTCTAGGTTAGACTAAAATAGATTTCCCACTTATAATTTCATATATATATTTTTCATATAACATATTTTGTGATGTATTAAGTCAGTCATGTGTTTTCATTTCAATTTGTTCTATTATAAGGGTTTACATGTAGTAAAAATTGTTTCATCTTAGAAAGAGTTTGAATGACGATGCAAGGGTCGTCTAGCAGTATTTAAGTGTTGTCTATTTTAAGAATGGGGATATCATGTCAAGTTTACCACTCCAATTTAAATATGATTTTGTCACGTTTTGGTGGATCTGACATACCAAACCATTTGAATTTTATTTTTTAATGATAACGAGATGCTTTTTATCCAGTTAAAAAAATAATTGTTAGATATTTAAAGTGTTTTTTCCTGATATACCCCCTTTAAATTTTACAGTGTATAGTTTCATATACTGTGAATTAGACTTCATATGTGGAAATTATAATCAAATATCATAATTATGGAATTCTTCAGAGACTTACTTGTTAACCATCAATCCAGTGTTTTCGTGGAAAAATTTAAGAACACAGTATACAGACATTTTGAAAGTTATTTTATTTCAACAGTCATTAACGACGGAATATGATTATGAATTTACTATGAAATGATATAATGATAGCATCTTAATAGTGTAGAAAACACAATATAAATCAAATTCCAGTCTTTATCAATACTTAGGGTTATACTGGGATAGTCATCTAAAAGGGAGACGAGTTGAGCAAAAAAAAATTCCCGAAGATAATCTGCAAGATAATACTAGGTCTCTTTTGAATCACAGGCTGTAACCTCTGAACTACCAAACTGGAATATTAAATATTTTAAGTGAAATATAACAAAATTGATAGTTGGCATACAAGTAAGAAACATTTCCCATCCTTTCACTATTCTACGACAATTTCCTTATCTTGAAATTTTTTTTTTAAAAAAAATTCTTGAATCCTCCAAATTAACTTCAGAATTGTCCGTGGAAAAGACAGGCTGAAGTTTAACTTGTACATTTTCATTTAGATAATGAGGCACATGAACTGTAAATATTAAATCTTAATAAATGACAGATACCTATTTAAATACAACTCTCGTCCCGATGTTGTTTCAATGATATATATGTTAACAAAATAGTAAAATAATTACGGAAATAAAATTAAAGTTGTTTGACAACACTAATTGAAATATTCTGACAGTTGTTTACATAATTAAATTATGTAAAAATATTCAAAGTGAGTTACTGGAAATGTGGATAGGTCAGGGCCATAGCGAAAGTTTGCTTTCACAGGAAGCACAAACCTTATCATGCTATGTAGGTGTCCATGGAGTAGGGGGATGTTCCCCCGAACAACTCTTGAGTGCCTAGAATGCATTTCCTGGATTTTCAAGATATGATATACCGTACATCTTTTTTTTACAAAAACACAAACTAAAAATTCATTTGCCTCAGTGTGGCTACGGCCCTGTAGGTAAGTTGGCTAAATAATTACTCTATGTTTGATTCAGCAACATGTTATGCTGACCACTTATATGCAGGATATGGACATACACAATGAGCAAGTCCTGTACATAGACATGACCTTTGAGATGGCCACACTTTTTCATGTAAAGCTGAAAACTTTTCAAATATTTTTTGAAAATCAGTCCCTGCATTTGGAAGTTACTGAGGCCGGACGTGACTAATAAATTAGTAATAATGCAGTACCGAGTATATAGAAATACACTGCCTCCATGGGCCCAAGCCCTATATGTGACCTTGACCTTTGAGGTCACCCAGGTGTGCATGACACATCTTCATGTTATGCTGAACCCTTCTCAGAAGTTATTTGAAAATCTTGCCATGCATTTTGAAGTCACAGACCAGACAACAATACAGCATATGGAAATATAGTCCAATATGCCCAAATCCTGAATGTGACCTTGACTTTTGCGGTAGCCTCCCAGTTGTCAGCACAACATGTCATAAAATGTTATTAGAAGTTACTAGAAAATTGATCCCTGGATCCCTGCATTCTGTAGTTACAAAGCAGACAGGAAAATGTGGACGGACAGGCGAACTGATGAACAGAATGGAACAACCCAATAGTTCCCAAACCATTTTTCAACTGGTAGGGGACTAATAAATATCAGAACTTGATATACTAGTATGCTAAGTTTCATTGATATTTAAAATGACCAATGTCATAAAATGTCCTAGTATATTGTATATACACCTTACATCTAAAAATACATTAGGTTTTGACAGTAACAAAAGACAAGAACATAAACATATATTTAATAATCACATGCATCAGTTTACCCACAAGAACTTAAAATTTGTAAATTTAAAATTATTACATGTACCATCATATACCATCATGCAATTATAAAGTATTTGATGATAAAAATAAGTATCAAATTAACTATAACAGTAACAACACCATGCATGTAACAAGTTAGCAAATCTCCATTTAGGGTAGATCAAACAATGCCGACATTGCAGGGAATTGACCAGGCGTGCCATGGCTGCCAATCAAACAAGTCAATAATCCAATCAGCAATCAGTATTGTTACCAGGTCCCCCCATTTTCCTTAGATAAGCTATTAGCCTCTAAGTAAATACTACATTGTATGACTTTGTATTTACTTGGACAAACAACTCCTGTGGCCAGTGGGCAGAGTGATAGTTGCTCTCGCGTCATGTCAATCGAGTACATGGTGCACGTGATTATCCATAGCAACAAGTTTGCTTTTGCCTACTCTCACAAGGGATTGGCCGTGAATATTCAAAACCTTTAGCTGATATGCAAAGCATATTTTGTTCCTATCAATACTAATATGCAACCATATTAAAGTGTCAATCTTTCTGTATTTTAAAGCTCGAGGTCACATCTTAAATTAAGTATCCTGTGAAATATCTCCCTGAATATTCTGACTTAGAATAAGATCATTTGAAATCTACATAATTCCTTTATAATAAATGTTGTAGTCCCTTAATACATGAGAGATATTGTGGTCAGTATTGAATACTTCTTTTGAATGAATGTATGTATGAATGAATGAATAGGGTTTTATGGTAAACCAACACATTATGGTTATTCGATGCCAGTAGGAATTAAGATTCCAGATTCAATCTACATGTACAAAAACAACAAATTAACATACAGATTAAAAAAAATACATCAACAAATGACTTTGCAGAATGAACATAGACTTTGATACCTGCAGAACTGCAGTTTCAGCAAATTCTATCGTATTACTCAAATTGTCGTTTCTTACAACATGCATAAGCCACAGTGGTCCTATTCCTGTCATCACTCATATGGCTCCCTGGAACCACACGGGTTGGTAATTTAACCACAATAATGAACATGACAAAAAAAGATAAAATGAACATGACATCCTACCCCTCTGCAGAGATCAACAGCGATTCTATTCTTAGCAGGAACCGCATGGGCTACTTCTTTTGAAGTCACAATAAAAATATTTTAATTCTACAATAGAAGTAGTTTCATCTACTTCTTATGTTTCTATATATAAAATCAAAACATCTAAAATTTGCAAAGCAAGGCATAATTGCAAAAAATCAATAATATTAAATTTTATATTTTAATGAAAAAAATCCTTTAATAATCAAACATATGGGAATGATTACTTTCACATTTGATATTAATAACGCATAAAAGTATCAGTTACTCTATTAATAAATAACTAATTAATGTATAATAAACTCTATAAATAACTCATTAAAGTATAATTAACTCAGTCTATAAATAAATTATTAATGTATAATCAACTCTATCAATAACTCATTAAAGTATAATTCACTCTATATAATCAAACCATTAATAAAAAGTAGCTTCTTTAAATATAAAACATTTCAGAACCCTACCAAGACCTTCAAATGTTTTCATTGAAGTCACTACTACCAGAATCAAGGCCACTCTTAAAAAATTGTTTGTTTGCCATTTACGACCTGCCATTTAGATGCGGGTAGGTTGGTGGGTGAGTACTTTATTCTTTGGCAATCAATCAGAGAATATTTTTATCACCCTTAAAGGGTGACTATGGATAGGAAGAGAAAGGACGTGAAATGAGCGAGAACATCTTTAATGAAAAACACCAAAAAAAAAGATGGGGGTAGGAGGAGTCAAAGGCAGTTTCTAACGGACAGCCGGAAGTGACAAATAAACAATATTTTAACTTAAGCCAAAACTTCCAAGTATATATTCTTTGTTGAAGCAATCATCACAGATCACAGTGATATGTTAGAATACTATTTTGTTACAACATTTTTGGTAGATTCACTGTTAACTTAACCATCCACTCTTTGTTTCTAACCAAACCAGTGATCTCCCTGACAACTGCGTTGCCATGGTGACTCACACAACCAGCACCAGTCCTGCTTACATCTAGTACATCTCATATGCATACAGCCGTCTGTGGATAAAGTATAAAATAGAGGGTGGGAGTTTTACATTACTGGTTACAAGTATATAACATGGCATCCAGTTATATTGGCAGAATAAGGATCTCCATGACGGAGTGTCATAAGGTGTAGTTTCAAGATCACTTAACTCTCACTGCTAAGGTCTAAAGTTTGAGTTCCGCTCACTCCAAAAAATTTATGTGAGAAAAGTTTACCAGTTACCTACAGAAGGACAATGGTTCTACTCCGATTCCATCTGATATGCCATATAGGTGTAACCCCACCATTGATTTTTGTTCTTTATTCTATAGTAAATAATAAAAGTTTGAAGGCTTGTCATTCATAGAGGGTCCCAAATGAAAGAAGTGAAACCTACATTTTACTGTTTGTCAACCTCTGCACTATCAAAATATGATGAGAAAAGTAGGGGTCATGTGTCATATAAGAGATTTTTTTTCTGCTCAGTGTGTACACTGGTGACAAAGTGAAAGTAGACTTCCGAAATCATGAATTCATACCCCAATTTCCAAGCATCATTTTTTTTTTCTAAATTCACAATTCAAACATGACAATGCTATCAAAATGTTCAAAATACATCAATAATGCCATTCAAATAAAAAAATGAGCATTAACATAAGGAAAATGCATTTTTAAAGAAGAAGAATTGAGGATTATTTATAACCGCCATTATGCGACTACCCCACGGAAGCACTTCCTTTTTGCAATGGTGGTACTATGCCTATATAACCTGAAATGTGTTGAAAATGGCGTGAACATCATTAAAAAAAAAATAAAAAATTGGCAGATGAAGAGCTCCAGAAGCATCCACTTCTTCATTACATAATTGTAGTCTGTTCCCTTACTCTGTGAATTTGGAGGTCATTTGTCCCCAAAATGATGAGACTTTATAGGCAAATTGGAGAATTTAGACGGTTATTTAATTAAATAGTGTGCTGCAACAAAATACACAATTTGAGGGTCATGGAAACCCTTGTAACTGTCATATTTTTTTCACATAAAGTATGTGGACCAAACTGGCCTCAAATGCATCATCTCAACAGTGAGAAAAAAATAGTTCACTCGGCCACTACATACAGTGTGGAGCGCGTGGTCTAGTGGGAGAGAACCAAACCCATGATCGGAGGGTCATAGGTTCGATCCTCCACCACTACTATGTGTGGTGTCCCTGAGCAAGACACTTTTTCCACATACATGTATGTACCCAGGAAGACTTCAAGCATGATTTGTTGAAGTAATAAAAACTTGTTTCACAATCAAAGTGAAGCAAACAAGTTTAAAACTACAAGGAACAAGGATCAGGACATCATGTCTATTAACACTGTAGTTTCCATAAACCTCATAAAATTCCATTTAATACCAACGTTTTGTGTAAGGACTGAGGTTCTATTAAGATAAAATGACAAGCTTCATAAATATGTACCTAAGCAGGGGTCGGGAAAAACTTTTAAAAGCATTCGTCCGTTAGGCAAGTGGACTGGTAAAATGTACTTGTCCAAAACTTGTATACTAAAATATTGTCTATTTAGAATCACGTTGTGATTACCTTATCTTACCTTACATACTGTAATTTTGTTACTTCATTTACAGTAAGTACATCACTAGCTTTAATGTTATGATCATGCAATAAACATTAATTTTGTTGATGTTTATATATCACTTTTGTTCTGAATACAAACAGCTTGGGGTAAACATAAAAAAGTTAATGCATTCAAGCCTCTGTATTACAAGTAAAAAAGAAAAAAGACCGGGAAATATTCCGAAGACTGAAAACAGTCTGAATTTTAAACCTGCATTAAAAAGCTGCGCATGCGCCTCTTGATAACTTTTAAAAAAAATTATGCCAAATGCTTTGAATTGAAAAGTGTCCTTGGAGACTCAACAAGAAATCGTTGATGAACATTAAATGTCAAATTTACAAATGATATTTACAGCAATGAAATATAGAAAGAATAAATACCATAATGACATAGGATCATTTCTTTTTTACAGTTTTCAGATAGTTTATTTTTCAATCTCGGCCAAAATATTTACTCGTCCGACAGACTAGTTACTGGTAAAAATCACTCGTCCGCAGACAAAAACCACTCGTCAGAACGAGCGGATGAGTGCTATTGCCGGCCCCTGCCAAGGTCCTGTTTCATGTGGCAGTAATATAATTACAATTTGTGATGTGTTGAAGCCTTTTTCTATATACCAATAATTATTTAAGCACAATTGCAAAGTAACCTAATGGCTTACATTAATCACTCTAGCCTGTTTCCTAGATGGAACCAGTAACAAGTGCTGGGTTGTGCCTAGGATTAAACCCACAGCCTTTGGCATGAGGGGTCAACATTTTATCCACTGCATTACAGCCCTGCACTAAGCCATTCCAAACAATAACTTTCCATTATTATAAAGAAATGAAGAATTATTTGAAAAAACAACCTTTATGTTGTATACATTAAACTACATTCATTTTTTTTTCGGCTGATTTTTCACAAGTATTTCATTTCACATTGAAACAACTGAATAAAGGCCACTTAATTATCTTACCATCTTTTTCTGTTCTAGTCGTGCAGTTTGGGCATGGTTTAGTTGTTTTCTGTATCGTGTCAAAAGACTGACTTTCCCAGCGACAACGCATAGCTCTCTCCGATTCAACATCTCCACTCTAAAATAAGAGCCAGAAAAAGGCTAAAAACTTTTTAAATAAATAATCTTATTCAAGTGTATTGACAAATATGCAGATTCCCACTTGCACTGAATGAAACAAGAGGCCCAAGAGGGCCTGAGGAGGCTCTACTGACTCAAAGTGGCCAAAGCACTTTTTGAAATTGTACTGTGCAATAGAAACATTGGCCATCTTGAATTTTAGATAGAAAAAATAAATCTTTTGTATAGTCTCCTATGCAATAGAAACATCCATGTGAAGTTTCAATTTAATTGGCCTAGTGGTTTCAGAATAAATGAATAAAAAGAAGAGAATTTTCTGTTTTCCCATAGTATCCCTATGTAAAATTCTAAGTCCCCTTACAGGGCCCCTATATATTTTAGCCCCTAAATTCTTATCTGCAATCAAACCCCTTCACTTAGATATAATTTATATCAAATATGCACAAATCTGACATACCGGTTCTTAAGAAAACAATTTTACTAATTCCCAATTTTTACCTTTTTGGGGCCCCTCCTGACCCCTTAAGACATAGGAACCCAGTCATTTTTACAAATGTTAACCTCCTTCACCTAACAATGCTTTAGTCAAAATATAGGCAAAATCATTTCCATTTAAAAAAAAAATAATATTATATTGACACGTGTCCCCTAATTGAACTCTCGGGGCAGGGTCATTTTTAACCCTAGGGACACTATTTGAACAAATGTAACAAAACTATAGTTGGTCATCATTTCTACATAAACATTTTGAAAATCTATTTGGCCGTTCATGAGAAGAAGATTTTTTAAGTTTTGGACTATTTTTAGTAACAGCGGCTATCTTGAATTTCAGATCGAAAAAAAAAAAAATCTTCTGTATAGTCTCCTATGCAATAGAAACACCCATGTGAAGTTTCAGTTTAATTGGCCTAGTGGTTTCAGAGAAAGTGCTGCTAACAGACGACAGACGTCAGACGACAGACGACGGACGACAGACAACGCGCCATCACATAAGCACTTCTGGCCTTAGGCCAGTAGAGCTAAAAAGAAATATTTGATTACTGTTGGCATTTTGGACAGACTTGTGACTAATTTTCTTCACTTATTCATTAAAAAACACAAAAAAAACCCTCAAAACTAAACAATTTCATTTCTTAATTAAATTGTAATAAAATCGATTTCACCAAAATAAAAGTGAGTCACACTACAACAGGAACCTCGCTGCAAGGTTAATAACATACTATCTAAGAAAATATCTAACCATTTGCCATGATCGAACCGAGAAACATCTATCATCACATGTTATTACATTGAGATTTAACAGTTATACAGTGATAATGCCTTAAAGCTGTAGATTAAATACATACGAAAACAAAAATAAAATGCACACAATTATTCTCAAACTTAATTGCAGACTTAAGACTATTATTTTTAATATTAATTAAATAAAAAAAATGTACATTGTAATTTTGTTGTTAATTTTAACTTGAAACCAATGAACCACAGGCTTACAGCTACAAATTCTCTTTTGATAAAAATGAAGATAAAAAATGATGATACATGTACCTTTTGCAAAGCACATGTAGAAAACATTACACACTTATTCTGGGAATGCAAGTATGTAGAAACATTCTGGAATAGTTTTATAACAACATGCAATGACAACAACATAATACTTCAACATCAATGGAGTATGAAAGATATTATCTTTGGATTAGTAAAACATGAAAATATTATAATTAAATTAAATTTTCATGCAAAATACTATATAAATAAGTGCATGTAAGATGATAGGTTACCATTCTTCATCAATTTTAAGCCACAAATAAAATGTGTACCAAACTAATAAAATAAATGCAATTAAAAATTGCACAATTGAAAAGTAAGGAACATTATGGTTTGTGTATAAATCTCTACTTTGACTTTTACTTGTTTTGTATATTTTTTTCTCATATGAAGTGTATATTACAACACATCTAGATAATATAAAATGCGTATCATTAAACTATAAAAAGTAGCAGTTACATTATGTTTGTTCCCTGCTGTTCCTACTTGGAAATGAAAACCACACCTCCAAAGAAATACTGTTTTTTTCATATTGAACTTTCTCTTTTATTATACTATTCAATTTATAATTTCCATTATAATTATAGTTTGACAGTTGAGAAAAACAAATCCAATGGATTAAAAGAAAGAAGTTTTATACAGGTTTTGCTGTGAAACTGTTCTAAATAATTATTCAATCACATACAGTAGACTTTATTCTGTCTTTTTTGTATTGATTTTTTTCTTTCATTAAGATGTTCAATTTATAATTTTCATTAAAATTATAGTTTGACATATGAAAAAAAAATCCAGTGAATTAAAAAAATAAGTTTTATAAAGGTTTTGTAGTTAAAATGTTCTAAAATTTATACAATCACATACAGTAGACTTTATTCTGTTAATCTATTTTTCCATACAATTATTATTTTTATGAAAAATGCAAATATTTAGTTTTAAGTATTGAAAGAACATGAGAAAAAAAACAAGCAGTTATAGCAGTTCCAAATGATGTTAATATCTATAAAAAAAGTAAATTTTACATAAATTCTTTAAATCAAATAGATAATAGTGCATAGTCTTTCTTTGAGATAACATATAGTATACAAGTATGTAATATACATGTACAACACATATGTTTATGAGGAATGCTTCAATGAGGTAATCTGAATACTTCAATGAGGTAATCTTATTTTAATAGTTTTTTCAATGCAATGAAGGCAGGTTTTTGTTTCACCAACACTTGAATTACTCTCTTAACTGATTTTAGAATGGTGGTTTGTCTATTCTGTTACCAGTGGGACTTAAATGTACTGCAATTCGGCAGAATCCAGTGCAAAAACACTGTTACCTAGAATATATTTATGTTTCCTTGCGGTACTAGTGAGAATAATTGAGTTTGTGTTGGTGAGGCGTTAGCCTGCTCTCTGTGCATATTTTTTTTGTCTGTGAATTTAAAGAGCAAACTTTCCTTGATAGTAAAAATGTTTTTAAAAAATTTAATGTTAGAACAAACTGAAACACTTTGGTTTGTACATTTATTGTATAACTTACCGGTATTTGATATTTATAACAAAATATATATATAAAACAATTCAGAGTTAATAAATTTACTAAAGAACCTGGAAGTTTGCCTCTAAATTTACAAATATGGAAATATTATATCAGAAATGTTGTATATACTACATCATAATTTGTATTTTTTACATCTGATTTTGTTTAATTGTTACAGTGCAATAAAAAATTACAAAAAAAGGTTTATCACAAAAATAAAAATAAAAATATAAAAAAATGTATTTATTCTCAAAAATTGGAGACGAAACTCCACCAATTCATTTTTTTTTTATAACCGAAAATTTGATCTAGAAAAGGAAAGAATATGTGATGAGTAATCTTTATATAAAAAAAATAATTATAATCATGTCTTGAGATTTGTTTTTAGTGATGTTTAAATAGTGACTGTTAACTTGAGTTTAAATTGTTTATTTCAGGCAGTTAATACCAAGATGTAATACATAAAGGTCCATGTTGTTATGTTGGAAGCGATTGCCATGAGGAACGATTTCTAGTCCAGTTGTTGCCAAGAGGAAATATTACAAGTCTGGGTTGTTCCTATGAGTAACTATTTATAGTCCCAAGTTGTTGCCATGAGAAACAATTTATAGTCCAGGATGTTGTTACAGTCAGGAACTATTTATAGTCTGAGTTGTTGCTATGAGGAACTATTTATAGTCTGAGTTTGCTATGAAAACTATTTATAGTCAGGGATGTTGTTATGAGAACTATTCATAGTCTGGTTTGTTGCTATGAGAGCTATTTATAGTCTGGGTTGTTGTTATGAAGAAAAGTTATAGTCTGGTTTGTTGCTATGCGAACTATTCATAGTCTGGGATGTTGCTATGAGGAAATGTTTATAGTCTGGGTTGTTGTTATGAGGAACTATTTATAGTCTGGTTTGTTGCTATGAGAACTATTTATAGTCTGGTGTGTTGCTATTAGGAACTATTTATAGTCTGGTTTGTTGCTATGAGAACTATTTATAGTCTCGTGTGTTGCTATTAGGAACTATTTATAGTCTGGTTTGTTGCTATGAGAACTATTTATAGTCTGGTGTGTTGCTATTAGGAACTATTTATAGTCTGGTTTGTTGCTATAAGAACTATTTATAGTCAGGGATGTTGTTATGAGAAACTATTTATAGTCTGGGTTGTGGTCATGAGGAATATTAATAGTCTGGGGTGCTGTTATGAGGAACTATTCATAGTCCGAGTTGTTGCCATGAGGAACTATTTATAGTGTGGGTTGTTGCTATGAGGAACAATTTATAGTCCAGGAAGGATGTTGTTACCATGAGGAACTATTAATAAGCTGAGTTTTGCTATGAGGAACTATTTATAGTCTGAGTTTGCTATGAGGAACTATTAATTGTCTAGTTTGTTGCTATGAGTACTATTTATAGTCTGGGATGTTGTTAAGAGAACTATTTATAGTCTGGTTTGTTGCTATGAGAGCTATTTATAGTCTGGAATGTTGTTATGAGGAATATTTATAATCTGGTTTGTTGCTATGAGAACTATTTATTGTCTGGGATATTGCTATGAGGAACTATTTATAGTTTGGGTTGTTGTTATGAGGAACTATTTATAGTCTGGTTTGTTGCTATGAGAACTATTTATAATCTAAGTTTGCTATGAAGAACTATTTATAGTCTTGAGTTGTTACCATGAGGAACTATTTATAGTCTGGTTTGTTGCTATGAGAACTATTTATAGTCAGGGATGTTGTTATGAGAACTATTTCTGGTTTGTTGCTATGAGAGCTATTCATAGTTTGAGTTGCTGTTATGAGGAAAAGTTATAGTCTGGTTTGTTGCTATGAGAACTATTCATAGTCTGGAATGTTGCTATGAGGAACAGTTTAAAGTCTGGGTTGTTGTTATGAGGAACTATTTATAGTCTGGTTTGTTGCTATGAGAACTATTTATAGTCTGGTTTGTTGCTTTGAAAACTATTAATAGTCTGGTTTGTTGCTACAAGGAACTATTTATAGTCTGGTTGTGTTGCTTTGAAGAACAATTTATAGTCAAGGATGTTGTTACCATGAGGAACTATTTATAGTCTGGGTTGTTGTTATGAGGAACTTTTTATAGTCTGTTTTGTTTGTTGCTATGAGAAGTATTGATAGTCTGGGATGTTGCTATGAGGAACTATTTATATTCCGAGTTGTTGCCAAGAGGAACTATTTATAGTCTGGTTTGTTGCTATGAGGAACAATTTATAGTCCAGGATGTTGTTACCATGAGGAACTATTTATAGTCTGAGTTGTTGCTATGAAGAACTATTTATAGTCTGGGATGTTGTTACCGGAACTATTTATAGTCTGGTTTTATTGCTATGATAACTATCTATAGTCTGGTTTGTTGCTATGAGGAACTATTTATAGTCTGGGTTGTTGTTATGAAGAACTATTTATAGTCTGGTTTGCTGTCATGAGGAATATTAATAGTCTGGGATGCTGTTATGAGGAACAATTTATAGTCCAGGATGTTGTTACCATAAAGAACTATTTATAAGCTGAGTTTTGCTATGAGGAACTTTTTATAGTCTGAGTTTGCTATGAGGAACTATTTATAGTTTAGTTTGTTGCTATGAGTACTATTTATAGTCTCGGATGTTGTTAAGAGAACTATTTAGAGTCTGGTTTGTTGCTATGAGAGCTATTTATAGTCTGAATGTTGTAATGAGGAACTATTTATAGTCTGGTTTGTTGCTATGAGTACTATTTATAGTCTGGGATGTTGTTAAGATAACTATTTATAGTCTGGTTTGTTGCTATGAGAGCTATTTATAGTCTGAATGTTGTTATGAGGAACTATTAATAGTCTGGTTTGTTGCTATGAGAACTATTTATAGTCTGGGATATTGCTATGAGGGACTATTTATAGTCTGGGTTGTTGTTATGGAACTATTTATAGTCTGGTTTGTTGCTATAAGAACTATTTATAGTCTGAGTTTGCTATGAAGAACTATTTATAGTCTTGAGTTGTTACCATGAGGAACTATTTATAGTCTGGTTTGTTGCTATGAGAACTATTTATAGTCAGGGATGTTGTTATGAGAACTATTTATAGTCAGGGATGTTGTTATGAGAACTATTTATAGTCTGGTTTGTTGCTATGAGATATATTTATAGTTTGGGTTGTTGTTATGAGGAATAGTTATAGTCTGGTTTGTTGCTATGAGAACTATTCATAGTCTGGAATGTTGCTATGAGGAACAGTTTAAATTCTGGGTTGTTGTTATGAGGAACTATTTATAGTCTGGTTTGTTGCTATGAGAACTATTAATAGTCTGGTTTGTTGCTACATGGAACTATTTATAGTCTGGTTGTGTTGCTTTGAAGAACAATTTATAGTCAAGGATGTTGTTACCATGAGGAACTATTTATAGTCTGGGTTGTTGTTATGAGGAACTTTTTATAGTCTGTTTTGTTTGTTGCTATGAGAAGTATTGATAGTCTGGGATGTTGTTATGAGGAACTATTTATATTCCGAGTTGTTGCCAAGAAGAACTATTTATAGTCCGATTTGTTGCTATGAGGAACAATTTATAGTCCAGGATGGTGTTACCATGAGGAACTATTTATAGTCTGAGTTGTTGCTATGAGGAACTATTTATAGTCTGGTTTTATTGCTATGATAACTATCTATGGTCTGGTTTGTTGCTATGAGGAACTATTTATAGTCTGGGTTGTTGTTATGAAGAACTATTTATAGTCTGGTTTGTTGTCATGAGGAATATTAATAGTCTGGGATGCTGTTATGAGGAACTATTTATAGTCCGAGTAGTTGCCATGAGAAACTATTTATAGTCTGGGTTGTTGCTATGAGGAACAATTTATAGTCCAGGATGTTGTTACCATGAGGAACTATTTATAAGCTGAGTTTTGCTATGAACTTTTTATAGTATGAGTTTGCTATGAGGAACTATTTATAGTCTAGTTTGTTGCTATGAGTACTATTTATAGTCTCGGATGTTGTTAAGAGAGCTATTTATAATCTGGTTTGTTAATATGAGAGCTATTTATAGTTTAGATGTTGTAATGAGGAACTATTTATAGTCTGGTTTGTTGCTATGAGAACTATTAATAGTCTGGGATATTGCTATGAGGAACTATTTATAGTCTGGGTTGTTGTTACGAGGAACTATTTATAGTCTGGTTTGTTGCTACGAGAACTATTTATAGTCTGAGTTTGCTATGAAGAACTATTTATAGTCTTGAGTTGTTACCATGAGGAACTATTTATAGTCTGGTTTGTTGCTATGAGAACTATTTATAGTCAGGGATGTTGTTATGAGAACTATTTATAGTCTGGTTTGTTGCTATGAAGAACTATTTATAGTTTGGGTTGCTGTTATGAGGAATAGTTATAGTCTGGTTTGTTGCTATGAGAACTATTCATAGTCTGGAATAATGCTATGAGGAACAGTTTAATGTCTGGGTTGTTGTTATGAGGAACTATTTATTGTCTGGGATGTTGCTATGAGAACAATTTATAGTCTTGTTTGTTGCTATGAGAACTATTAATAGTCTGGTTTGTTGCAATGAGGAACTATTTATAGTCTGGTTGTGTTGCTTTGAAGAACAATTTATAGTCAAGGATGTTGTTACTATGAGGAACTATTTATAGTCTGGGTTGTTGTTATGAGGAACTTTTTATAGTCTGTTTGTTGCTATGAGAAGTATTGATAGTCTGGGATGTTGCTTTGAGGAACTATTTATATTCCGAGTTGTTGTCAAGAGGAACTATTTATAGTCTGGTTTGTTGCTATGAGGAACAATTTATAGTCTGAGTTGTTGCTATGAGGAACTATTTATAGTCTGGGATGTTGTTATGGGAACTATTTATAGTCTGGTTTTATTGCTATGATAACTATTTATAGTCTGGCTTGTTGCTATGAGGAACTATTTATAGCCTGGGTTGTTGTTATGAGGAACTATTTATAGTCTTGTTTGTTTCTGTGATAACTATTTATAGTCTGGTTTGTTGCTATGAGGAACTATTTATAGCCTGGGTTGTTGTTATGAGGAACTATTTATAGTCTGGTTTGTTGCTGTGATAACTATTTATAGTCTGGTTTGTTGCTATGATGAACTATTTATAGCCTGGATTGTTGTTATGAGGAACTATTTATAGTCTGGTTTGTTGCTGTGATAACTATTTATAGTCTGGTCTGTTGCTATGAGGAACTATTTATAGCCTGGGTTGTTGTTATGAAGAACTATGTATAGTGTTGTTTGTTGCTATGAGAACTATTTATAGTTTGGGATGTTGTTATGAGTAACAATTGATAGTCTGGGTTGTTGTTATGAAGAATTATTTATAGTCTTGGTTGTTGTTATGAGGAACTACATGTATTTATAGTCTTATAACTATTCCAGATTTTAAGTAAACAGTCATTATTTGGCACTATGGTAACTACTTTAACTTGACAATGCTATCTTCTACAAACTATGTGACATAAGAAGTAAAACAAGAGGTAAAAAAATACAGCCTTGTATTTATTTTTTATTTTAATGAACACGTTAAAAATTAAATACCATACTACATTTATTAATTTAATGTTACCAATAAATTTGTATTATATTTTTTAGAAATATTTTATTTCCAGAATGACTGGAATTTTTACTACTTAGGTATTTTTTCAAAGATGAAGACATATTAACCTGAGACATGCTAGATGAGGTGTTATTTTCCTGACATTCTCCAGTGTGTACCTCTAGCCTACATCGACGGCAGAACTCAAACTACAAAAAGAATGGGTTATGATAAAACACATACTGGTATAACAAACAACTGTCAAAACATGTACTGATATAACAACTGTTTAAGCTCACGAAGACAAATTGACCCCTTAATGTCATGCCACAATGAATAGCTGTAGGGTAATGTATAGGACTCAAATATTTATATATAATTCTGATGTTGTTTTTTTTAACGTCTTCTTAATGCAGTTTAATACCACTTTTTTAACACACAACAGGTTATATATGGCATATCCAGTTTAATTGGTGGAGGAAAACCTATTAATCTGAGTAGAACCACCATCCTTCCGCAAGTAATTGCAGGCAATCTTTCTCAAGATGGGCTCAAACCCACAACCTTAGCAGTGATAGATAAACAGTTACTTAGACCAATCAGCCATGGAAGATCATAATTCTATTGTAGGTTGTTAATTAATGTTTTAAAACTGCATGCTTACATAAGGTTTTTCCAATAATAATCATTTCAACATTTCTAGTGAAGTTTTCCAATACTCAGAATACTTCTTGATTTACATCGAGTCTTAGACTATTGGAGACATCGTCAGTTATTCTAAATTTGAACACACCAAGAGCCATGATTCCAGCATAACCAATGTGATCAGGCTGATGTTTGTACTTATCCTAGACATACTTCAAATAAACATTCTAACAAAGGTTGGTAAAGATTTTAAATTTAAATTTTTCCAAGAGAAGATGCAACAATATTTGAAAAAATGCAGGAAGGAGGTATGGAAATGCAATTTTCTGTTGACAAATACTTGTCTGATACACATAGGTTTATCACATCAATGCAAGTTTATCAGGCACATGATGTCATTATGTAAAATTATATATTATGACCTGGACATAACTACTTTTAACCCTATGTTTAACTGAATTTTCAATTTCATAAAAAAAGACGAATTAGAAATACTGACATGATAAAGAAAATACAATGTTTGTGTCTAATACATGTATTATCAACTTCATCAGATTCGGCCTAAATATATATATATATATGTGCTGTCTGAATCCTTCAGATTAAGAGTCATAAAAAGGGCATTTGATAATTTCATCATAGCAGAATACATTATTTTAATCTCTTTCATGACCTTGAGAATCAATTGTTATTCACCCATAAAGTTTCCTTTGTTTTAAAGCTAGAAGGGAATCGGTGTAAATTACTTTCACTCAATACAAAAAAATTTATGTAATAATTTGAATGGTTGATGCTCCCATCATACAGTTAGACCGAAAACACATAAGTGATTGAAGTGAAATTGAGCTGTAGCAAAATGGGAAAATAAAATTGTTCATGTTATAACCATTTTATATCAGAAAAATAAGAATTAAGAAAAAATCTTTAAAAAAAATACATTTTTTTTTTTTCACAATTGGGAAAAAACATGATTTTTCAATTGGGTAGTAGTGAATATTGGCCTCTGTTTAATGAAGTAAAAAATGTAATGTGAAGATTCACCTGGCAGGTATGGCAATGTATACTTGTGGCTGTGTCATCTACAATCATTCCCTCACCACAGCCCGGCTGGGGGCAGATTACCCCACCTGTCTGAAGTAAACATTCTTCTGCACCAAAGTCCTTGTATCTCTCATACTAAAATTTAAAGATTAAAACTATACAATCAATATCAACTAAAAGTAGTTCATCATACCCGTAATTAAGTTAAATATCAGAACATTATTGAGTTATTGAGTTTGTCTCAATGCATGCTAGCATTTGTTTATATGCAACCCAACAGCACATCCAAGGGGTTCAAAAATCAACTAAAATAGTTAAGACTTACTCTCCCGATCTCAACAGATACCATTATTGTTTAAACAAGAGGTTGCCACTAACATGGTCATATCCCTTACCAACTCATTAACCCTTAGAGGCATTTCCAGAAAAGTGGATTTAATTTGTGCAAAACGAAAAAGTTGCTGAACACATAAATCACATGTAAATGCCGCAAACTGAAATATGTAGACGACTGTTATATGACATTGTCTTGTCCCAGTGAGCACTGGTGTGATGTTCTAAATCGAACCATAAATATGTACGTTATAACCCCAAAACAAAATAAAACCTATCTTTGACGAACAGACCCAACTCATTCGCACGACACATCGTCTTGGGCTGGTTAGCAATTGTGCCAATTTATATAAAAATCCAATAACAACTAAAGAAGATAAGGTCCAGACAGCAGCAGACGGACGGAGCTGTGACCTTGACCTTTGACACACAGACCCAAGTCAGTTGCATGACACATCGTTTTGTCATTGTGAACATTTGTGCCAAGTTATTAAAAAATACAATCACAACTCAAGGAGATACGGTCAGGACAAGAGGAAACACAGTGTATAGATTGGATTTCCAAACACTTGACCTTGAGCTATGACCTAAACCTTTGACACACAGACCCAAGTCATTCGCATGACACATCATATTGTCTTAGTGAACATTTGTGCCTAGTTATTTAAAATTCCTATCACAACTAAAGAAGATACGGTCCGGACAAGAGGAAACACAGTGTATACATTGGATTTCCAAACAATTGACCTTGAGCTATGACCTAGACCTTTGACGAACAGACCCAAGTATTCGCATAACACATCATCTTGTCCTAGTGAACATTTGTGCCAAGTAATTTAAAATTCTAATCACAACTGAAGGAGATATGTTGTGGTTGCACGGGCAGACGCAGACCATTTCAATATCCCCCTGCTCCGCTCTACGATAGCGGGGGATAACAAGTATTTCAGTTACAGTTACCACTTATTCAAAAGTGTTATATTAATGTTAATGCCAAATGTCAGGATCACAATCCAGGTCTGATTAGCTCAGTCTTTAGAGCATCTGACCATCAAGCCAGAGATCGGGAGTTCAATTCCCTGCCAAGCCACAGAGTTAAATGACATGATTCAAATGGGAAAATAATCAGTCACTTGCAGAGAGGAACACGCTGGAGTATGGTTAAACCATCAAGGATCATAGGAAAGAGTGGTAAGGTCAACTGATTGTCTGTTAGCCCTTGATGGCATAAATATGCTGTAAATTACATTTATATCACAAAACAAAACCTTTAATTGCTGCAAGACATCTTAAAGAAGTTTTAAATACCCATTACCTGATCTTTCCCTAGTAGATAAAAATGATGAGCATCCTTGATTAAGGAATTATCACATCCGACTGAAAATACAGAAGAGCAATTTTGTTTTGAATGGGGTTTAATGCCATTTTCAACACATTTCAGGTTATATATGGCATATCCAGTTTTACTTGTGGAGGAAGATCTCAGACTGAGTCAGTCTGAGTAGAACCACCGTCCTTCCGCAAGTAACTGGATACTTTCTCACATAAAGTTTTTGGAGCGAGCGGGACTCAAACCTACGACCTTAGTGGTGAGAGGTAAGTGATCTTGAGACAGTACCTTAGACCACTCGGCCACAGAGGACCCTCGCTTTACTAGAACAAATAACTTCAACAACACAAAAAATATATCACAAAAATGTACAGTGCCCAATGATCATCTTGGCGACATGTATGTAATTGGTAGCGACACATAGATGCAGGGTAGAGGCTTAACATCTTGATTAAAATGTAAGATTCTGAATGATCTAATCAATATAATCAAATATACACTGGCCTTCCCATTAGAATAGTCAGAATGAATATTCTTTGTATAAATTGATTTACAATCAAAGGTATAAATTGATTTACAATCAAAGAAAGGTACCTGGTATAAACTTATTTATTTTATAACATCCACTGTGCTGCAAAGTCTTGCAACTGTCAGACACTCCAACAATTCTGGAGTAGAAACCATACCAGCAAGTGCAGTTAAAGTGTCATGCAAAGACATAACACAAGGCCCAGGCCCCAGTTTCACAAAAATACTTAAGTCTGTTGTTTTACTTAAACTCAAATAGTGTGCTCAATTTGAGTATGCCAGTAAGCACACTATTGAGTTTAAATAAAATAACGGACTTAAGTATTTTCCTGAAACCAGAGCGCCAGGCCAGCAACCATAACAATCCTTTAGTCTGAGTCCAATGTACCTACTTTAGACCATGGACTCAACAAAATATGTACATGTACATACCTGGACAAGGCAAGGAATAGCCAACATCCGGATCATGAATGAAGGTCCGTCTATCGAGACATTCACTGCCATACGCCTGGAAACATTCCACACAAATCACATGACGATCTTTACAAGGATATACCAATACTGGAGACCTGAAACAGAGCAAAACAGTAAGACAGGCACGAAAGTAACTTTCTTAACATACATGTACCTGGAAATCAGTATTCTACTCAGACACGTTTCGAGATTTAATGCCATTTTCAACAGATTTCAGGTTATATATGGCATATCCAGTTTTATTGGTGGAGGAAGACTTCAGAATGAATCTGAGTAGAACAACTGTCCTTTCACAAGTTCTCACATAAAGATTTTGGAGTGAGCGGGTCTCAAACCTATGACTTTAGCGATGAAAGGCAAGTGATCTTGAGACGGCACCTTAGACCACTCGGTCATGGCGACCATTCAACAATATAACATGGCAATCTTAAAAGGTAACCAAAATGCTATTTTTTTTTTATTATTTGAATAAAATCAATTAGAGGTTTATAAAAATGGTTATGTTTTCATTAAATTTGCTCTTGTTCATCGGTAAATCATGGAAAAAGTAACGCACATTACACCTCTGATACAAATACAAGAAAGAATTAACAGAGTTACCCGAACGAGGTCCCTGATGACGTCATACCCATAACGTGATCTAATTCAAGATGGCTTCAATGGACGAAAACATTTCGAGCGAGTTATTTTTATGTGGATTCCGACGTTAGTGACATTTTATCGGACTAATCAGGTTCAAGCAGTGATGAAGAACAGGAAACCCTAGATTATGGCATTCAACCATACCATATTTATTATTAGATCTATTGTTATGAATAATTAATAAAAATAATAGATAGTGGTAGTTTTAATTATAATAATTGTAGGTCTAGTAACAATTTATCCGTTAATATAATAGTAACAAGAGGCCCAAGAGGGCCTGATGAGGCTCTACTAACTCATAGTGGCCATAGCACTTTTTGAAATTCTCCTATGCAATAGAAATATCAGGGCAGGGTCATTTTTAACCCTAGGGACACCTTTTGAACAAATCTATCAAAACTATAGTTGGTCATCATCAGTACATAAACATTTTGAAAATCTGTTGGGCCGTTCATGAAAAGAAGATTTTTTAAGTTTTGAACTATTTTTAGTAACGGCGGCCATCTTGAATTTCAGATCGAAAAAAAAATCAATCTTCTGTATAGTCTTCTATGCAACAGAAACATGCTTGTAGAGTTTCAGTTTAATTGGCCTAGTGGTTTCAGAATAGATGAAAGAAAAAGAGAATTTTCTGTTTTCCCATAGTATCCCTATGTAAAATTTTAAGTCCCCTTACAGGGCCCCTATAAATTTTAGCCCCTTAAATCTTATCTGCAAACAAACCCCTACACATAGGGATAATTTATACCAAATATGAACAAATCTAATATACCAGTTCTTAAGAAAACGATTTTAGTAATTCCCAATTTTTACCCTTTTGGGGCCCCTCCTGACCCCTAAAGACAGTGGAACCCAGTCATTTTTACAAGTCTGAACCTCCTTCACCAAACAATGCTTCTGTGAAGATATAGGCAATATCATTTCCATTTTTAAAAAAAAATAAATATATTATAATGACATGTGTCCCCTAATTGAACCCTCAGGGCGGGGTCATATTTAACCCTATGGACACCATTTGAACAAATCTAACAAAACTAAAGTTGGTCATCATTACTACATTAACATTTTGAAAATCTGTTATGCCGTTCATGAGAAGAAGATTTTTTAAGTTTTGGACTATTTTTAGTAACAGTGGCCATCTTGAATTTCAAATCGAAAAAAAAAAATCTTCTGTATAGTCTCCTATGCAACAGAAACATGCATGTGAAGTTTCAGTTTAATTGGCCTAATAGTTTCAGAGAAAGTGCTGCTAACAGACGACAGACAACAGACGACAGACAAAGCGCCATCGCATAAGCACTTCTGGCCTTTGGCCAGTAGAGCTAAAAATAGAAATGACTTATTATTATTCTATTATGTGTTCCTCAATTACCATGCTAAAACTTTAACTATGAAAAAAAAAAAAAACTTGTTTTATTACTTTCCCTTCTTGCCCATTTTTAAAAAGAATCCCTATGCTTTAATGTTAACATGTAGATCTACCTGTATGTAAATAAATTGCTTCTGTCATCAGATCAGATCAGAAAAGTCAAAGTTAGAATCGGACATAAATTCAAAATTTATCTAAATCTGTAATGCGTATAATATTTATAAATTAATTAAAACAGGATCTTTCACAGACGAACAGATTATTAAAAAATAATTACTTTATTATAATGACCAGCAGACACCATTCTGGTCTGCGACACCATATGGTTTTATTGCCCCCTTGATGGTATAAAAATTCCGTTCACAGGTGTCAGCTGTAAAAACAAATCAGTTTTGTCGCATATTGGCGCGTGCATTTGATTAGTCCATATAACCCAGGACATACATGTATATCATGGCTTTGGTAAATTACCGAACTGTAAACTAACATGATTTACCACACCCTGTCCCCAACTTATAAACGCCCGAAGCCATAACGGTAAGCCATGTAAGTGCACCGCACAGGATCCTATCCCAGTAATCGCAATCAAAACAAACATTGATTTATTACCATGTTAATTATCACAGCCGGCAAGCATGATTTTTCAAAAAAATATAAATAGACTAGTGTATATTTTCGGAAAATAGAGTTGACCTAGATCTTTCTAGAAAATTCCATGACCTCGCGTGATCACTGGCATGGGTATTTACGATTGGACGCTAAATGTAACCTATGGTTTCATTCATAATATTACTGCACGGACTGCTATGTCATGCGAATATAAACAACCGGTTCTTGAAAAATAAATGTATAAATATATATTGTTTTTGCGAATGGGGAGATTTTTGTTATTCCCGCGTAAATCTGGACAAATCAATGACCTTGCGTGATCACTGATAAATTGAAATGTATTGTTTTAGCGATTGAAATTGTGGAGATTTGTGTTATTCCCGTGTATCAAGAGTGTCACAATTTCAATCCATGCACTTTCCAACAAGTTACTGTTTGGAGATTTATGCAAACTAACACTGTCATTACATTTTCATTTCCTACAATTTCTGATCAAACACTGTTTTCCCATATTGGCATGCAAAAGTGCTTAATTGCGGATTTCTAATAACCATACACAAGCAGAGCAATGCGATCAGCCATGTTTGTTTACAGAGAATGACACGATGACAGGTTGGCGCGGTATTTTGGTCGGTTATTCTGATTGGTTGACCCCCAGTGACGTCATTTTGCCCTATATGGAATGGCAAATTTATTTCAGGTGCCGATAAGATTTTACCTGTATAACTGTGCTATATGGCAACTGGTGTTGGTGCGCACTGGCGGATTATATTAAGAATACTAATTTGACTTGATTTAGCAAAAATTATTTTTGCATTAAAGTTACCCTTTAAAATTGACTTTTACTCATGCCCAGGCATCAACTATGTACAACTATGTACACTATGTAAAACTATGTATAACAATGTACAACTTTGAACACTGTACAAATATGTACAACTACATACAACTATGTACACTATGTACATTATATACAACTATGTACTACAGTATGTACAACTATGTACATTATGTACACTACGAACAAAGAATCACATGAAGATATGAATCTCTAAGTATCACTACCTGAAACTTCAATTATAAGAAATTATTAGCATTTATTATAAAACTAGTATTGCCATGCTAATATTGAAATTCGATATTTTTTATTATAATGATAACAACAGGCCCAAGAGGGCCTTACGATGCTCTATTGGTGTATACTGGCCGTATTTTTTTTTTAAATTTCACAATATAAATCATATATTAACACCCATTTACAAAAAAATGAAAACCTTAATCAGCTTGCTAGGTTTGCGTTGTTTTGATTTTAGAAATGTACACCCCTTCAAAATGACAACTGAATGGTCAAACAGAATTTTGCAATTTTATGTTGGGTTTGGTGCTCATTGGCAAAAATCTTAATATCCTTACCTGTCACAAAGACATGTGACACATTCAACATGGCGTGTGTTTGGACGTATATGTCGCAGCGGTATAGCCGACTCCTCACTGTCATGATTGGAACACTTGAAATAAAACTCCTATAAAAACATAAAATATAGAAATTAAATAAGATCAGGTACTAGTATTCTAGTATCACTGGGGACTGACATTAATATTTTTTATTTGTATATATTAAAAATCCAAGTTGTGAGTAGATTTAAAGGAATAATACACAAAATCAAACCTAAGCACATTTCCAGATTACATGCATGTTGGTGAAGATCACCTTTAACTGACACTGGTATTATTTAACCAAAGAAAAGAGTGATGTGAAATTGTATCAAATTAGCAAGTTTACGATTCCACGTGAAGTAGATGTAAGCACTCCGCTTACAACATTTCATTAGCATAAAAAATATGCTTAAAATATCAATAATTTATGTAATAAAATGTAGCTTTGATAAAGAATGTACAAGTTGGGTTACGTCTACAAGAACAAAAAAACAAACTTAGCTATATTTCAAAGAATCAGTAAAAACAAATAATAAAGATTAGGATTGTCCTATTTATCACATGTACGGATGATGTCCTGTTCAGAGCCACAGGTAATTTTTTAAGCCGATGAGTAATTACTCATCAAAATCAGAGTAGATGAGTATTCTTGAGTTTTTCCAGAATATTAATGAGCATTGCGCATATGATATACAATCAGTGCAGAGTTGACACTTCAATGTTATATTAATGATTTTGTCATTTATTTTAGAACCATCGTGTGTCTTAAATGTTTGAATGCAGGTGACATGATTGACCAATTCCTTCAATATATCCCTGACCTAGCCTGATTAACTAAGACATGAATGGACATCTTTTTTATTATTTGGATATCCAATCTGCTGTCCATGGAGATGCAAAATAAGAAATCTTTAAAAGGCTCCTTTGAGGCATGCAATATGTCATACTAACTCCTGACCATGACCTCAGCAGAAAAAACATATTTTTGGTGAAAACCGAACTTACTTTAGTTTGCTTTTTAGTAATTGCCTAATGTTTACAGTTTATTTGTTCACAATCACATGTCAGTCATAAATGCTTTCATTTTCGAGGCAAAATATGATGGGGGTGATACCAAAACTCGGCCATGTTCCGAGTCGGGCCCCAAGTAAAATACAAATTCCGGTTGAGTTTGACTGGTAAATTTCAATACTTACAATTACACTGGATTGCCATTATAACCGGTAAAATTTAATACTGAAGTGAGTTGAATTGAAACCGTTCAGCTATTTTTATTGACGTGAATAAGTTAAGAAATTAGTGCAATGAAGATTTTCAGAGAATGTCAACTACAACTACATGTGTTTACCTTACTCACGGTAGTTCTGACGACAATAAAATCTGATTGATCATTAAAATTAAATTTAAATGTTAATTAGTTCGTTAAGACCGAAATATTTTACTCACAGCATATTTCATTTGATTACAGACTGTACAGTTACCCGTCAACCTCTCAGGCAGCAAAACATCATCCCAACTGTTTGGTTCCTAAAATGTCTAAATAGCCTTATCATCCTTGAAATAAATACTAGTTTTCTACTAAATTTGATTGTATTATTTTTCCATTACATCAGTTTATAAAATCATGTACAATACAATAGAATGAAAGATTATAAACTTTATATTGTATTCTCAGTATTTTTAAAATTGGCTAAAAACATTTTTTTCCCAATAAAGCATGCCTATATATACTCACTGATCCCGTATTGCCTAGTCTATGCACCTAGGCTGCACTAAAATAGAATTCCCACTTAAAATTGCAACAAATTTTTTTACTATTAAGTACAGTCATGTATGTAACATGATTTCATTTCTTATTTCAATGTGATCATTTTTAACAAAGGAACATTACACATAGTAAAAATTGTTTCATCTTAGAAAGAGTCAGAATGACAGACCCTTACCTACCTGAAATTTGGAATGTTAAGTAATGTCCTCTTTGCCAAATTTCAGAAAGGTGCATATATTTGCAATCATGATAACGCTAAACTTTAACATTTAATTGGCAATCATAGATTTGAATTCAGCATAGCCATGAGATAACTAATGCAATAATCTATCAGTTATTGTCTTCAATGTCAACTTATTAAAAAACATTTATATATATCAACATTTATGTCTTTATTTGTCCTTGGTAACCTTGACCTTTGAGTGACCTATACAAACACCATCAACAGCCATTCTCTCAGCACAGTCTGTCCTCATATATAGGAAGTTTCATGAAGACATGTACAGTGATTAACTAACTTTTGTTTATACATACATTTGTACAGTCAAACCTGTCTTAAGCAGCCACTTGAGGGAAAGAACAAAAACGACCTCTTAAGATGCTTTGAACAGGTTGATTTTAACTTAAAGTATAAACATGGTAAATAGAAAATGTGGCTGTTTAAGGCAAGAGGTTGCTTAATTGAGGTGACATTAACTATATATTTCTGCTTCAAAACTTAAACCAAGGTCAAGGTGAGTTCAGTATCTTTTTAGTTCAATAGTTCTACATAATACTGACATTCAGAATCCAGATTGTAGTTGCTAGGACTCATGGCATGTCAGTGTCTGGATTCCTTAACTCGGGTATAACAATTGGCAATTTCAAACAGACAAGGTCAGTGCTCCAAGAATAGAATAGCCCGATGCCCGGGGCTTGTCAAATCTGGATCCGGGCATGTGCCTGTTTCAAAGTTACTTGCCCATTGGGCTTGTCTTAAAAAATCAGACAAGCTAGCTTTCACAATACACAGGTCTGCAAATATTTCTATTCCAAACGACACAGGTCAAATTGTTGTTTAAAGACCTTAACTAATCAGTATAAACAATTGACCCCTGCGGTGTTTATCAAACCACATGTCCGATAATGCGACTTTGGAAAACCTCTCATGCATATTCATTTATCTATTTTAATTCCTCTAATGTGATTGGTGGATAGCTTTGAATATAAAGTAATCTATTTTTAATAACCGCTCTGATTGGTCTGATATCTACACCCAAGGTAACACGTTTCTTACCACCTACCCGAGTAAAGACTAAAAAAAAAGACGATGACGTAATCTGCGGGTGTTTCTCAAATTCTCCATTATGAAGAGTATAAAATTACCTCCCTTTGCCTTTCTAAAATCTGATAATGTTTTTGCAGATAATTTGCGATCGATCGCGTTATGTAAAATGTCAGTGTTAGGTTCTGGAAATTTTATAAATTTCGTCGATTCACAATAATTGGAACTGTATGTATATAAATTTTCTTCTGTGAAAACATGAAAGTTGATATTGAAATTGAGTTTACGGTTAAGAAAAATGTGGGTGGGGTATTATAGTAATATAGTAACATTGCTTTTTGGTTGTGTAGTTTCAGCGTATATTTTTTTGGCATGATTTAAATATAGTATTGAAAACAACAATTAAGATGAATTATGTGTTGTTTTTTTTAATATTTGAAATATAGTCGACTAGTTGCACTTTCTAGATATTTGAAGGCCATCATAGACTGCATTTATTTATCATATTGCCAAGTTCTCTTGGAAAGATGGAATAGCTTTGTAGGGTTGACATTGCCATTATTGTATGTTATGACAGCAATAATTAGAAAACAAGAGAAAGATATTTAAAATAATGTTTTAAATATACTCCTGCTCCCACATTGCCACTGATTAGACAGAACAGAAATGATAGTCAATAAAGAAAAATTGACTGATTGATTGGTTAAATATTTAGCATCTTTTTTATGCAAATAAAGAACAAAGATTAAATACAACATACTGATAGAGACATAGTCAGCACTCCCGAAATTCTCTCACTTCTCCTGGTCTTATTCAAACTCTAAAACTTGTGATTTAGACATGCATAATGTTATGGGGAGCTAACCCTACATAAAATTAATACATTTAAATTTATGTTTACATATTTCATATTATACCGCAAGGTGTATTGGTAATAAAAATCTGAGCATGTGAACCGTTGATCAGGGCAAGTTATTTTTCAGCTAGTCCCAAATTTTTTTTTTCTTGGAGCACTGAAGGTCACTAAACCATTGACACTATCACACCCTGGGTGTACTGGTGTACACAAAATGTTTAACTCCATTCGTCAAGTACAAAATTGAAAATAGGTCCAGAAAAGTTTACTGTAAAATTGCGAGTACGGGTCCTGGGGTGCCTTTCAAAAATAATCTTATGACAAAAATCATTGTCAATGAAAACAACAATTATTATAAAATAATATCAATTTTTAATATCCATCGAAATGAGTCAAAGTTGGCTTAACTCATGCAGAAATTTATATATTTTCTGGAAATACAATCATTTTACATGTCGATCAAAATTTGAACATACAACAAAGAATTGTTTTATCGCAAGTTATTTTGTGAGATGCAGCTCTAGTGACCAATTCTGTAATTTTATGTACCTGATCCAGAACGATGGCACCCTGCAGGCATAATATACAGCAAACTCTCAGCTTACCAGCATGTAGACCTTCACACTTCTTGCAGTAGATGTAGTAGTGGTATTTCACAACTGAAATATTAACACAGGGTTGCTATTACTTATATCTTCAATGTCTATTATGATGTCAAACACGTTTCAGTTACCTAACCAACTCAAATCTGCAACCACAGCTGAATGGTTTTAATAACACATAATGCTGCCTCTTAATACTGACATGTCAGGCCTCTAGGGTCAAGTGATATTCAGTTATCATCCTGAAACATTCTAAACATAGCCACTGTGACCTTGACCTACTGATCCAAGACTGGTTAGGGATCATCTACTTTCAGAGATAAACCACCATGTAAAGTTTGAGAACTGTAGCGATTAGCTGTTTTATTATTCAGTTATTGTCCAGAAACCAGTTTTATAAAGCCACTGTGACCTTGACCATCTACTGATTAAAGACTGGTTAGAGATCATCTACTTACCAAGATAAACCACTGATCTATATCTTCTTATAAATCACAATTTTTTCATAGACAGATTTCAGTGAAACAAAGAATACCTTATTCTAAAGGAAGAGCATCTAAACTTATTTATAAAATTATGCTTGTATATCAAACCTATCATAACAAAGGCTGTTATAGTTACCAGCATCCATTACATGTGTAAAGCTTAGTTTTATTTTGGTATGATTGAAAACATTGAAATTACCGTTTATAATTTAACTGATTAAAAGTGAAATTATACAAATATAACTCACTAAAAAATTCTATGCCTATAGAAAGTATAAAATAAAACTGGGTATAATGAAAGCTTTAGGTCTCACTGTGAATCCGTCATTTAGAAAGTTTCAGTGACTATAGACTGGTGCCAATTACTGTACATTAATAACTTTAGCTATTTAGATTTATTTCTACCATATGCCTAATAAATGATTATCTAAAATTGCCGAGATATAATCTTTAAATTTTTTTTTAGTTCAAGCTGCAACATTTTTTACAACTGCGGAGTCAAGTCAAATATACACACACACACACACGCATTGTAGTAAATTTATTACTATTAGTATTATTATTATAATACATTCTGTTACATTGACTGACAGATATGACACCTGAATAGTGGAGCAGTGTAAACAGAATCAGTCATCTTGTGTGAAAATGGAAGCCAAGACTGGAGATTGGTCAAGTATGTCATTGTACACATTTCCTTTCATCTCTAGCATTGTTTGAAATGAAATAAAGCAAACTTGTTATTTGGGATTTGACATCAATATCAACACATAACAGGTTATATATGACGTTGTCTGAAACCACTCGGCCATGGGGGATCCAAGTAGTGTTGTAAATTTAAATTACAATAACACAAATAGAGGACTATGTTTATAATTTGCACTTAAATACATGATACTAACCGATACTTCAAATGGGGTCTTACCTGCTGTTTTAGTAGGTGGGGCCAAGGAAGCTTCCGATTTGCCACAATGAGCATGAAGGACACTGCCCTTACCAAGACACAGTTCCTTTAAAAGAAAAAAAAAGGTTTCTTAATCTCATATACTTTAAAGAAGACTAATAAAGTGTGGACCAGTTAGAACCGCCAATACAGTCTCAGGTAGGATGGCAACTAGGTTAAGGAGGAAAATACTTTGGTTAAACACCATATTCAACACATTACAGGTTAAGTATATACTGTCAAACCCGTCTTAAACAGTCAGTCAAGAGAAGGAGCATAAGTGGCCTTTTTAATACAGGTTAATTTAGCATAGAAATGGGAAATAGTAAATGGGGCTCCCTAAGACAATTGGCAGCTGCCGCTTACACAGTTTTGACTGTTAAATATATATATACTCTGTTGCGAAAGTATGTGGGCCAAACATACATGGTAATCATAACCATTATGCATTTAACCTGCAAAATTTACATGACAGTTGTATATAATGCACATTTTTTATATGAATACACATTCATTATATACGACCATGAACATGTAGTATTTGAAAAGGGTAAAAACTGCATTTCAAATACGTAATGAACTTATAATATTATATCATGAAGTGTATTTTATAGGATGACCATACCAACTAAAATTACTAACAGTCTTTCAAGGCAGCCACAGTGGATGCCTTTAAAGCCCTTATCCATATTGCTTTCCTTGCCCCCATTCTCTACCTGTAGACCACTATTAAATGTGAATATTTTTAATAAGCCTTACAACTGTATAACTGCACCAATCAGCATAGCAAACAATTTTTAGCAGCACAAAATCTTTATTTATAAAGGTGTGTTGAAAACCAAAGATGTGACTTTCAACTGAGGTCTCTTGTATCATTGCTATACACCGGACAGAACCATAGAGGGCTCTGGAATGGGGATGTCTTCTGTATCTTACACTATCATTCAAAAACCTAAAAATGAATCTTCTGAGGCATCGTTCCATTTAGTGGAGACAATAAATAAACGCAAGTACGCATTTATAATGCACCAGCTGATTTAAAAATATCTTATGCGTTTTTTTCCAATCCAGCTTTAGTTTGAGTGAAAGATCTAAGCCAACTGAAGATTTTTTATGAAATTACACCAGAATGAACCTGGCACCATTTCATTAAAAGAAATAATCTTAATATTTCATTTGAAAATTTAAAAAAAAAGTTGATCAGTAAATAAAATGTTCGTTACTTTTCACCAAAACTAGCTGTGATTATAGCGGTGCTTCCTTTATTTAACTAACTTAATCATATAATTGGTCGGAGTTACCTGCCCTTGAATTGTCCGAATTTGCTTTATTGATCTCATGCATGTGATAGCACTCTCACTTTGTGATCTTAACCAAACATACACTGTAGTTGCACATAATGTCAGGGCAGGACCTTTACTATCAAATCGTTCAAGGTGCTTTGATATGCACTAGACCGCAGCGATGAGATTACACTGATGCATCCGAGGGAGAAGACACGCTTCAGCGCTTATAAAGTTCCCCGGTAGTCAAAAGGTAAAGGAAAGACACTGGTTCATTAAACAACTACAAACTCAAAGACAAACTAAAACTACAGTACCTCGACAAGTATTTCATCCGTCAAGTACTTTCCACTAAATATTATATCACAAGATGTTGCAGACAAGCCTGCCTTTTGACAAAGCATTCTCTTTACATCACTAATGGTATTATGGGGAAATATGTCAAGCTTTAAAATGGCGTTATTTGACAGGTTTATGTTAACTGGAAATGACATTGCCAAGTTTGTTGACGGCCAAAATACAAAATGGCGGGAAAGGGGATAAGAAAATATTCTTCCATGTTAATTTATAAAGCACTTTCTTAATTTCTCATTATATTAAAGAATAAGAAAAACAATGAATAAATAATCAATGATGTTTATTTTAGTATGATATACAATATCTTGATTACACTATAATTTAAAAAACAAAAATGTAAAATAATAATCATTTTTAATAGTAACTTCTCCCCCAGGTCTGGTTCCTCTGTAGACTGGTCCCCGGTCTTATATAAGACCTTAGACCTTTAATGCGAAGGCAACGCCGAGAGCATTTTGGGTCCGAGAACCAGGCTAGTTCCTCTGCAGCCAATCGTGAAACATCGGGTATTTCCGTATCCTCCGTAGAATACACCTCGTGTATAGCTCTAGAATACACCAACGCGAATCGCCTGTGTTACAAGTCTGTGTTCATTCGCGTAAAAGTAACAAATAATGTATCCGTCATTAAGTTGATTATATATGGCGTTGTTACATCGATTTTTTTATTTATAAACTCGACATGGGTCATATTTATAGGGAAATTTAAAATATCAGTCTTGATTAACAAACGTTTATATTTTCAACGTACATGTATATAAACAGGTGGCATAAGCGGGCCGCCATTTTACTTTATCATGTGACTGAAAGTATTTCCAAAATGGCGCCTTATTATGTCAGAGGTCTATTGCGTAGGATAAAGGCCGAGGTGATCAGATTGCCTCTGCAGCATCAAGCAGGGCCATTCTAAAACACTAACTTTCTTGCTGACATCAGCTATGGGCTGACCAAAATATGCGAGGAAAAGGCTGACCAAGTCAATAATATTCTTATTGTAAACATTACACACTGTATGTATACTTTCTTTTTCCTTTCACCGAATACTTATATAAACATAAATATTAAAGGGACACACCAGTCTCAACAAATAATAGACTGTAGCTCGAGCTAAAACAAAAATCAAACAGAAATAAAATATAATTTGACACAGATGATAGTATAAGAAAATTATGTTGTCTAATGATTTCAGGAGATTTTTCTCTCTTAAGTCTAAAGTGGCTGGCTTGGTGCCGGACTTTACTTAATATTAAATATGTATTTTGGTGTATCCCTTTTTACAGAAAAGATATAATGGCAATAATTACATGAATTTTATTATATTGGGGTTGTTTTTGTGTGTTTATATTTATTAGAGGTATCTATAACTGGAATGGTTTATAAACACAATTTTTTGTGTGTTAATTGATGGTGTTTATTGAAAGCCAGGAGAAGACATTTTGTATATTTATATTTCATCATACTGTTGAATAAAAAAAACAACATTTAATTCATTTCAAAGCAAAACAATAAGAAAAAATCAGTTCAGTTTTCCATCACATGAATAAACTTAGTCAATAATGAAATAATTTTAAAAACCAAAATGTATGCTTTCTTTTTCCTTTCAGTGTATATATATATGAATGTATGTTACAACTTGACTGATATATATATTTGTATGGTTTGTTGAGGGATGGCCCACCCGACCCTCACAGACTTCTTACGGGGTGATTAAATGGATCACTTTACAGTGATTGAAATTTAAAAAAAAAAAATTATATGCTTGTTTTAATAGCTTATTTTTCTTTTCATTTCAAAATATGAAGAAAACGCTGACCAAATTCGAGTTTTGCTGGAAAACGCTGACCAAGTTAATAAAATATTTATTGTAAACATGTTGTATTTAAAAGCTATATTTTATGTAAAATAAGATGTTTTTTAACAACATACATAAATTATTAATCAAATTTTGTTTTAATAGCTTAGTTTTCAGTTCAAAATAGGAAGAAAATGCTGACCAAATCCGAGTTAGACAGGAAAACGCTGACCAAATTAATAACAAACTTATTGTAAACATGGTTTATTCAAAAGCTATATTTTTATGCAAAATAAGATGTTTTTGTCAAAATGCATCAACAATATCAATCAAAATTTTGTTTTACAACTTATTTTTCAGTTCAAAATAGGAAGAAAACGCTGACCAAATCCGAGTTAAGCAAGAAAACGCTGTCCAAGTTTATAAAATTCTTATTGTAAACAATTTTTTTATGTAAATAATTTATATTTGATTAATATACATGAAAATAGCAGATGTTTATTTTAATAATTTATTGTAAAGCTCAAAATATAAAATATAAAACAGCTATGAACTGATCAAATTATGCGAGGAAAACGCTGGCCAGTCGGAAAACGCTGACCAATTCAACAATATGCTTATTGTAAACATTTGTTTTTATTAAAAGTTACATATAATCTTTTATAACAGAAAAAAAACTCAGCCGTTGATGCGTTACGTGTTATACCTGTATATTCCTATACCACCTGTGGCGCACACCCATACTGCCTGCTGGTTATGAAAGCGGGTATTGTTTATGCCTAAATGGCTTCTGTTTACTAATGCAACTTGCAAAATGTCAGAATGTATTAAAAAAAATTATACTCTGTTTCAACATGCAATATTTTCTGTTGATTTATTTTTCAGATTTTTTTTAAATTACATGATAAATCATAAATCTGTTCCTTCAAATTAAATTCCCAAAACCTATTACTTATAAATCGCAAGTTGTTTCTTACTATATAATTCCGAGCTACCTTTCAATTACAATCCCCTTTTAATAAAAAAAATATAACAAAAATACATGCTTTGATCAGAGTTTTTCTGCAAAATAAGAATTTGGTCAGCGTTTGTATTTCTTCATATTTTAAACTCTACAATACGTTATTAAAATAAACACCGTAATCTCTATTTTATCTATATTAATCAAATACAAGTTATTTACATAAAATATAAATAACTGAAATGTATGGCAAATAAAAACATTATCAACAAATCGAAAATGCTTATAACAGTTGTTAAAACCAGTACTAGCGTGTGTTTTTGTTTGTTTGCTAAAGAAATATATTTTGTGTTGTTGTATGGTGTTTAGCGTCGCTTTCAACAATTTTTCAGTCATATCGCGACGGTTATATTTTGTGAAAAGTGTTTTCGTTTTCAGTTCGTATTATTTTCAATTCGGAATAAAACATTTGATTGATAATTATAAACTGACATCAATGTTATCAGTACAACCTCGATATAAAAAATAAGTCACTGATAGTCTATTATATTCCGTTTTCTTCTACATACACATAATGTTTTATAACAAAACACAAAACAGCCGTTGACGTGTTACGTGTCATATCCGTAATAGGTGTAATATACCTATACCACATGTGGCGCACACTCATACTGCCTGCTGGTAATAACAGCGGGTATTGTAGCTGCGTGAAGTTAGCAATGAGATCGTTAATCGTAGATCAACATTCAATATAGACTGCAATCATAGATCAATATCCGAAAATGTTTAGGTCGTAGATCAACATTCAATGTAGACCCTGGTCCTAGGTCTGAAATCGTAGATCAACATTCAAAATAAAAAGTTAGAAGAATGCCGAGCCAGGTCTGAGATCGTAGATCAACATTAAAAAAAAAGAGAAAAAAAAAAGAGTTAAACTTATAATTTATAATGTAATTTAATAATCAATTAATCTTTTTAATCATAAAATGAGAATATAATATAAAATTAAAAAAATAAATATAAATAATGGTATGAAATTTATTCAATTCACGCTTCATATTGATATAATTTGTCAATGTTAACTGACGTGTTATCTACATAAATTTTATGTCTCCTGGATAAATACCAACATATATGGTAAACATAATGAATCATGTTGTTACCGTTTGTAGTCTGATATAAATAAAGTACATGTTGTGTTGTTGTCTAAATAATGCAATAAACATTTTTTTAATCATTTGTCTTCTTCCGAAGTTATTAAAATGCTTAAAAATGTGAATAGAGTTAAAATTACAAATTTATTATGTCACTTGTATCTAGATACAAGATACAAGATACAAGAGACTTTCTTTTGGGTCGGATTTACAAATATAAAACACTAGCTGTAAAGTTATTTGCGTATTTTTTAAAAAAGATCTGCAAATGAAAAATATGGCATATTGAAATAGAGTATACATTTTGCAAATTGCAATAGTAAACAGTTCTAAGCCATTTAAGCATAAACAATACTCGCTTTCATAACCAGCAGGCAGTATGGGTGTGCGCCACAGGTGGTATAGGTTTATACAGATATTACCCGTAACGCATCAACGGCTGAGTTTTTTTTCTGTTATAAAAGATTTAATGTAACTTTTGATAAAATAATGTTTACAATAAGTATAGTGTTGACTTGATCAGCGTTTTTCGACTGCTCAGCGTTTTCCTCGCATAATTTGGTCAGTCCATTGCTGTTTATATTTTATATTTGACCTTAACAATAAATAATTAAAATAAATATATGCAATTTTCATCTATATTAATCAAATAAAGTTATTTTCATACAAAATAATTTTAAATGAAAAATGTTTACAATAAGAATTGTATTAACTAGGTAAGCGTTTTCCTGCTTAACTCGGATATTTGGTCAGAGTTTTCTTCCTATTTTGAACTGAAAAATAAGCTATCAAAACAAACATACGATTATAATTTTTTAGGTATGTTTTTCAATTACATCTTATTTAACATAAAACATAACTTTAAAAAAATGTTGTTTACAATAAGAATATTACTGACATAGTCAGCGTTTTCCGACTGGTCAGCGTTTTCCTCGCAAAATTTGGTCAGCTGACGTCAGCCACGAAAGTCAGCGTTTTACAGTGGCCCCATCAAGCAGGAGACCAGTTCATGGAAAATAAAATAGTGCAATGTTTACATATTCATACGCAACAGAATATTATTTTTAACCTTAAAAATAGCAAAATTTGCTTAATTTTTTTTTTATGATTTTTCTATAAGTTCGAATAATGTGTATACATATATTTTTCAATATCAGGATTTCATAAATTAAGTTATCTTTTCTTTTGGACTATTTCTTGGACTACATTATTCTTCAACAAAAATGGCTGTGTTTCGTAACCTTCGGAGAACTATCATTCCACTAGAGAGGAGTTTTGCAACACCAGTTGCATTATATCACAAAAATGTAATTTATTTTTAAGACATTTATTAAGTTTGCATGCTTTCTTGTCCTGCCATTTCTCATTGTCTCTAGCAAAATTTTAATTCGCGGTTCGCCATAGGTTTTCGTGGTACGGTTATATGGAACATTGGTGCGCAATAAACAGAATTGGCTGATGCAAACATAAAAAATAAATAGAAACATATGAACATGTTGACTGTTCTTTACAATATCATTTATCCAGATGATTCTAGTTAAACATGCTGTTTTGATAGTATATACATGTCATAAATTTCAAAACCCAGACAGAGTGCAATGGCTGCAATTGTATAGGTTGTAGTTAAAAGCATTTCTAAATGCTTATCAGGCTACTGTGGATAATCAATTTTGTAAAGAAAATCCCACTCCTGAGTCACTGGTTACATCCGAACCTGTCAGATCTTGCGCAGATCTGTCAGTGTGAGAGCCGTTCTTTTAGACACTATAATTACACTCTCGTGCTCAGCTTACTAATCTCACGCAGTTTCATAAAAACAAAATCAACTGGTTTAACTGTGCTTTCATTAGCTTCAATTTCATACATAACCAACAAATCAGTCCACATCATCTACTGGTGACATACACAAATGAATGAGTAAAGTATGACTGTATTTCATTTGATTACGGATATATACATGATGGTTTGTATACACATATAAAGGTTTTGGAGGTTCATTCATGAAGCGGAAATGAGTCTGGAAGTCATGTTAAAAAAGCCGTCGGCTGACTCAGTATCTTGCCAACAAAAGATTCAAAATTCTTTTTATAGTCTATCTTATAAGGACTTATATAGAAGGACAGGAAACTTGCATCTCCTGACTAAATCAGTAAATGTTGATAAAATGGCACATTCCAAGGATTTATTTTTTGGCAAATTAATCAATCATAATCTACAGGCTTCTGATTTCTTGTATTTAAATGTAAGTTGTATGTAATTTTAAATGTTTCAATTATGCAAAAAGAATTAAAGTTATTTTGAGGTTTGAAGTAAAATTTCTTGTAATTTGTTGTTTTTATAGCTCGAGGCTCTCGTTTGCCGGGTTTTGGGTCTGATATTCGGCCCCTTTCCCAATGCCAAATAATATATATTTTTTCCCAATCAAAAGTTAAAAATTCTCAATTTCAAAATGCAGAGTATGTAAAACATAATCAACAATAATTTCAAGAATTTAAAGAATTGTAAAAAATAATTTTACAACCGTAAGTTGGGATATCATGATCACTTTAGTTGTGGAAACAATGCGAAAATTGGTCTTGGCATCCAATTTTCCTTTTCTTTATTTTGGGTACATCGAGTGTGTTAAGGCGAAGTATAATTTTCGGATTTTTTGGATATGATCGCGTCAATATATGCGGCAATCTCAATTTGGATAAGATCGCTTCAATATATGCGAAAATCTCATTTCTTCTCTTTTCAGTACATTAATTTTGGTGAGGTAATAGCAGGATTTTTTTCGTTTACTCCTATTTTATTCAGCAAGGCGCATAATTTGCAGTATCCCTTGTATATACCAAATACCGCGATATATACATATTATTAATTCTAGTTGTAATTATCTACCAAAACATTTGCCTTACGCATAGACTGGAAATATTGGAACATAATTATGCACTATCATTTGTTAAGCTTAACACTGTTGTTGGTCATGTGACAAGAGAACAGAGAATCCGAGTGTCATTGAAATTTATGAAATAAAATATGTTTTAACGCAATTTGCTTCTAATGTCTCTTCTATTTTTTTGGTCTGTATCATATATTATTCTTACAATGACCAATCTTTGTCGTCATAAACATCAGTGAATTGGTACTGCAAGTGAACAGTATACTGTTTTGCGTAATGCCATCGTCGTAAAGTCATCATCGTCGTAATGTCATAAAAATTGTCAAAAACCTTCAGGAAAAATTTCAAGACCTAAATATAGGCATTTTAGATTTTTTTTCCAAATATTTTCTTATCAAATATGCAAATTGCAGTGCACAATGAATGTGATGAGTGCATTTAAACATCATAATCACTAAAACACACCGTGTTTGCTTTTATCTTTCAGCAAGAATGTTGCTGGGTCAGCCAGAATGTAGCCAGGTATTGCCACCAAAAAGCTACTCTTAACTTAATGTTCACTAATTTAACTGGTGAATTTTTGTTATTTTTACGGATAAATAGACAATAATATTTTTGGTTGTCATAGACAATAATGCAGTCAATTTCTCAGAAAAATTGTGAAAATTCACCAGATATCGTCTCCAGCTTTTAGGGGTTTTGTCTGATGATGGGTCAATTGCCCCTCCAAACCCCATATTACTGATGTACCATGGGGCCATGACAACTATTGATATCCTATCCCTCAAGAACTATTTGTATACATAGGAGTGTTATAAGGTGCCGAGATTACTTGCCTCTCACTGCTAAGGTTGTAGGTTTGAGTCTCTCTCTCTCGTAAAAGTTTGCTGGATACTATAGTAAGATACTTGTAAAAAGACCTTATAGTTCTACCCAGATTCATTCTAAGGTCTTCCTCTACTAATAAAACTGGATATGCCATATATATGTAACCTGAAATGACGATGAATTCCATTAAAAAAACAAAAACTATTTGTGTACAAAGGGCAGTGGCCTTGCTCCATTGACCTCAACGAAACAACACAACTCTTCATAATTTTTACTTACATCTAAATAATCTTTTGCAAATCTTACATGGATTAGCCTATAAAAATTATAATACTAACATAGACTACCTACGTCTTAGATATGGCAAAAAATGTGTGTACATGTACCTTTTTTGGCCTTATACTATAAATACAAAAATTATAACGAGGGTTTAATATTCATTATATTTGAGGTCGCCTTGCGAACATTAATCCTTGCTATCTATCTATTCTATCATAATACAAATCAAGAAAATATCAAACTTTCAACAGATCGATATAACAAAAAGAAACGACTATATTTACACCAATCGCCATTCGGATATGTTTTTTTTCCTGTAATGTTATTACTAAAGCAGTATACAATTCATGAAAAAATACAATAAATTACTTGATCAGGAAAAGGAATACTTCATGACTGATTCATACTATACCAGAAAAATTGGTCGAAAATAGTGTTATCACTTACCTATTTATATTTTACATGTGTAATTGTTTTTAATTATTTTAACTATTATTATACAATACAAATTCAGTTGTATGGATGTTTCAACACCTCTGTTACCTGTAAAAATATCATTGTACTGCGACATCTCCAATTACCTGTAAAAATTATAAGGTGATGGCTTTAATGTTTCGTAATTTTTACGAAGACCAACTTATAAAACAAAAAATAGCAGAATGATTTTGGACAATTTTATTTATATTTTATAACAATTATGTGAATATAAAACCTTGCAAACATAGTCGAGGTTTAATATTTGCTAAGTATTGACCCAGCGAATATATCTGCTTTTACAGTATAGCGTGATGCTGTCTGTTTATATATATGGAAGATTCACATGCATCTTAACGTTTCAACATTGTAAAAGGTACTCCAGGCTACTGGCCATGAATTAATGTTTTCTTCCAAAATATTTTGTATAAAAAATGTCATTATTCTGATTCAATGATGATAATTCAGAAACATAAATAACAATTTTTTTTATTGCAGGTTATAGATCACTATGAAAATCCTCGCAATGTTGGTTCTCTCGACAAGAACGACAAGAATGTTGGCACTGGTTTAGTTGGAGCCCCGGCATGTGGGGACGTCATGAAACTACAGGTCAGTTAAATAAGAAAGATAAAGACCTTCTGTTTAATCAACATAGTCTTGGAATATCATAGTCATACCTCTGGATTTTAAGATCAATTGAGGAAAATCGTGGTATTTTAATCACACTGTGTCCAACGTAAATATGTACATGAATAATTGTGTATGTACGCACGTATGTATATCCATAAACATTCAGGTTATGTGCACTCTAAAACCTGTAATTTTCAATGGATCTTCACCAAATTTTGAAACTATTTAATATCAACATAATATCTCCGACAGGTTCATTGTCTGAGTTACGGCTCTTGAATCTGTATTTTTGTCTGATATGGAGGTATTTTATAATAACTTGGCGCAAGTAACCAACATATTATGTCGCTGTGCCACCTGTAATACCCAGGCCTGTACATCAGATTTCAAGGTCACACAAAGGTCAAGGTCAGACTTTACAGTAAAAAATATGAAATGATGTGTCTAATCTGTAACTTTAGTCCATACTTCTTGATATATTCATTGATACGTTTAAATCCCAACTTATAAAATATTTTGTTATTTTCGTTTAGACAATTTGGTGGGCATGTGATACTAACCAATAACATTTCTTGTTAAGAATGTTATGTAAAGCAAGTCTTCACAATATACATTTATATCTCTGACAAATTGTTATTACAGACATACAATTATAACAGTCAAGATATGAAGTTCATAAACCTGCCATCTCATTTTAGGTTCGAATAGATGACGATGGTAAAATAATTGAAGCTAAATTCAAAACATTCGGATGTGGCTCTGCAATAGCATCAAGCTCATTGGCCACAGAGTGGATAAAGGGAAAAAATGTAAGTTCAGCAAAGTAATATATTGAATTAAATTGATCCATTTCCTATAAAAAGTATACATTAACAAGAGGCCCAAGAGGGCCTGAGGACGCTCTACTGACTCATAGAGGCCATAGCACTTTTTGAAATTACACAATATTTACCCTCTTTGGGTGGGGGGTGGGGGTCGCCTTAACAACTTATGGATAAATACCCCCACCACACCCATACTGAACAAAAACTTAATTGCTATGAAAAGGAAATACTTAAAATTCCCATACCATTCATCTGTAAAAAAATATAGTCCCCAGTACAGAACCCTAATAAACCCAGTCCCTTAATTTGTTAGAACGTCATTCACCCACTCTTAGCAATTTGTTATGAGCAGAAATAATTCAAATTTTAAAAAGAAGTTTTTTTGTACACATGGATGCAAAATGAAAAAAATCAGTTTCCCTATAATATTCCTATGTAAAAGTCACATTACAGGGCCCCAATATATCACAGTCCCTTGATATGCAGAATATTCAATCCTTGCTGATGTAAAGATACTTTATATCTTATATGAACTAGTTTGACTGAAAGGTTATTGAGTGGAAATTTGTGAACATTACCAATTTAACCTTATTGTCCCATCCACCCCTGGCCTCTTATGGAAATTCAATCCTCTTTATTGAACAAAATCAAATTTATTGTAACTAGACAATGCTTTAGAACTCAAATTGAACAACATATTTACCCAAATGGACAAAAAAATGAGCCAAATTTTATTTCCTATGATTAAATGATACTTCAGAACTAAAATTGAATAATAATTTTGCCTAAATAGATGGAAATAAAGAAAATTTTCTGTTTTCCCTTAGTATTTCTATGTAAAAATTTAAGTTCCCTTACAGGATCCCTATAAATTTTAGCCCCTAAAGTCTTATCTGCAATCAAACCCCTATACATAGGGATAATTTATGCTAAATATGAACATATCTGACATAACGGTTCTTAAGAAAACAGTTTTTGTAATTCCCAATTTTTACCCTTTTGGGGCCCCTCCTGACCCTTTAAGACAGTGGAACCCAGTCATTTTTAAAAAATCTGAACCTCCTTCACCAAACAATTCTTCTGTGAAGATACAGACAAAATCATTTCCTTTTAAAAAAAAATATATTAATATTTATTATAATGACATATGTTCCCTAATTGAACCCATGGGGTGGGGTCATTTTTAACCCTAGGGACACCATTTGAACTAATCTAACAAAACTGTAGTTGGTTATCATTACTGCATAAACATTTTGAAAATCTGTTAGGCCGTTCATGAGAAGATTTTTTAAGTTTTGGACTATTTTTAGTAATGGTGGCCATCTTGAATTTCAGATTGAAATAAAAAATCTTCTGTGTAGTCTCCTATGCAATAGAAACATCCATGTAAAGTTTCAGTTTAATTGGCCTAGTGGTTTCAGAGAAACAGACTACAGACGACGGACAACGTGCCATCACATAAGCACTTCCGGCCTTTGGCCAGTAGAGCTAAAAACTAAACAATTCACAAATTTTGCTTTATACATATATCGAAAAATGAAGGCTATATATATTTATATATATATATTGGTTGTTTACTTTTAAAAATTTGTGTAAACATACAAATATAGGTTAAATTAAAATAAAATGCAACGTCTAATACACTAGAAAGAGAAAAGTGGTATTTTTCACATTTCCAAGGCACACAACTTTATCTATGAAAGTTGATACTCAGTTATTCAATTGATTTAATTGATACTGGATATAGTGTGTTACTGTATGTATATACAGTGATACAGTGAAACTAGGATAACCCAAGGTTTACTCGGACCAATGAAATTGCTCCAGATGAAGTATGTTGCTGTATAAGTAATGGGACTAGACGAAGTATGTTGCTGTATAAATAATGGTACTAGATGAAGTATGATCTGTATATGTACTGGTACTAAATGAAGTATGTTGCTGTATATGTAATTGTACCAGATGAAGTATGTTGCTGTATATGTAATTGTACTAGATGAAGTATATTGTTGTATAGATAATGGTTCTAAATGAAGCATGTTGCTGTATATGTAATGGTGTTAAATGAAGCATGTTGCTGTATATGTAATGATTACAAATATACAGTACATTGAGGACAAGATGATTGTGGAAATGTATTTGATTTTAATGTATCTACAGATTAAGGAGGCTGCAAGCATCAAGAATACGGACATTGCCAAGGAGCTGTCATTACCTCCAGTCAAACTACACTGCTCCAGTAGGATTATATTTTATTCATAGTTTTGAAGTAGCAAAAGTATTTTAGAATAACAATATGGGAAGTGTTCATAAATCATTGACCAAATTAAAATCTATTAGGATTGAAGAGAAACAACTTTTAAAATAATTTTTGGAGAGAAACAAAACAAAATAATGATCACAGACATAACTTTATAAAAAAATAAAAATATTATTTTAGAAGGAAACTGAATAAGTGCACGCATTAATGGTTATGCAAATTGGTCTGTTTGTCTTCTCCCAGCTGCAAATGTTTATCATTGGGAATAAAATGCAAATAATCTATATAGTTCATTTTAATAGACAGATTGCTGTAGAAATATAAATATTTTATAATAAAACATGCATATTTTTCAGTGTTGGCAGAGGATGCCATTAAGGCAGCTCTACAAGACTTCAAAGTGAAGAACCAGAAGGCAGAGGGTTAAGACAATACTGTGAAGGGTGTTCAGTACTAGGGTCCTTAACCAACCAATCAAATACCCACAAATCAAGTTTTAGTCAGTGTTTTATAAGTTATGTGTAATATACACACGCATTTCATGTACTGGCATTAATAATTTGTCTGAAATTGTGATTGCTTGAAACCATTGATATTAAGAAAAATACAATTTATTATTAATCATTTATATTAATTAAAAAAAAAATGTGAACTGCACATTATAACTTGGCTGGATTCCCATTTAGGGATGTTCATTTCACAACTATCTTCACCAGTTTATCTTGTTACTGATACTTTATCAACAAATTTGATTTTGATTAAGTTTTTATTTTAATTGTACATGTAATATGTTCTTTTTTTCTTTGGTGTGTTTCTTTCATATTTAAATTTTAAATGTGTGTGTCAACAAGCAGATGTTGAAATATGGAAACTATCTCCTTGATGTCTTTAAATAATTTCATCCCACCTACAGGAATCCGTGGAGGCCATTTATATATAATAATTTATTTACAATCTAAAAAAGCTGACTGCTTATTTTAATTTAAAACAATAACTTTTTAATGTGTAATGGCCATGTTTTCAGAACATGTGCAAGAAACTTAATCTCATATATGCGCATGTAAGCAGAAAAAATTATAATGTATTATTTATGGTATGGTATTATATCATTTTTTTGATGATGCTTGAAGAGAAAAGAAAGCATCGTTACACATTTTTAGGTACACATTATAATAATATAAATTTAGAGAAAACTAGTTCAGTATATGAAAAGCATCTTGAACTAGGATATAACTTAATGACTAAATGGTATGTATTTGTGTTGGTGAAAAACATGATCAGTGTGCAAATGTGGTAAAAACACTAATTGCATTTGCTATTACGTGTTCATGCCACCAACAAACTGGATAGATTGTCCGTAAACCATGTTTGTTACATGTTGTTCAATGAATAGAAAATTTTTATTGCTATGACACATACAAGTTACTTAATTTTACAAGATATTATTTGTACATAGATGTAAAATTATGTCATTGTTATAATGCTTTGTAGGATATTTTGCAAATTAACATGCATGTGTAAACAAAATATACTTTTTGAGATAATACTTGTATAATCAAAATATATTTTTAGGACTTGTACATGTGTAAACCAAATATATTCTTTTGGACATACACATGTATATGCCAACTATACTTTTTGGACTTGTACATGTACAAGTCAACAATCAGTTTTGGACTTGTACATGTATAAGTCAACTATACTTTTGGGAATGGCATTCTATTTTAGGTTGGATTATTCCGGGTATATCAAGCTTATCTTAATTTTTATAAAAGCTATTTTCTGCTATCATACCTATGATAATTATGGTATATTCTGTCAAAAGATAGGATGACATTTGTTTTAATCGTTTATTACATATTGGATTTGTGCAGTATGCTAAACATTTACATTTATATATATGTATTGAATAATTAAAAAAAAAATGGTTTTCAAAAAAAACAAACTTTGTTGTAATTTTTATATAATTCCATGTTATCTGTTATTAAATGTTTTATAGTTCCATTGACATAACTGCAAGTAATGTACACTCATAAACCAAAACTTAAATGCAGGTGGGACACCAATGCCGACACCAAGGTGACTACAGAAACTCCCCTTTTCATGGAATAGTTGAGTTAAAATTTGTACGTATGTTCAGAATGACCAACATCTTATTTCCATCTGTCATATTTAGACATCATCCAATTCTGAAGTACATACTGTGATCTTGATCTGTCGTCGTCAAAGGTCAACATTTTGTAGAGAATTGTTGTATGGTCACTTTTAACAATTTTTCAGTTATATCGCGATTGTGTCTACTGGAGACGGTATTCTGAGTGCTGCCACACTGGAATATTGTTGCAGACACATAGTATGATACCACACCCAGTCACATACTGGACAGGTTAGACCTAGAGCTGTCTTTTAAAAGGTGAGCACCAAGCGAGGATGCGGGTAGTTTCTTTTCACTAACAACATTATTCTACTGTACTCCACATACAGTATTTCTTACATTTTCAAATTATTCAATGTGTTGCGAATATGTATTTTGCCATTAACAATGAGAATCGGACACAAGCCAGATAACCCCATAAACAATGAGAATAAGACAACAGAAAACCCCATAAACAATAAGAATAAGACAAGCCAGATAAATCCATAAACAATAAGAATAAGACACAAGCCAGATAATCCTATAAACAATGAGAATAAGACACAAGCCAGATAACCCCATAAACAATGAGAATAAGACACAAGCCAGATAATCCCATAAACAATGAGAATAAGACACAAGCCAGATAACCCCGTAAACAATGAGAATAAGACACAAGCCAGATAACCCCATAAACAATGAGAATAAGACACAAGCCAGATAATCCTATAAACAATGAGAATAAGACACAAGCCAGATAACCCCATAAACAATGAGAATAAGACACAAGCCAGATAATCCCATAAACAATGAGAATAAGACACAAGCCAGATAACCCCATAAACAATGAGAATAAGACACAAGCCAGATAACCCCATAAACAATGAGAATAAGACACAAGCCAGATAATCCCATAAACAATGAGAATAAGACACAAGCCAGATAACCCCATAAACAATGAGAATAAGACACAAGCCAGATAATCCCATAAACAATGAGAATAAGACACAAGCCAGATAACCCCATAAACAATGAGAATAAGACACAAGCCAGATAACCCCATAAACAATGAGAATAAGACAAGCCAGATAACCCCATAAACAATTAGCATAAGACACAAGCCAGATAACCCCATAAACAATGAGAATAAGACACAAGCCAGATAATCCCATAAACAATGAGAATAAGACACAAGCCAGATAACCCCATAAACAATGAGAATAAGACACAAGCCAGATAACCCCATAAACAATGAGAATAAGACACAAGCCAGATAATCCCATAAACAATGAGAATAAGACACAAGCCAGATAACCCCATAAACAATGAGAATAAGACACAAGCCAGATAATCCCATAAACAATGAGAATAAGACACAAGCCAGATAACCCCATAAACAATGAGAATAAGACACAAGCCAGATAACCCCATAAACAATGAGAATAAGACACAAGCCAGATAACCCCATAAACAATGAGAATAAGACACAAGCCAGATAACCCCATAAACAATGAGAATAAGACACAAGCCAGATAATCCCATAAACAATGAGAATAAGACACAAGCCAGATAACCCCATAAACAATGAGAATAAGACACAAGCCAGATAATCCCATAAACAATGAGAATAAGACACACGCCAGATAACCCCATAAACAATGAGAATAAGACACAAGCCAGATAACCCCATAAACAATAATAATAAGACACAAGCCAGATAACCCCATAAACAATGAGAATTAGACACAAGCCAGATAACCCCATTAACAATGAGAATAAGACACAAGCCAGATAACCCGATAAACAATGAGAATAAGACACAAGCCAGATAATCCCATAAACAATGAGAATAAGACACACGCCAGATAATCCCATAAACAATGAGAATAAGACACAAGCCAGATAATCCCATAAACAATGAGAATAAGACACACGCCAGATAACCCCATAAACAATGAGAATAAGACAAGCCAGATAAATCCATAAACAATGAGAATAAGACACAAGCCAGATAACCCCATAAACAATGAGAATAAGACACAAGCCAGATAACCCTATAAACAATGAGAATAAGACACAAGCCAGATAATCCCATAAACAATGAGAATAAGACACAAGCCAGATAACCCCATAAACAATGAGAATAAGACAAGCCAGATAAATCCATAAACAATGAGAATAAGACACAAGCCAGATAACCCCGTAAACAATGAGAATAAGACACACGCCAGATAACCCCATAAACAATGAGAATAAGACACAAGCCAGATAACCCCATAAACAATAATAATAAGACACAAGCCAGATAACCCCATAAACAATGAGAATTAGACACAAGCCAGATAACCCCATAAACAATAATAATAAGACACAAGCCAGATAACCCCATAAACAATGAGAATAAGACACAAGCCAGATAACCCCATTAACAATGAGAATAAGACACAAGCCAGATAACCCCATAAACAATGAGAATAAGACACAAGCCAGATAACCCCATAAACAATGAGAATAAGACACAAGCCAGATAACCCCATAAACAATAATAATAAGACACAAGCCAGATAACCCCATAAACAATGAGAATAAGACACAAGCCAGATAACCCCATTAACAATGAGAATAAGACACAAGCCAGATAACCCGATAAACAATGACAATAAGACATAAACAATTAGAATAAGACACAAGTCAAATAACCCCATAAACAATGAGAATAAGACAAACAATGAGAATAAGACATAAGCCTGATAACCCCATGAACAATGAGAATAAGACATAAACAATGATAATAAGACACAAGCCAGATAACTCAACAGACAATGAGAATAAGACATAAACAATGAGAATAAGACACAAGTCAAATAACCCCATAAACAATGAGAATAAGACAAACAATGAGAATAAGACATAAGCCTGATATCCCCATGAACAATGAGAATAAGACGTAAACAATGAGAATAAGACACAAGTCAGATAACCCAACAGACAATGAGAATAAGACATAAACAATGAGAATTAGACATAAGCCAGATAACCCCATAAACAATGAGAATAAGACAAACAATGAGAATAAGACATAAACCAGATAACCCCATAAACAATGAGAATAAGACACAAGCCAGACAACCCCTTAAACAATGAGAATAAGACATAAACAATGAGAATAAGACATAAGCCAGATAACCCCATAAACAATGAGAATAAGACATAAGCCAGATAACCCCATAAACAATGAGAATAAGACACAAGCCAGACAACCCCTTAAACAATAAGAATAAAACATAAACAATGAGAATAAGACACAAGCCAGACAACCCCTTAAACAATGAGAATAAGACATAAACAATGAGAATAAGACACAAGCCAGACAACCCCTTAAACAATGAGAATAAGACATAAACAATGAGAATAAGACACAAGCCAGACAACCCCTTAAACAATGAGAATAAGACATAAACAATGAGAATAAGACATAAGCCAGATAACCCCATAAACAATGAGAATAAGACACAAGCCAGATAACCCCATAAACAATGAGAATAAGACATAAACAATAAGAATAAGACACAAGCCAGATAACCCCATAAACAATGAAAATAAGACATAAACAATGAGAATAAGACATAAGCCAGATAACCCCATAAACAATGAGAATAAGACACAAGCCAGATAAAATAACCCCATAGACAATAAGAATAAGACACAAGCCATAACCCCATAGACAATGAGAATAAGACACAAGCCAGATAACCCCATAAACATAAAGAATAAGACAAGCAAGATAACCCCATAAACAATGAGAATAAGACACAAACCAGATAATCCCATAAACAATGAGAATAAGACACAAGCCAGATAACCCCATAAACAATGAGAATAAGACAAGCCAGATAACCCTATAAACAATGAGAATAAGACACAAGCCAGATAATCCCATAAACAATGAGAATAAGACACAAGCCAGATAACCCCATAAACAATGAGAATAAGACACAAGCCAGATAATCCCATAAACAATGAGAATAAGACACAAACCAGATAATCCCATAAACAATGAGAATAAGACACAAACCAGATAATCCCATAAACAATGAGAATAAGACACAAGCCAGATAACCCCATAAACAATTAGAATAAGACACAAGCCAGACAATCCCATAAATAATGAGAATAAGACAAGCCAGATAACCCCATAAACAATGAGAATTAGACACAAACCAGATAACCCCATAAACAATGAGAATAAGACACAAGCCAGATAACCCCATAAACAATGAAGGTATTGGCAGAGTATATATGCTTGACTGTGCAAATATCATCAGAAATTTTATGATAGTTTCTGCGAGACAGCTAATTTGCATATATTATATTAGAATTACTGATCAGTAGATGTATACTTAAAACAAGATTTAATCACATGTAAGAGAGGTATAGACTTATAAATCCACAGAAAGTGAAGGAAATTCAAGAAAATGTTTTCATTCATAAACCAGTTGTTTTTCTTCAAAAAATAAACATCTTTAATTTATACTTTTTGATGAATTGTAAAGATTTCTCAGTGAGTTATTGATGGTAATACACTGTTTCAAACAGTGAAATTATAAAAAAAATAATTTTTGACCTTGCATATTAATTTAAAAAAAAAAATAAAAAAAAATTATTATTACTCCAATATCTAATGACCAATTGAGGGCTATTCCATTTAAACATACAACCCACCCATGGAAGGCACTTTGAGATGGGACCCTCCCCCTTTTTATTTTTAATTAATTTTATCAGGCCCCCCATTTTGAAAAACCCTCCCACCTTAGAAGTTTATTATTTTGCCGTCCATGGGTGGGATGTATGTTTAAATGGAACAGCCCTGAGGTAAAAATAAACAAAACTTGTGTAAATGCATAAAATAAAAAGAAAATTTGTTTGTTTTGGTGTAAGATCAAATGATATTCCATCTCGTGATCACCAAAAATGATATTCTTTGACTTTTGGTGTTCACTTGATGAAATATAATTCGATCTTACACCAAAACAAACAAATATCCTCTATAAAGTTACTGGTTATATCACATTAAAGTGGAACCTAAAATCTAAATCAACACAGCTTTGCTTTTAAGTACATTTATTTTTGATAATATCTACATGTAAATGATAAACATCTAGTAAATTTTATAAAGAATTTATAAACATAACATTCTTGTTTAACCATTTCATGTTTTCTTGTTTAAATTGTGCATGCAACTTTTCAAGAATGATCAAAACAATATTCCAACAATGCATATTGTAATACCTTCAACAACAGATAGAAAATTTAATAAAAACTAATGTTTACTTTCATTTCAAATGGTTAATTACCTGTCAAAGAGGACGACTCATAAAAAGAAAAATGGTACCAGTTCATCTTTAGAATACAAACATAATATCCCGCACATATTCTGTATACCGACAAGATATTACCAAATAATATTGATAATCACCTAAAAAACAACTATTGACATCCCTCGATGTGATTCTGTACATAAAGATGATGTTACATTAAATATTATTATAAATCCAAGGGTACATACAATTCTAGAACAAATTGATCAACCCTCTTTCAAATAATTCATTTTACCCACAATGGTGTGTTATGCCAATTTTCATCAATCAATCTAAGATGATTTACAAGCTAGACTAGTTTGTTATATTTATATGAAGCCGATATGTGCACAAGCTGGACTGGCAATATTTACATGATTTTGCAATCCAGTAATAATGTACATATACCGGTTTTCCATCATTTGAGTATGTAGTTAGTTCTTGTATATGCACTCTACGATATATCACAAGTAAAGTATATATACCCTATATATATATATATATATATATATATATATATATATTTATATATATAGGCAAGGCAAATCGTGTTGATATTATTCAATTTACCCTTTAATTGCCAAGTTATATGGAATCAGACATTCAAGCATCCATTGGATATTTTTGATTTCTACGATATCTGATATAATTGAATAATGAGAAGTCTCATTCTGTCATAGATATAATAAAACCAGTAGCCAACAAGCCATAATGCTTCCTTCATCTCTTCTTACTGCGACACAACCATTTAGCACATATTTAATTGGTCCCCTACCAGTTTCTGGTATAGATTTTTACACTCCGTCCATCCAAAGAGATTACTCAAAAAGTATCCTAGCTAGGTTTGTGAAACTTTGTATGTGGATAGAGGGCAATAAGGAGATAATGCAGGTCATTCTATTTTTTCAATCAAACAAAAACTGTGGTTGCTATGGCAACAAAAAATATAAAATTACAGATAAAACCTGGAAACCTCTAGGGGACTTAAATATTGCTTGCAATACCCAAGTGTCTTGTATTACAAAGCCTTGTATATCAAGTTTATTTCAAATATTCACTGTGTTATTTAAAATTCAGTATCAAAGAGAAACAAAAATATTTTTTGCTCTGTTTTTTGTTTATGATAGTTCACACAACAAAAAGCCCCACGTCTTGTCAGGATTGATAATGCTTAGTCGATGACAATCAGCCTATCAGCCGAAATATTGCGTGATGGTCCAGCTGTCATTCAGCTATTTAGAGCAGTTTACATCATATTACATATACAGTACAACTATATCAGCTTATCTCAATCAGCCAATCACAAGTGAGAAAAGATAAAAACAAACAGCTCTACTGCCATCAGTCATGTGCATCATGTACACATTTCTCTTTAATACAAACATTATTTGATCTCATATAAAGTGGTGATTCTCTTTGATTTTGTTTCACTACTGTATTTTGTAAATGACATGTACATGTATCTTTATAGGCACCACTCCCCCAACCCCATGAGGAAGATAAGTTGGACGGTACCCTTTTAAAATAAAGACATACATCATTCATTCATTCATTTTTACTTGTTATGCAATATGTAGTCGCTGTTCAATCATTTTCTACAAAAAAAAAAAAATCAAAAATGTTTTTAATTTTCTTACCAAGTAGAACACAGAATCCTAACATACTGATAGACTAATAAACTATACAAGTGTCAAATGTCTAAAACATAAATGATCAATAAATTGGTGCAAACAACAACAAATTTTCATTCCAATGATATATTTCTCTCTAAATTTACAAATAAAGCTGTATTTTGTGCATGAATGTGTACATGCATGTATATATGATAAACGTTTTTTTTTCATAAAGACTAATTATCTATTGATTTACATAAATAATGAATAATGAAAAATTAAGTGCTATTTTTGGACATTTAATTTTCTTTAAATATCATATTGATATCTGGAAATGCTTTTATACTTAATATTGTCGAGAAAATTCAAATTACTGTCAATGAAAAGGGATGTTAATATTTATATATTTGAGACTTAGACGCGAGTTGATTCAAATTTTATTTTTAGAAAACGTTTAAATGCAACATTGAAGATCACAACCAAGGTTTGTTCCACTTTATATTAGAAATGATTATGAAAAAAAAACAACTTAAAAAATATTTCAAACATGCTATTAAAACTGTTAATAGCCAAAATTCAACAAGAAGGGCTCTGTTCAATGCGTATATGGTACATGTATAAATAGTTCAGTGATTTTCAAAGAATATGTATAACTGCACAATCAGAATATTTAAATTCTTTCAAAAAAGTAGACAATATATCTTTATTTATTATACCTTTTTGCATTTCTATTATTAGGCTTTTTAAGTATTGAAATATTTTTTATTTAAAATTAAACAACAAAAAACAAGTGTTCAATGTTACCTCTTGCATAGCAGTCACTTCTTTTAAGAACTATCCATATTGATGGTTAAATACCAGTTTTAATGGTTAAATCAACCTATTTTAATGGTTAAATCAATGTAATCAACCTATTTTAATGGTTAAATCAACCTATTTTAAAGGTTAAATACCTGTTTTAATGGTTAAATCAACCTATTTTAAAGGTTAAATACCTGTTTTAATGGTTAAATCAACCTATTTTAATCAGCTATTTGTTTTTAGAGAACACTTTTGTTTGCTCTTTTCTTAAATTATCACTGTTACCTTTAAGGTAAGATAATAAAGTACAGGTATCTGGCAAAATAATATATATTTATTTATGTGTTTAAATTGAAGCAGATAACAGAAAAAACTCCGACAGAAATATTAGTTTCACATAAAATCAGTTTAAAACATTTTCATACACACAAAGTAATATTAAATAAATGTCTCAGTCTGCACTCATTTGTAATAAGGAATTTATTGTTGAATCTTTATTGCCAGAATTTGCTACAAAGACTGACTGGATGACCTCATCTTCCATATTTGGAAACATTTCTTTGACTTGCTTGAAATCTTCCTCCGTGTATCCAGGCCCCTGTTGTTGCTGGGGAACCATTTGCTGCGGCACTTGTTGGTTAGGGGCAGGGTAAACTGCAAACATAGTAATATATGGTTAAATTTGTGAGAAACAACCAATCTGTGTACCACGTATATGAAAACTGAAAGTAAAGTTTGAAATTATTAATACCCATGTATTTACTTACTATGTGCATTTAATATGTAATATTGAAACAAGACAAGGCAGTCAGGAACAACGCAGTCATTTTAGTCAGCAATCTCGCTCCTTTAACAACAGCATAACAATGATGAAAATAATCTGCATCCACATCTTAAGCTAAACAATCTAAATTTGCCACCTTTTTCTTGGTAAAATGAAACTGGTCTCAATACCACAATTTCACTTTGACATTCGATTTGGAAATATTTATAATAATAAAATAAGCAGGTCCCTTGGTTAATTGATGGTTTTTTTTTGTTCTCCAGAGTCCCAACTGATGATGCAGAGAATGTTTCATTTTCTCTGTTGTTTATGACTGAAGTGTTCTTTAAAACCACATACCTACATGTAGGTTACCATAACAATTTATCAAACACTACTTGTGACAATAACTTGTTTGGTTGGAAGACAAAAATTACAGACACCAAAAATAATAGCTGCCAAAAATTGATAGCTATCAATAAATTTGCATTTTTAAAGAAAAGTTAATGGGGTATAACACAATTTTTAACACATGACAGGTTATATTTGGCATATCCAGTTTTATCGGTGGAGGAAGCCCTCAGAATGACTACATCTAGAACCACCGTCCTATTGCAAGTAACTAGCAAACTTTCTCACATTAAGTTTTTTGGGGCCAAGCAGATAAGTGGTAAGTGGTCTTTAAATGACAACACCTTAGACCATTTACACCGTGTCCAAACGTTTCCGGTGGAGGTAACGTTGGAAGACGGTGGGGTAACGTTGAATGACGGTGGGATTCGCGATCAGCGGTAAGAAAACTATCTTTTTTTACTATTGTTGATAATTTTTGGAAAATCTCAGTCGAGTAAGATGATGTCGTATCATTTCTGATCACTCGACAGCAACCAAATCTGTGCAGACTGTAGCCGTTTTCTTGATCATTCGGGAAATACAAGGAATTTTCTGTGTTAACATTGGCACGAGTGTTTTAAAAGTGCAAAAACTGTCTTGTTGCCGTACATAATTTGATATTTTCTTTTAAAGGCAACACCCTCCTCAATATGATATGTTTACCCCATTCGGTCTTTTACTAGTGTAAAATTGATTTTGTGACGGTTTTATGGTGAAAAATCAGGGTAACGATGGAGGAGCTGGTGGAGCTGTTTGAAAGTTGCGTAACGCTGGAGGATGGTGGATTTACTGATAGCACTTTTTTCTAAGGCTTCTCATCAAAGCTGTAAACTTTTCGGTTGTTACTCTGTTCTAAATATATTTCAAAAATGTTACTTTGGTGTATGTATGTACTGTAAAGAAAATCAAACTGATAATTGCCATTATGAGCAGTATAAAAGACATATAGATTTCAATAAGTATGAAATAATGCACAACTAACACTCTTAGCACAGGTAAGTGTAATCAGTTACCCGGTAGGCTTTTGGTGTGAGTTAGTGCCAGTCATTCCAATTTATAAGTTTGTCTTCTTTATATTTGACTCATCATACGGTCCTAGAGAAAAGTATTAAATCAGGACACAAGTCATGATATTCCTGTTGAGTATAATTTTACAAATTTAAATTATTATTGTCCAATTACGAAACGCAATATTCACTTCCTTTTCTTTTGTTAAAGTATGTTTGTATTATTCACAGGGGATTTTTTATGCGAACATCAAGGACAAGCGGTTTATATCCAGTCCACGAAAATGATCAATGCAGTGCACAGGATGAGCGAGGTGAAATAACTGATGGCCCTATAGTGATAAGGTTTTCATTTTTAAACTTATAGCTGTTGATTCCCATGAAGGACCTGAAAAGGTGTCAATTTACTTAAATAATTATTTTTTCTCCAGACTGATCTGGTAGTGCCATAACCGGTTATTCATGACTTCGATAAGTTCGATACAGTAAAACGGATGTTTCGAAAAAAATCTAGATTTTTCACATTTCGACACGAAAAATTGTCAGTTTCTTAGATTAATACTAAATATTGTTTGAAAATCAGGATATGCTTTTAACCCTTTACTCCATAGATACGCGTTTTCCCACACCAATCACAGAAGGCATTTGAAAACAGTGCAGGAAGAGTTCAGATTGCTCGTAACAAGCAATCTAAACACTTCCTGCACTGTTTTCCACTCTGTCAGTTAATATAAACATAGTTCACCAAATAATTCAAAAGCCTTCTATATTATTTGCCAAAAGGCGTCTATATTAGAGGCGTCCAAAAGCGTCTATATGAAGTAAAGGGTTAAGATTAGATGACCACATTATTTAACTAACTATACAACTGTTGATCTACTGCACTAACCTTTCTCAATGCGTTGCCGAATCGAGAAAGCTCATATGATAAGGGTTCAGGATAAGTTGTAAGTCCGAATACCAGTTTGGCCACATCCTCCAACATCATTGGACCCAATACTCTAAGTCATTTGTTCACCACCTCAGTTCATAGTACATTAAATTTTGTTTTAAACCAAGGACATAGTTAGATCCACTGACCGCCGTACTTAACTAAAATACGGTTGATTAACGGAGTAAAGCGAAAATGAATCAATCATGCAATGAACATTTCATATTATCTGTCAAATTTATCTTTTCAGAAATCACGCATTTGATGACCAAGCATGCAAAAATGCCAAAGGAAGATTCGATTTGGGACAATATCTGCGTCTTCAGCACCATCTCGAGGGCCATTACCAGTCAGACAACATCACAGGAAAGACGAGTAAAAAATACTCTAAAAGACTTGGCATTGAATTTTAAATATTTTAAAAGGATTGGTGGTTTACTCTGGATTTTTGGAAAAAAAATCAGCAAACAAAGACAGTCCTTTTTCCATTTAATTGCAAAAACTGAACTTCAGTAATATAAAATACGAAATAAATAGGCAATCACATCCCCTTAATCAACAAAACCATTTTATATTATTTATACAAAAGGGGAGCTAACTTTATAAAACATATTGGTGTTAAAGGGACACATGGTAGTGATACAGACTTTCTGATAAAGAGTTGTTTTTTTTCTAAAGAAAATAATGCAAGTTCTTAGGTAACAATATCACCTTCCTTATATTATACTCTATGTGTTTAAAATTACAAAATTCTAATACTGATATAAGATTAGTGACATGTAACTTCATATGTTTAATGTTTGATATCTAGTTAATACTAGTCAGCTCACTGAGTTTGATATTAATGTTTATAACTAGTCAATGTGCTTCTGTCACTGTTTGTATTATATACATGTAGTTCATTTCATGTTTATTAATCTATTGCTGTATATGACTGATGCCTTTATGGGCCTAGTTGCTGAATAAAATTTGAAAACTTGATGTTGAAATTAATATTTCTCCATGTCTGCACATAAATCAATCTGTACTCCTATGACAATAATAACCTCCTATCATTGCGATACACAACTTAATAGTTTAATAAAATTAGTTATTTATTTAATAAAGCTAGTGCTGGCTTGCAAGTTTTGAAACAATGAGTAAAACACCTTTAAAAATACAAAATGGTCATGACTATTATTCTATCACACAGTTCCAAACGTTTTGTCATTGATGATTTTCAGTCTTTTAACCATTTACTAGAAATTTGCCCTTTTCCAAAACCACTGTGGTAATTTCATGTCATGTACATACATTATAGAAACAAGAAATGTCACTGGTAAGTGTCGCATGCCCCCCAAATGGTCGTTGAAAAATAACAATATAATTATGTTATAATAGGTAGAGATGTATCCATGAATATAAAGAGTAATGGACTGATAATTCAGACTAGACATGCAATTTCATGTTTTTTCACATTAAAGCGTGACCTCAACCTTTGTGAAATTTATCCATAGATGACAGATGATGGTGAACACACATGCAAAGTTTCATTCACATCCAAAGAGTGGTTGCATAGATATCTTAAACTTAAATGCAAAAGTTTAACCTGGGTATCTACAGACGACAACGACGCCTTGGGACTTCATCCCAGCAAGCTAAAAAGGGAAATGGGTGCATTATTGGATAAAAACTGGGATTTCTGGTAATAGGACTCAAACAATAACAAACTTGCCTGCCAGAGATGTAAGACTAGCAATTATACCCAGTAAAATGGGATTAAGTTACATACATATAGTGAAGGTGAAAATGTTTGAGCTGAAATAGCAAAGCTAACAAGACCGCAGTTAAGAAAGTTTTTTTTCAAGAAAAGGTTTTTATTTAGGCTAACAATGGTATTGTGAGAATAAATTTATGGGACTTAGGGTTTGGGCATTTGCAAAGGAATGTTTAGAATGTTGGGTAACAGAAGCAAGTACTTGTATGTCTTTGTCTGAGTTACAAAACAGGTTCACTTTAGTTCAGAGAGAACTTTACTTTTTATCTTGCTTTAATTTACTGGCATTTTATGTATTTGAAATACATGTTTACAAATGAAGTTCAATTTGCAGTAAAAATGCTATTAACAGACAAAAAGGAATATTATACAGTCAAACCTGTGTATGCGGTCACCTCTATTGAGCAGCCACTTGTCTTAAGCAGCCACATTTAGTATTTCCCCTTTTGTGCCTTCCCATGGCTGGCTGCTTAAGACAGGTTTAACAGTATTATATGCTATTGGATTCATGCATCTTCACATCAACTGTTTGTTCTTTCAGCATTGTGTTGTGATGAACAGTATGAAACTGAATGCGCAAATCGTAATTGAAGGCAATTGAAATATTTAAAGCAAGACTTGCTAACATTTATGGAATATTAAACAGGGCAGTGCACATGGTCTAGTGGTAAAGACCGGATCCATGATCAGAGAGTTGTGGGTTCGATCCACCACCACGGCTATGTGTGGTGTCATTGAGCAAGAAACTTTTGGTGTGATTTGTCCAATTGTAATAACTTTGTTTCAGATTCGAAGTATCAATGAAATTGGTAGTGTTGTGGATAAGATTTTGGGTACTCATGTCAAATGTCAGGAGTTCCCAAGCTTGACCCATGAACATCCAGTCCTGATTCTATGCAAAAAGTGGGCTTGAGAGTGATTTATAAAAGCTCAAAATTTACTTTGCTATCAAGCTTTAATAAATTAATATAAAACAATTAGTGAATACATACCGCCAACTCCTGGGACACCTGGGTATGTATACACCTGTGGCATAAACATGGGGACACCGGGCATAATGGCAGGTGGAAGATTCTCCACTGGCTGTGTAAAACAAATACCAAATGTTAAAATTTATCTTTAATACAGTTTTCTAGATCATCGTGAAAATTTTATGTGCACCACTAAAAATTAGTTTAAAAGACTGCAACTAGGCTTGCAAGAAGAAACAGCAAAGACTAGGATAGTGGGACATTTAGACTAAAAAGATTTTGTGATCTGTAAAAATGAATTTAAGATTTCTTTCTTCCTATTATTATGTATAATGGAGGGATAAACCAGTACTATGATATATTCATATATAGACTATAGTTGATTAATAAACTGGTATTGACCTTTATTCATGGATATTTTAACAACCTCTGTAATGAGGCCCTTCCACGGGTTTTGGAGATCTGGGGAATATGGCCAACTATTTTTAGAGAGCTGGGCAACATTGACCATTACTTTCATGGACCCAGGGATCAAAGTCCTAATTTAAGAGATTTAGGGGAATTATTTTTGGGGAACTATGGCAAATACTTTTGGGGAACTGGGGAACAATGGCCATTACTTCAAGAGATCCAGGGAACAGGGACCCCACTAGAAGGGTCTCTGTAAGTACTAAAGCACACCCATCTGGTAACTGATCTCTTTCCTACCGTACTTGAATTGGCAGTAGGAGACAATTGACAATGAGACACAATGTCATATATCAATCATCATGAAGACTGTGACCGGTGGGACCTTGAACTTATAACTCCTGGATTGATATTTAGACATACTACTAACTGAGCTAACCAGGCCTGGCTTTATTGAATGTTCAATGCAAAACTGTGTTAACCACAAATAAATAAGTGAGGAGATAACATCTTATGTAATGAAGATTATCAGCTTACTATATAAGTAAGAACAAGGTTTAGCATTCCTTCCTTCTCGTCCCCTTGTTTTCCACTTAGCGGGAACCACTCATCTACTGTTTCTCCGTTCAGCGCTGCAGGTGGTATGGTGACATAGGCCCAGGCAACTCTATCGTCTGCTGTAAATGATTTCTACAAAACAAAAATATTTGTTTATGAAGAAATACAGTATGAATGAATTTATAACCGAGTTGTGAACTACTTTAGACAAGATGTTGTGTCACATCAATAGTCTAGTAATTAGCATGCCTGATCCAAGATCCAGACACCACCAGAATGGTTCTCAAAGGGGGCCACCTCAAGGTTTTTTTTCAAATGCACTCACTCAGAGCCTATTTGGTCATGATACTGTGAAAGTATGCCCTTCGGAGGGGTTGTAACAGGTTTATATCGAATTTAGATGCAGGGATAGCAAAAGCCATTGAACGATAAGGAAATCACCACTTTCTATGTGGACCCAAAAACCTTCCATCATCTAAAACGTGACAGCTCATAATATCCGTGAAAGTGTGTCGAAGTTTACTCAGAAATATGAAGATGATAAAAAAAAAAATGTTTTGACATAAACTTTAAAATAAGTGTGATGTATTCTTTTATAATGATAGTCAAGTAAAACAAAGGTTACGGAAGAAAACAACAAAACAAATCTTTAATATATGAAAATGAACAATTTGTGTATTAAAAATCTGAAGAATATTTTTTTTGACATAATGCAGAATTTGAATAGCAGTACATAAAATGAGTTGTGATACAATAACACATAAAATGAGATGTAAGATACATGTAGTAACACATAAATTGAGATGTGAAATACATGTAGCAGTTCTTTACATGAGATGTGAGATATATGTAGTAGTGCATAAATTGAGATGTGAGATACATGTAGCAGTACATAACATGAGATGTGAGATATATGTAGCAGTACAAAACATGAGATGTGAGAAACATGCAGTAGTGCATAAATTGAGATGTGAGATACATGTAGCAATACATAACATGAGATGTGAGATATATGTAGCAGTGCATAAACTAAGATGTGAGATACATGATGTAGCACATAAATTGAGATGTGATATAGTAGAACATAAATTGAGATGTGAATTAACAGCACATAAATCAGAATGTGAGATAGAAGCAGACATAGTGAGATATTATCACACACATGTACAGTATAGAGGCAATACGAACCTCATCAAATATTTCCACATACAGGTTATCTACTCCTTGTGGAAGATAGCTGAAATTAAAAAAAAATACTGTTATGTAACCATGGTATCCATTTTTTCAAAATAAAAAAGAAAGGTGCAAACACATTCATAGATATTTTTTTAAAAAAACTGCCTCAAACACAGACTAATTTTTGTCACTATCCAGCAAATTAAATACTTTTAAAAAGTACATTCGAACTGATTTAAACTCAAAGAACTGATTACTAGTTATATGAATTCAATAAATCATGTAAAACATCCTGTGAATAATAAAGATTGTATATAAATTAACTTTTTTAATAAAAACAACAATATTTTATAAAATCAAGATATCGGTGGAACTGATGGAATTTCTTCTCAAACAAGTGCTTGATTGAGTAGTAGTTACATTGTTTGTAAAGGCAAAATGGGTGTAAAGGAATTATTTATGGAATATATTTTTGCTTCCACATATCGGCCTTTATCAGTAATCCAAGTCTCATAGAATTCCTTTCCATACTCTTGAAGATCAAAACAAGGATTTGGTAATGGGATAGAATGAAAAGGCCATAACTCTGTGAAAAATCATTGAAACAAAACACAAAAACAATATACACATCTTCACTTGATAGTAATGCATCCTAGCAAGGTTCATAAATGTCCAACTAGTAGTTGTAGAGAAATAGCCCAGACAAGGATTTGAGGATGGCCAGAGGCAAGAGGCGACAACTGTATGCTTCCCCAAAAGTTTTCTGGAAGCATAATAATGTCGCCACATCAGACAGGTTAATTTCATTCAAGAAATGACTGCTACCATATATTGAGAAAAAAATACGATATCAGAAATATGACTTTGTATACATTATATTATTAACATAAAAGAAGGTTGTATATGATTTGCTTTTGCGTGTGTGTGTGTTTCCAATGGGGTTAAGTCCATTTCTAATACATAGGTTACACAAAGCATACCCAATTTTATTGGTTGAGGAAGAATGAATCTGAGTAAAACCATTGTTTTGCAATAATAAATGGAACACTTTCTAACATAAAATTTTAGGACCGACTTGGCCTCAAATCCATGACCTCAGTGGTGACAGATAATTAGAAGACAACCCCTTAGACAACTAAGGACCCTGTAAATTATCCATATCAACAAGTTGAAGAAACTACTGGTCTTCATCATCACTCATTACATATATTTTGTCTTCAATTTCATACACGTTTTTTCACTTTATGTTCAATGCTACTAGTATAATTACAAGTACAATGTACAATGTACCTGTGTAAGCAGTTATCTTTATTGAACAGCTACTTGTCTTAAGCAGCCACATTTGCTGTTTCCCACATGCTTCCAGAGCAAACTAACCTGTATTAAGCAACAACCTGTCTTAAAAGGCCAGTTTGATTGTATGTATATTTACCAATGCACTTCCTTTCCCCACTGTGGGTTCTTCCCTCCATTGTAAGCAGTAGGTGTCTCAAACACAGCATGCCCAACCCGCAGTCTGCAGTACGGATCCATTCTAGTGAGACCATAGTTCTTTGATAGTTTCCCCTGTAGAAATTTAAGAACACCAAATGAAATTAGACTGCTGTTTATCTTGACACATTCATTAATAGTACATGCCAAGGCAGTTTTCACATCTGACTATAAATCCAGGGGTCTTGATTCAAATCCCCACCCGGCCACAGTCTTCGATATGATTGTTATACAACACTGCATCTCATTATCATTTGTTTCTCACCACTGATTCAAGTGGGAAAGTTATCAGTTACTTGCAGAGATGGGTGTGCTTGAGTACCCAGGAATGAGTGGTTACATTGACTGAACATCAGATTCTGTTAGCCCTTGATGGATAAAAATGATGTAATATTAAAACAAAACTCTTATGCAGGCAATGTAACTCCCCTGATCTGGAGGTGTAAATTAACACACGAATCATTTACTCAGAAAACATAACAAAACTGATGTAATTGTTAAGAAGATATATAAATATTATATCTGATAAAATCCAAGTAACAAATTTTAGAACATTTTGCCATTTATTTACGAATATTAAAAAAAAAAAACATGAATACTATGTACTTTAAAAACTGATGTAATTCTTAAGAAAATACATAAATATTATATTTGATAAAATCCAAGTAACAAATTTTAGAACATTTCACCATTTATTTAGGAAATATTAAAAAAAACACATTGAAAACTATGTACTTTAAAAACTGATGAAATTGTTAAGAAAATACACAAATATTACATTTGATAAAATCAAAGTAACACATTTTAGAACATTCCAACATTTATTCATGAATATTATAAAAAAACAACATGAAAACTATGTACTTTATTACATAACAATACATATTTTATGTATTCCTTAGGCCCAAATATTTGTTATATGACTACTTCAAGTATTAAATAAAAAACTCACAAATATCTCACTGTTTAAGCTTATTCAAAATTGATTGGAAAAACCCAGACTATGGACACACAATGATCAGAATAGATCACATTCTGACTTTGACTGTACATGTAGTTATAAAGCCAGTTTTTACCAAGCTTACTTGGGTATAAAAATGTTTAATGGATATGATAGCAATTACATTATGTTATGGATAATTGGAACATAAATTATATACCTGACAAATGGGAAATTAGCATACATATAATTGAAGCAAGTGTTACTGTAAATTACATAAGCGACATTACTTATAATGTCTACAATAACATACCTGTACAACACTGATACTGAGTTTGCCACGGACATTTGCTGGTACAGCACTATACCCTGCTTGCTGTTGTGCCTGTAATATCTGGGCAACTCTTTGGTCTGCCATCGACTGTTGCTGTTGTGACGATGTTCCAATTCTCAGAAAGTCACCAGGCAGTTCTCCGACCATGACCTATAATATGTATGAATTATCCTCATCAGACAACAGTGGTTGTATAAAATATACTTGTAACTCATGATTGGTTTGTCTTCTTCAAAAATAATACCATTACAGGTACTCTATAAACAATATATATGTATGTAAAACTTGGCAATTCATACAATTCACAGCTTCTTCTTTTGCCTCGTTCTAAATTGCTCACATACGGGATAAACATTAAAAAAAATTAAATTCAACTTGATTATGGGATTCATTACCAATCACTTGCATGCCAACAAATTATTGACAAAAAAAGTTATTCCAAATATAAGTTAACAATAGCAGAATAATGGACAAATGAAAATGGAACTTTGACTTTGACTTTGGTCTGTACACAGTAATACTTGCATTTCTAAAAAGTGAACTGTGATTAATTTGTATTAACATAGGAACCTTGTTATGCAAGAGGGAAGGTGGTTTGGGCCCTTTTAGACCATATTTAAAAAAAATGTTTGTTAAACAGAAACAGTGTTTTATCACATAATCATGTTTTTGCTATATTTGTAAGTACTGCAAAATATCCCATCCAACATACATTTTTTTCACACAGTCATGTAAATTACACAATTTCAGTTCACAATATCCATATTCTTAATGTAATTTTAAGACAACTGAACAATATTCGCACTTATATAGTTCAACCTGTCACGTTAGCATACATAAATGTATATATCATAATATGCATTGTTTCCAGCTGGTACCACTTGGAGGTATGACTAAGACTTGTTGATAAATGGAGAGTTTCATATCATGTACATGTTCTTTCCTGGTTATATATTTAATACATAATTAATTTTATTTTTCTCTTTTTTATGTTTTCTTTTCTGGTTTTTGTATGTTTTATAGTGTTTTGATGGTGTTTGTTTTTCTTAATGTTTTGGGGTGTTTATTAATGTCATACTATAAATGAAGTACATATCAGTAATGAATTCAGGCATTTTAACAGCGGTATGTTCTGTTCTGTTCCATTAATCTTTACAACCTCTTGAAGGCTAACCAGGGCTCAAACTGGGTCTGAATTTTAGGGAGAAGTGACTTCTCCTTCATCCAAAAAAAAGGAGAAGTGGAGAAAAAATAGGGACAAGTGGTAAATTTCGCCACGCAGTTACACGAAAACTTAGTTTCATTAAAATACATGCTATGACATTATGTGTGTTTTTGTTTTATATTGTTTTTATAATGTTTTATATTGTTTTTGATTTATATCAAATGTATTGGTTGACTGCCTTCTTGTCTTTTATCTGATGTTGTAATTAAGGAACGAGTTTGTGTGTGATATATTCTTAAAGAACAGGGAGTTTAACTTTCTGAATAAAGATACAGCTAAATGAACTTACAATTTACTTTTTCATGGTAGGAGTATTCTTCATGCCACTCATTATTGTTTTTTTGTTTTTTTGCAAGAACATGGAACACTAGTACCTGGTAAAAGCTGAAGATAAATGCTATTTATCTATAACTTTATCTCCGAAAGAGTAATCAAAAAGATATTTCTCTGTTCTCATATCATTTTTATTTTTTACTAAATAAACACTTTTTTATTAAAATGCAAAACATAATCATAAGTTCATGAAACATACATTAAACACACATTTTTTAAATTTCTGATGCTGTGTTACATGCTATCCTCACTGCAGTCTACACACTGCTTAAACTAACTGTTTCCTACTTGACCTTTTTAATTCTCATTTATAAATATTTCGTACTTTCTGTTGTTTCCAATATTTCAAGGCTTTTTGGAAGTCAAACTTTGTAGTTATAGGTCGGATCACAAATCTTTAGAGTAATTAAACCAGCTGATTTAAACAAACAAATTGAGTAACAAAACAATTTTTTTATGTGAATTCTTTACATCACTCACAGACACTGAATTAACAGTTGTTATAATCGATTCAGTTCAATTTGTTTATTTCAACTCAAACATATTTATAGACAACAGTTAGCGGCAACATAATTATCAATACCTCTTTAATCATCAGTAATTTCTAAAAATCAAACGCGCAAATTATTCATTTTAAACGTATAATTCAGAATTGAATTACACTCTTTCAATCAACTATGCATCTCGCAAACACAAAAGATGATTACGTCATACGTGGAAAGTTACTTTGTTCATGGAAAACTTTGACTGACAGTTGAAAAAAAATGATCGGTTTCAATTAGACGCTGGATGTTTTAACTCTATGCAAGGGAAACCTTGATCTTGGTCAGCCAAACGATTGCATTGCCTAGCAACCTATACAATGTTGGCACGGGGTGTAAACATATATGCCGAAAATTGCCTGGGGATATTTGGATCAGAAGTAACCGAATATTGCAATTTGCATTCCCACATGTGTGGCGACACTTATGCACGGATTAGAGAATATACCAAATATTGGTTATAGTTGTAATTTGCACTTCGCTAGCATCCAGAAAAAAAGCGATGTTGCTAATTTTAAGGCGACTTAAAACTTCGCCGTGACCAAAAAAATAAAGCGAAGTGACGGAGAAAAAAGCGACTTTGTCGCCCACTAGTTTGAGCCCTGGCTAACCTACGTTGTTCTTTTTTTGTAGTAGAAACACTTCTATTATTATTATGATACAATCCTTCACCATGTATAACTGTACACTGTCACCGTTGATTCTCAATCCCATCGTTATGCTATTTACAGTTAAAAAGTTAAAAGGTTAAAAAGATTAGATACCACTGCACCTGCACTGAGAACACTGCCAATGCCTTTTTCCTTCGTTCGGGCACAGATCCCAAAATCTTGTATTGATTAATATGCAATGAGTAGATGAGACAACGACAATGATAATCAATATTTTCTCTGGCATTTTTTGCAATGTATTTGATATTCCAGCAGTCAATTATCAGTTATTTTCTATTTTGTATTTAGTGTTTCAAAGTTAAGTTTTAGGTATGATGCACCAAGTCTGAATGACAGTTTTGAATGAATGCTTTAGAGCTGCATATCACAATCTTTAAGTAAAAGCTAAACATGCTTACAAAGCACTTTTCTTTTTTATATTAATAGAATTATGATCAACAGAAAAATGTTTTCAATGTAACTGAACATTGGTATATATTCAAGACTTTTATTTTGAACTACTAGTTCAATGGATGAAAAAAGACGGGCACAAAGACGTAGATAAACTATAAAATAATTGTCACAAATGACTCAACTGCAGTTGACTTTTTTCAGGGAGATAAAAACATGGCAGTTTACCGCGGAATTATTCATGTATATACTCTGCAACAATATATTACCTGACTTCTTCTACCGGGCACGGCATCTGTTGCTGGCTGCGACATATTGAGATATCAATAATTGCTAATACGGTAGCCTTTCTCTGTTTTTTTTTATTCTTGTTTACCATAAAATGACGTTCTGCCAATCTACTTCCTGGAAGGGACATTACTCTAGTTAACTTGAATTATTAAAGGGGAACTGTTGGTACGTTATATCAAGCTCCTCGGCATTAATTTTCATTTTTAGACTGTGTTTGTATTGTTGCTATCAAATCGTGTATGGTCTGGAAATTCTAATAGCAAGTGTTATAGTATGTTTTCAATAACCGACGTTAAATAAAAATGGTCTTATCTTTGTTTTATATTACCTTATTTCATCAAATAAATGTGTAACGTCGGCGTTGATATATACACGATATATAAAGCTCAGTTTTGAACCGACAACAAATAATATAGATAAACACATTTAGAATAATAAGATTTGACATAACATTCAATGGACACTTTAAAGCATTAAAATAGTTAATAATCATAGCATACAAAAAGGCATTTATAAAAGCATAAAATTTATCTTATCATATCTGGTTTAACAAGAAAATTAATTTAACTCTAGTTGCAAAAATATATAAATGATGAAAAGATTATGTTAATAAAAATAATAATTAACTTAAGAAAATAAAATGTGAAAAAATAATATATGACACGTAGACTATTTGGGAAATTAACAGTTTAGAAAGAAAATGAATCACAATTGCCATGTGCTGTTCTGTATAAAATATTAGATCTACGTTAATTACAATAATTAACAAAATGTTAAAACTGAGAAAGGTATGTTTATCTTGACCATAGGTCTTAAAGGAGAAAAACATGAATATGGAAATGGAATAATATTGTGTTTTCTTATGAAATGTTATAAAAAAACATTTATCACCTTAAATCAGATTTGTGTGAACTGATTAACAACACCCTCTCAGATTCAATAAAATGTTTATTGGGGTAAATATTAAAATAGACACAAACGCATTGGCATATGGTTGCACTGTCCCATAAAACACATTTATGCTTAAAAAATACCTAAAAACAAACATAAAAACATATCAGCAATTTAAATCACATTAAACACATTTTAACATACATACAGTATATATACATATATCTATACATATGCATTCATGTACACACACACACACACACACACACACACACACACACACACACACACATGCACATATAAATAGACACTAAAAAATAAAATGAACTGGTTTAGTATGCTACCTCAGTATTAAGTCACTGGCCTACTACTACTGCTGCTGCTGCTGCTACAATTACTACTACTACTACTACTACTACTACTACTACTACTACTACTACTACTACTACTACTACTACTACTACTGCTTCTGCTACTACTACTTCTTCTTCTTCTACTACTGCTACTACTTCTATTGTAGTTGCTGCTACTGCTATAAACGATGTATGAAGACTGTCACATGTAAATTGCTGCAAGAATGAAGATATAGGTAGAGCAAACACACTTAGGCTTTCTAAGTCAATATTGTATAATTCAATTTTTAGTTTAAAAATTATTGTATAGTGTTAAACGTGGCTTTCAACACTTTTCCAGTTATATTGTGACGGTGTCTACTTGAGACAGTATTCTAAGCGTTGCCAAACTGGAGAATCGTGCCGCAGACACATTATATGATACTCCACCCAGACCTAGAACTGTCATCTTAACGCTGAGCGCCAAGCGAGGATGGAAGCTTCTTGTACTATTTTTCAAACTATTGGTATTGCCCGGCCGTGGATCGAACCAACGACCTTCCGTATGCGAGGCGAACGCTCTGCTGTTATGCAACCGCTATGGACGATGAATTATTAAATATATTTTATATGTAAATCTAATATAACCGTTGCGTCGAGAACTTATATAATCGTCAGTGGATATATACATTATACAAATATTACATTCTGTTGAGGGTGACAGTAATCATGTCAACCTGAGAAAATTACTGTTAACCAAAACGAAACTTTAGAGGTTGGCCGTATTTTTTCCGCGAAGGGTGACACTTCTACTGTAATGCAATATTTATTTTATCGAACAAGATATTTACTGCTATCGAATAAGCATTATTTATTTATTTTAATTTATTTGTCACTTTTATATTAGACAATTAGACACCCAGATATGTAGAAACGTGTGACAGTAAAGTACTGTTGCTCCCTTGGAGCGGTTAGCAATACCGTTGCCTCATTTTATAAAGAATGTTGTGTTGTTTTTTGCTAATGTTGCAAGAAATGTTATCTACTGGCCTAAGAGGATTGTACAGAAGATTGTTTTACGAGAGGTATAATAAAATAGTACATTTTACATTAAAAAATGAAATGGTCGTAGATCTAATATTGAAGCTAGTGGAACTTTGAGCAGGGCAATTATTGATCAAACACTGTTTACATCCATGGTTAGAATCATAGGCGCACAATGGACCTGAGTAGTGTCAATAAATGAACTCCGAACTCCATCGTTGTATTTAGCTTGATCGAAAATAGTGTAAATACATATGCTGTGTCTTAGATATTCCTAAATATTTAAATGTATACACAAACGAATTGATATGAATATGTTTAATATAAGTTAAATATAAAGCAAACAACAGAGAAAATGTGAGAATACAGCGTTGAACTGAGATTAAGACAAGAAGGAAAACAACAACAATGAACTGCAATTGTGCATACTCGACCAATTCCGTTATCCTTCAATTAGGATAATCGACGAGGTGTTCCGAAGGAGAAATCTGGTTTAATCACGTGATAAAGTGTAAGCGTCTGCGGTTATTGTGACGTTATCACGTTGGTTACATTTCTTAACAACGAGGCATCTTGCACGCCAACGATGTTGACCCAATATTTTCGGCTGGTAGATAGAGCTATATATATATATTGTGAACCAATTTAAATACATGTAGTATTTTCAGTTCAAATGGATTTTTTCTTCTCTCAGTATTATGGTATGAATATTTCATTTTACACTATTTATGCTAATAGGCTATTTTAAGTGCAATGGAAATAAGCGTTTATGCTTTTTTGTGTTATCCTTGTGGTGGGTGCTTGCCTTGGCTGACTATGCCTCATGTATGTTATAATTTTATTTAATATACATGTTGTTTTAAATGTCCATGTATGCATTCATAACCGAAATCTATTTATCTATCTATAAGTGTCTCCATTAGGCCTACCCTGTTTTAAACTAACAATGTCCGATTTGAACGACACGTTGAGCACGGCCTGATATTGTTACCGCATGCAAGGAACTATCATATCTTTAACTCCCAAACTTTATTTTGTGTCGGATGTACAAATATATAACACTAGCTGTAGAGCTATTTGCCGACAATGTGGAAACCGCTTAGTTTAAACATTGATTAAGTTCAATATTCATAAGATCAATTAAATAGATCTATAAATATGAATTAGAAGCCATAATAAAGGCTATATTTTGGCGTTAGGTCTAAATTACGTTAGCAGTGGTCCGTGGTAATTATTTTCTAATAAATGTAGGACAAAAACACTTGCCCAAAAGCCTCTTGGTCAGAAATAAGCACATGGAAAAAAGTCCCTTGTTTGGATTTGACAAGGTGGACACAATCCCCTTGGGAGATTTAAAAAGATGAACAAAAGCCCCTTGATGATTTTGAAATAGTGGACAAAAAAGCCCCTTGACTATTTTAATAGATATTGTATATTATGAAGTTTACTGTATTGATGTTACATTCAAAATACTAACTATTCTATTATGTTTTCAATCATAAAAAACACATTCAAGAATTAATTTTTTTATATATTTTATTTATTTATTTCCATTATATGGTAATACATACATAACATAATTGAAAACAAATGGTTTTGTCAGTTTGTATTAATTTATTGGCGTTGACTGGTTGATACAACCTGCAGCTTAATACTTTTCCAATAATAAATTGAACAAGGACTTATATAGAGAAGGAAACTGATTAAGATTTTGTAAATGCTCGCGTATTTACGCAAATTCTCGCAATATCTCGTTTTCAATTAACTTAACTTCCATTCATATGAAGAACACATTACAAATGCTTACATTGCAGAATGAAATGCTCATCAAAACAATACCAATCCCAAAAATTAGTATATAAAATTGTTGAAGTACTTTTGATTACAAAATTTGTATACTGCAGCTAAAATAACAACAAAAAATTACGATAAACGTTTCTCCAAACCGCAATATCTTTAATTCAAGATCATTTTGCGTGGTCGAAATATGTTTCAACATCTAAGATAACATACAACTTACAGTTTATGTGCAAGACATCAGTTGCCTGTGAATTATGATTGATTATAATTTGCCAAATAATTAATCCTTCGTGTGCTATTTTATTACATTTAGTCAGGAGATGCAAGTTTCCTATTCTTCTATACATGTCCTTGGTTGAAATAAATAAATATGAATGAAATAATATTAATTTTAAAATACATATATTAGCTTAAAAGGATTTCAAGATTTTTTCAAAATCTATAGTTCTGTGCTGTAATAAATAAGTGTTTAATGGATTAAGGTACAGAAATCTCACGAGAAACCTAACCTGGCTGGCAGAACATGTGATTGTATTAAAGTTTTAATTGAAAAATGAATGACTTAATTATTTCAAAATTTAAAAACCCTAACCCTGACAACTCGTCTTTATAAATTCACTGTAAAATAAACTTCCAGTGGTAAATAGTATACATATGCCCTGTGTAAGTTTTTTTTCGAATATGTCTCTGGATTGACAAACTTCCCCTTTAAATAAACGACAACTAAAACAGGGTCAAATAGAGTTATGCACCTTCACGTTGCCCTTATTATAATAAGATACATCATTTTACTGGTTAATATTGTTCCATTGCTTTGACTCGCAATGTTAACATCAGTTGCATAGTGTTAACATACAACCCATACGTCATCATGGCAATTTTCAAATGGCAATCTTTATGAATTAATACCATTTCGATGCGAAAAGCAAGAAGCACCAACTCACTTTTTTTGACGATAATTGTATTGTCAGAACGGACTGCGTAAAACATTTCGTCGCTAGTTTTAAATATAGTGGGTAGAGTATGTTCTGTTTTTGTTTGTTTGTTTTAATAGTTAGTGTCATTTTAATGCAACCTAACAGACGATTAGCAATTTAAGCACTATATTGGAGCACACAGATCCCCGCAAGTAATTGGTAACTTTTCCACATGGATCAGTGGTGAGAGACTGGTGACAGTCGTCATGGAGACTATGGCTGATCAGGAAACAGAACTTACAACCCCTGGTTTGACAGCCAGACAGGCTGCTGATTGAGCTAACCAGGCCCATTTAGTGGAAGAGTATCGGACGTCAGTTCAGAGGTTCATGTTTGATCCTCAACATGATCTTTGTTTTGTGTCCTTCAGGTTTCAGCAAGACGCTTTTATTTTCAAGACACACCTAAGCAAAAGAGATATAAATAGTTATAGTAATAACAGTAATATTTCAAGGAAGAGTACAGTATTCCTTGAATAAAGAAAGTATTACTCCTTTATTGGTTCAAAACTTGTTTCATGGATTATAAGATCACTCATTTCCATCAGTCCGTCAGTACAATATGTCCTTTGGGATGCATTTTTGTGTCCACCTGTAGTTTCCACATGCATGTACTGATTTTAATATCTCCAAAGAATTTTTCAACATAAATGTGTTTTGTGAAACAACTGGGCCAGTAACTTGATAAGTGGGCCAATACAGACTTGAAGGTACACAAGTCCATATTATAGCCTCTAAATATACCTTCTTTAAATTTCAGGAACTCCATCCTCCAACAAGAGACCACACAGGAGTATGGCAACCAGTCCATCCCAACCTTCCCCGCCAGAGGAGGGATCTGGTGAAGACAGTCAGAGTTGTACCAATCCATCATTAGAGACTATACAAAATGACAAATTGTTTGTGGACAGATTTGCTGTATTGTACAACAATGAGGTTTTCAGTGACATTATACTTAGAGTTGGCAATGACAGATTCTTTGCACATAAATTTATGCTCATCACGTGTAGCGAAGTCTTTGAGTAAGTTAAGTGATATGCATTGGGTGCACTTTCATTATATATTCAGTATTCATGACCTATATATCAATGTAAGAATTCTTTATGTGAGTTATCATTAAATGATATCAGTAAAAAATTCAGGCTCCGATAAAATAAAATCTCTCGAGATCAAGTACAACCAGAGGCCTAGCTGCCTTTATGCCATTTAGGCCTCTCCGAAAAATTAAAATAAAAAATAATGCAACAACCTAGCGATAACGACGGCATTGACGGACACACTAGATAAGAGTCTGGATGCATATCCATGTATCAAGCAGTTGTTGCAAACCCAGTTGACCATTCCTATGACATCTGCCTTGTGCGATCTTTCTCAAGCTTAGATCTTTGTAAGTAGAATAAGTATATTTGCATGTGAACGTCCATTTTGCTCAACCGTGAGTTATAGCTTAATTATGCTTTGAAATACATCAGAAGTCACCATTTCATATATTTAATAAATTGTAGGGGGGTGGGGGAGAGTGGAGCAGGGGCATACCCTTAGACTACCCAGGCCTACACACCCAACTTAAGCCAGCTATGCCCTGACAACTGTATCTCAATTTCATATTTGAATCATGTATCTCAATTTCCTAGTTACATCATTTATCTCAATTTACATTTACATCTGTTATCTCAATTTACATTTACATCATTTATTTCAATTTTATATCTACATAATATTTCTCAATTTTATATTTGCAAAATTTATCTCAATTTTAGATTTACATGTACATCATGTATCATAATTTTATATTTGCGTAATTTATCTCAATTTTATTTGCATCATGTATCTTATTTTCATATTACCATCAAGTATCACAATTTTATATTTACATAATGTATCTCTATTTCATATTTATCTCAATTCCATATTTGCATAATGTATCTCATTTTCATATTATAATCATATATCTCAATTTTACATTTACACAATGTATCTCAATTCCATATTTGCATAATTTATCTCAATTTCATATTTACATTATGTATCTCTGTTCCATATTTGCATCACATATCTCAATTTTATATTTACATAATGTATCTCAATTCCATATTTGCATCACAAATCTCAATTCCATATTTAAATCATGTATCTCAATTCCATATTTGCATCTCAAATCTCAATTCCATATTTACATAATGTATCTCAATTCCATATTTGCATCACAAATCTCAATTCCATATTTACATCATGTATCTTAATTTTATATTTGCATGATATGGGTATGTACTTTTCAGAAATAGTGTTATGGGGAAGTGTATGAAAATTTGAAGGTATTCAGAAGAAGAAGAAAAAAAAATGAATCAATGGCCAACATGAAACAGGAGTGTTTTGTTTTGTCTTGGCTTTGATTAATTTCAATATCATAATAAACTTTATAAAAAGAAAGTAATGTATCTCACTTTCAACATTTACAGAGCAATGCTGAATGAGATGCGATGGAGGGAGTCTAGTCAACCAGAGATTGCACTGACAGAGGAGGTCGAGTGTGAACCAGTCTTCTCATGTTTCCTCAAGTAAGACATACATATGTAATAGAAACTTTCATGGGTTTGACATTTGGATAGAAATTCAGTTCTGAACGATAAATGTTTTGGTGAGAATGTGGCTTTGCTGAAAATAGAATTTTCTATCATATCTGATAAGTCATGAATGATTCTTTTTCTAACATTTCAAACACTTTCAGCATAAAGCATTTTCAAGAAAGCAGATCTGTTTTTAATTAAATTTGTTTTCTTGAAAAAGGTTCTATGCATAAATATTGAATCTGTATTCAATGGTCACCTTTACTCTTCTTGACTGCTTAAGACAGGTTTTACTGTAGTCCATTTCAGTGGTAAATAATAATTATTTTCAAATTTGAATAAATTTCATAACATTAAGATACTGTATATAATATCACTAAAATGTTTTGATTTGCTGGGAGAATTTCAATACAGAAGTTTAGTGTACAAGTTTAAGTTTTACTGTTTGGAATGTTATATTTAAATTTTATTAAAGCCATAATTTGATGTAATTTTCTTATAAGATAAAGTCAAACATTTATTTGCTATTCGACAGCAACTAATCTTCAGCAGAAGCATAATTCTGAGTACTACTCAGTAATGTTTTTTATCATCCCAGTGCCTTCTTGGCACCTTAGTAGACTGTTGATTAGTCTAATGGGACAGACTTTCTAGATAAACTTGTAGAAAAACTTAGTATTTACATGGAAACAACTTAATTTCTTATGGAAAGGTGTAAATTAGTGGCAATGTAGAGCAGACAGATAGCTGTCAAAAATTAAAAATTAAACCTTTAGACTCAGTATTATTCTCTATTTTATGTAGGTCACCTGTGTTACTTCCAACGGGAAAGGCAACTGTTGTATAAAACACATGCTTAGTTTTAATGATGTTTTAATTTTCCATTCAGATACATCTACACAGGGTCTGTGGGATTGAATACAGACAATGTCCTCCCCATTCTCCTGTTGGCGGACAAGTACAGCATCTCCATGTTGCACCAAGTTTGTGTTGATTACATGCTGCACCATATTGTGGAGTCACCGGACACCAACCGCACGCTGTCCTGGTACCAGTATTCTAAAATGACCGGAAACTTGCTCCTTGTAGAAAAATGCTTGAAATTCATTCAGTCAAATTTTGATATCATTCTGAAAACATATGACTGGCTCGAGTTGACCAAGGGGGAGATTGTGGAGTTTCTGAGAACCAGTGATGTCGTTGTGAACAGTGAGTTTGAGTTGTGGATACAGCTTGAAAAATGGCTGACTAGCGACAATAACAGAGATAATCTTGCCATTAATCTCGCCGATATTATTCCGCTGTTGAGATTCACAATGATTCCACCAAAAGATTTACTGAACATTGAAGAGTCAGCATTGTGTCAAGACAACAAAGATGCATTTACAGAGAAACTCCATGCTGCGTACAGACATCATTCTCTGTTGTTTGATGATGTGGAGATGAAATCTGGTGACGAAACATTTCGAAACTACACGTCCGAGATGTACGGATTGTGTAATGATCTGTCGTTACTCAATTACACAACCGTGGGGAAGATTGACAGTAAGATCAGCAGACGATTCATTGTGCCTCTCCAGTTTTTGTCGCAGGTTACACCGAGCAAACAGAAACATACAGTTTCCTTTGAGGTGTCTTTCTGGCCCAAAGGTCACTACACGACCTTCACATTGTACGGTAATCACATCGGCAGGCAGACGGAAAATACTTCACTTACAATCAGACGAGGGGTTCCAACACCATCCACATCTCCAACACCATCCACATCAAAACCACTCCCAAAAATGGAAACCACCATCACATTTATCATCTTTAGTGTGAAGAATAGTGTCAGGTATGTGGCGTTCACATACTCCAAATCTCACACATTTTCACAATCGGCGAATTCGTTGACTGAGGAAAACATTATTCCACTGAAACGGTTGACGGCTGAAAATTCATCATATCTAATAAATGGAAATCTTGATGCCAAACTCTTTATTAAAGTACAAAATATTGTACCGGAAGAGGAGTAGAATGGGGCGGGGGAGTAGTAACAAATGACATTATTAGTATTTATTAACTTTTCTAGTCAGCTTTTGTAAAAAAAATGCCTTTAAAATTGTAAAATATCTTAGATGTTTAGATTGATTAATTTCTTAACTTCAAAAGGAAAAAAAATAGAAGATTTATTTTTACATAAAAATATCCTATTTTGATCAGACATTAATAGTGTAATTTATTTTGTTAAATTTTAAATTTATTTTATGTATATACCTCTATGATCTATTTGTTGTACATTATTGTCTCCTTATTACTAAGTGACACCAAACCTTGCAAAGAATTTTTATTGACATAGAACCTTGAAATTATTAAACTGGCTAAATTGGTTAGTTCTGTCCTAATTATGGAATATTATACAATTTGATATAAGTCGGCACAACAGAGCTTTCATGTTCATCTCGTCCATAATAAATTGATATAAAAAAGACTAACAGACGATCATCTAATCACTTTTCCTGGGGTCCTAAAAATTTAACTGGTATTCGAGCACACTCATCTTCACAAGTAGCTGATAGCTTTCCACTTAGTACAGCAGTGAGAGGCAAATGACAATGAGACGTTATGTCATATATCATTCATAGCAGAGATTGTGCCAAGCAGGGATTCAAACTCATGACCCATTGATTGATAGTCAGACATGTTTCCGACTTGGTTAACCAGACCATTATTGGATGAGCTGTGTTTCCTTGAAGTGTAAAACAATGCATGATTTAGATGAGTACACTCTTGGAGACACAGTTCTTAAAGGAGCTGACTTTAATACACACCTACCATAACATCTAAGACAAGTTCTTTAATGTATCAAATTAATTAGTTTCTATCAGAGTTATGGCCCTTGAATTGTCAAATACGGTACAATTCGGTATTGTCTCCACAACAGTGCCTTTATATATAAAGTTAAAAAATAGTTTTCTAACATCCAGATGTTCAACTTTACCTTTTGTTGTAGAGTTATCATTTGACATTGTCATTACCAATTAGGCCCATAAATTTAACCTTTTTGTTTCCTCTGAGTTTTGTCCCCTTTTATTTTGATTTCCAGGTGATATGTATTAGCTTCAAACTGGAATAAATTAATACGCATTCAAAATAATTAATTTCATACCGATCATAATGAAACGTCTTTAAATAACGCTTGTTTATCCAGTGTCGAATAATATAATGTTTTCAGCATGTGTGTTGATTCGGAGATATCAAATATAGACTTAAACAGCAATCAGTGTAATTCAGGCAAAGTAATAATATACAAGTCTACCTTTTGTCTGGTTCCCTGACCTACTACCTATCAGTCGGTTTATTTATTTGTAGGTCAGGAAGTTGAGTTAGTTGCTATTTGGAATACCCTCTTAATGGACTGAAGATAACGGGCCATAATGTGCATATCAATGTTAAACGCGGTATTTATATAAAAACATCTGTTGAATACATTCCCACTCCATTGTATACGGAAAGTGACAAAAAGCATAACATTCGATACGACATATACATTTTGTACCACCAATTGCTTCAGACACAAAAATTGAACGTTTCACACTATTGACCAATATGAAAGACAAGCAAATTCTTATCATGTTGACCTACTAAGAAAAGTGTGTTAGATTTTATCTCTCATAGTAAGTTCAACCAAATTAACGACTGTTTTAATTTTTTGACTTATTATCATAATCAAAACAATCCAGATTTGAAATATCAATGGCATTGTTATTATATTTACTGAGACTTTATAAAGATCACCAAATGCCAACAAGTATGGATTTGTTAAGGCTGCCTTGCGGAATGACATCATACATTGTGAACATGCATCACTTCTTTGGAACATTTCATCGATAAAATGATGACACAGTTGTGCATATTGGTTTTATTTAGAGCACTGAGTAAGATGTATTTTCATTATCATATTCTTACTTTTCTAAAGCAAAATAGATCAATATAAGAATAACACATACTTTTGTGTGTTAAATTATAATATCTTTGACGTAATTCAACAAAAGGAAACGACTGATCGTTCAAACTGTCGGAAAATAAAAGCATCACATGACTATTATGCGTTTTGATAACATTGTTCTTTTTTGTAATTAAACAGTGGATCGGGTTTAAATAGAATAAACACGATAATAACATGTTGGCCACTTTGGTTACGGCGACCGGTAACAAATATAGTTTAGGGCTGGAAATATTTGTACCATTATATAGATGATATTTGTCTGTTTTTGTGTAAGGTCGAATTATATTTCATCAAGTGATCACTGAAAGTAATATTATTTTTGGTGATCATGAGATGGAATATCATTTGATCTTGGACCAAAACAAACACACTTTCTTTTTATTTTATGCATTTACATACATTTTTGTTTATTTTGACCTCAATTCACCATTAGATATTATTGAATTAATAAAAAAAATTAAAGTATTTTTTTATTTTTAAATATTTTTTTTTAAATTAATATGCAAGAACAACTTTTTGTTTTTCTTCATAATTTCTCTATTTGAAACAGTGGATTACAATAAATACTCCACTGAAAAATATCTATAATTCATCAAAAGCACAAAATAAAACAACTAATATAACTGGAGGGTTTTTCGTGTAATTAAAATTAAGTGCATTATATTGTACACTTTTATTGAAATGGTTCGCAATATAAACTGTCACAAAATAACAACATTATCGAATGAGCCCAACTGATTTTAATATTTATATCACATATTCATGTACCATCATATACACATACATTTGCTGGTGCTTTTATGTTGACAAATCATCTATCTCAACAACAGTAAGCCTGCCATAAAATATGTGCTTTGTTGTTTAACATTTTCCTTCCAACAATTTGAACAAAAACATAAAAGGTACAAGTCAAATGATAAAATGAAAACAATTCCTGCGATATCATCTTAGATAAGGTATAATCAGATGAATCAAATATGCATACTAAACAAATTACTAAAACTACAATTAACAAAACTGTTTTGCTGGTTATAAAACGGCATTTCTTTTTAGCTTTTGCTTTCAATTTAATCATTAGAGTTTTTTTATTCCCAACATTCCATCGGACCATATATGAATATTCAACATATATGAATATTCAACATATATGAATATTCAACTTTTATAAGATAAAAGTCACCATTTATATATCTATTTCACACAATACTATCTGCAAACTGTAACTAAGACGGTTATAGACAATGAAGTATGTGCTTGTATTAAGCATGCTATGAAAATCTTATACAGTAACCTTGGGAAACAGAATAAACATAATCTATAGTATCTGTTGCATGAATAATGTGATTTTAAAATCACACTAAATACTGAAAGTATTTGTCACACGTCAGTTTTCATATATAAATATTAGTATTAATAAAGTTTTACATAAACGTAATAAGTCATTAATAATATATATACTTCAGTTTGATCCCAAATGAAAACGTATATCAGTCATCATAAAACAAATATATTTATACATATGATTAAGTTTCTTCCCCCAATGAAGATGTACATCATACCATATACATCATATATGTATATAATTCAGTTCGTTTCCCAAATGAAGACGTACGTCCGGCCTCATACAACACATGTATATAATTCAGTTTGTTCCCCCAAATGAAGATGCACATTATATCTCATACATCACATGTGTATTTAATTCAGTTTTGTTTCCCAAATGCAGATGTACATTAGATCTCATACATCACATATGTATATACTTCAGTTTATTCCTCCAAATGAAGATGCACACTATACCTCATACATCACATGTATATATATAATTCAGTTTTGTTTCCCAAATTAAAATGCATATTATACCCCATACATCACATGTGTATATAATTCAGTTCATTCCCCAAATGCAGATGTACATTAGATCTCATACAATATGTGTATAATTCAGTTCGTTTCCCATATTAAGACGTACATTAGACCTCATACAACACATGCATATAATTCAGTTTGTTTCCCTTAGGAAGACGTACACTAGACCTCATACAACACATATGTATATAATTTGAAGTTTGTTACCCAAATTAAGACGTGTATTAGATCTCGTACAACACATTTGTATATAATTCACTTTGTTTCAAATCAGTTCTCGTTCAAGAAATATGAAATATAATTCAGAAATTATTAAATCCCCTATGTCATTATCATGTGCTCTAGTAAAGCAATATTATAAAACAAAGTAATACTGCACACCTCAAATATGTCTACCACCAATCACACACGCAACTATAAGTTTCCGTTATTGAATCAACAGCAGATACTTAGCACATCGATATCCAAAGATATATACGAGTATGATTGATTGATTTAAGTGACAGGTGCACAAATTTCCCAGCCTAATAAGGCTGATCAGTTAATATTTTATTAAAATTGCAATTACTTCAACACATATATGAAGAAGCTTACATGGCATTATTAAACATCGAAGACAAAAACAAAACAAAGCTAAAAACAACAACAAAATAAAATGAATTGTAACATTTATCCATGAATGCAATAAAAAATGTTTAAATTCGCCTTGTTTTAAACGCGCTTTGTATAATCTTTATATGGAAATTTCAATTGCACTTTTATTTTGTAATAGTATGTCAATTTTAAGCTAATTTTTTTGCATTCATATTTTACCGTGTACAATTACTATTTAAAGTCCAACAATTCCATAATTAATGTTTCTTTAATCTCTATAGTCCTACTTGAAATAACTTATCATAGCAACCTAAATCATGATCACCAAGATGTCTATCTTTTGTTAAATGATAAATCTTTTCTCGACAGAGCCTCGCATAATATATTTGCCATCTCGTTTAATACATTCAATAATAAATGAATACTCATGCGATCTCCTCTATCTATGATGTCTACGTCTGACAAATCAATACATATAAATAATGCTTTGGGTGACAAAAGTAAGTTTTATTTTATGTAAAAACAAATTATTTATTTCAATGTATTCAAATACTAATTTGTAGAAAAATACATTTATACCGATTAATACAACAATATAATTATACACTAAGTAAATGTTACAACAGGTGCAATTGATATGTTCATTTTTAAATTTATACAGCTGTTGTTAATTTCTTGTATATGTTTTAGCACATACATTTTGAATACTGTCTTTGTTTGGGTGTTTTATCACATTAAAGCTAATCGTATTTCAAAAATGTTCAAAATTTATATAAACAATAAAGCAACGTGTTTGCAACACTAACATTTTACTTAAGTTAAATCTTCGACACAATGTATGTTGACAATCGAAAAATGTATAAAATACAATTGCTAACACAAGACCTCCACTTCAGTGTTCCAACTTTCTTCTATTTGTTCTTCCATTTATTTTAATTTTGAACAATTATGCACGGGATTTCATACACTCATTATTTAGAATCTTTAAAATCATTTCATAGCAAAAACATAAACATTGTTATAGTTTCTGTACATCTCAGTTTCTCCCGGTATAGCCATGGTACATGTACATGTATCTATACCGTCTGTTTATCTCGTAACCTTCTGTACACAGTTGCCCATGTGCATACACTGTGTCTGTGCTGTATTTCTGCCGGAAAGTCTTTCAGGACAGGTAAAAGTTCCTGTGCGTTTTCGTCTAACCCCTCAATGTAAACGGTTAACCAAACACACAGTCTGCAATTGGAATATAAAAACTAGTTACGTCAGTTTTACTTTGTAACAAAAACTGCTCTTTAGATTGCTAAAAACAATGTATAGTTTAAATATACCATTTACCGACACTACTAAACATTCAACAGTTGTGGTTGAGAACCCTTCGATAGCAGAAACAGAACAAAGTGCGACATCCATCTAATCACTAGTCCATGCAATGATCAATGAAATACTGACCAAATAGTTCAATGTACTTCTTTAATTGTATGGTGAATCAAGGACGCTAGAATGATATATAATTTGTTAGAAATGTGCCAAATATGCAAAGAACAACATAGCAAGTGGAAGCACCGAATGGTTCTTATATATGATTGCTAATTAAGGCTTAATTGCTTGATTGAATCATTGTTTAAAATGAAACAAGTACCTTTAGAAGAGTAGCTCCAGATCCAAGGACAAAACTTACCCACATCGGTGCATGATGTGGATTGATGAAGAAAGTTATTATCTGCTCATTTATGCAATTTAAATATCGCTTGGTTACATTAGTCATTTATATAGCCGCCAAAAAGGAAAACACATTTATTCAAAATAAGTTACAGAGCATGTGAGTTCAAATCAGTGCGTGCCACTAATTGAATACATTCCACTCTAAATACTACTTATTTAGCGGAACTGATTTAAACACAAATTGTTGTCGGACAGCCGAACGGACTGACATCTCTAATACATATGCTGTTAATAATAGGAATAGAAAATGTATCTCACTCTTTTTCTTTCATTTCTGTATAATCTTCGTCATCAGGATTTTCTCTGACCGCCACACGGAGTAGAATGTATTCGTGTAGAAGCTCTACAAGCTGCGATAACCTTTCTGTAGATACGTTTTGCATGTATTCGGAGAACTTTTCTTCAACATCGTCTGGCAAGTCATCAAAGTATTGATCCAACACACACTCGAATATACTCTACAAAATTGGTATAAAACATTAAAACAAAAGAATGGATTCAGAAAATTTAAATTCTTCATAAAACGAGGTGGTTTATAAAATATATAGTACAAACAATATGTGAACCTTAAAACAATATACCAGTAAAGTATTGGCTTTCTCTGAACATAAACTACTAGCTTGTGATAATATAAATTTACCACAATAATATTTCGCTTTTTATGCTCATGCTAAAGAGTTATTTCCCATTTATGTAAAGCAACATTTTATGAGATGAAATTGTTTATTCTTGAGATAGTTCATGCATTATGAATAGGAAGTTTGTAAGTCGATTTTCATTAAAATAAGAACGCATTTAGAAGTCTCATAATATCGTAATCAAATTATTTTTACTGCCTTTAATTTTTTATTTATAGCTAACTTAAATTCAATTTTAAGTTACGACATTGACATTGATTTACACGACTAGATATAGGGTATTGCATATACTTTATATAGTTGACATGTATTTTCCTGGCTTATAGTTATCTATATAAGTTATATGTGTATAATATTGCCAGTCTTGATTATTGCCCTCATATTTGAAATATTTCATTGCCCACCTCCATAGGTTGTCGATCGTCTGTCAACTGCTTGGACTTCTGCAGGGTGAGTATCATCCACAATGACTGCGCATGTCGAAACTGACACATTTGTCTTGCCTGAAACAAAATATGAACCTTTCATGTGAACAGTTTATTTTCAAATGCTTTAGATATGGACTTACTGAGTGACTGTATCGTTATAAAAGTCATGTAAAATAAGTTATAACATATTTAAACATAAGTGTATTGTTTCCTCAAACTGTATGTTAAAAGGTTATAATGTACATTAGTATATCACAAGCAATCCTATACTGATAAGCATTTCTTATATTCAACACGCCTATTTTACATTTTATGATCATGGAATCGCCTTCTGGGTTTCGTTTAGAGCGTTCGTAGTAATTCAACCATTATATGCAGATCTTTAACAAAATATAATCGTTAAGGGCTTCGGATGATATGTTATGATACTGCATTCCATTGGACATTGATAATGTTTCATATTTCGTTCCACACAGATGTCTTATAAACCAATGGTGTTTTCTCTGAACAATACAACTGTTAAATATTTACTGATATAATGTTGTATTACATTATGAAAATTATGTTTACTTTAACAGCCTATATTGAGTTTTGAATTTTATATATTTTCTCCCAAAATTTACTCACCGTATGACTGAGTAAAGTATTTTTCATTTTGAGAATATCTTCCATGAAGGCATTCAAATTGTGATCTGGGTCGCCACCTACAGATTTCAAAAAGTTGATAGCGATGTCGAGATTGTTCAGTGACTCGCATAACTCAGGAAGTAAGCGGATTTCACCACAGATGGCTCGCTTCACTGTAGAACTCAAAACCACCTGTAAAACAAAATTCAATTATATCACAAACTGCTTATTAAGAACGACTTAAACATGCCGACTTGTAGTTGATTATATTGATGGATGCCTATTAACAATGCTATCTCATAAAAAGGTTCCCGTGGTAACACAGAATGTGACCCAAACATGGACATAACATACTCGGTTTAGTGATCCTGTTCGAACAAAGACGTATCATTTAAAGGCCATACCCAACACCGCAACACAAACACAATCAATACACATAGCAATCAAAAAAATACAACGTATAACAGAAGTTACAAAAGTGACCACTATCTTAGAATGGTCGGTACCAAAACCGCATAGGGAACACTCAATCTTGCTCTTCTTCTGCTATCAAATCATAAAACGAGACAGTGATAATAACCCCCCCCCCCCCCCCCCCCCACCCACCCACCCACCCCGACAGACTCTTATTTTACAAACGCGACAGAAGTTTGCAACTATTTTGTTCAGGTAAGTCGTCTGTATAATATGTTCACCCAAGATGATAAATGTTTTGTATCAAGTGTGATAGTTTTTAAATATTTTACAATGTTCCCTTACCTGAGTTATCTTATCATCCAGAGTCCTAAATGCTACCGCATTTGTAAACTCAGCTCTGTAGATCATTTGTTCAATCTGAAACAATGACAATACACTTTTGTTTATTTTATTAAACTACGCGCTTACGTTTTGAAACTATAAAAACAACTCAGGCAATCATGTTTAGGACAATTTTAAGTTTCCGCACACAGCTTGTCTGTTGGCTATTTTATGTATAAATCATAACTGTAATAATAACTGTTTATAATACATAATACCGTATACGATTAGTTTTAGTTTTACAAAAGAGATGTTGATAACATGCACAAACACTATTCCAAAAGGTTCAAAATGGTGGCAACTAGAATATTTTTTACATTTATTTAATAATAAATTTTGTTTTGGAAGTGAAAACATATTATGAAACTTTTAATAAAGTTTTCTTTACGAAAATACGAAATCGACCATAGTTGAGACATAATGACAAGGCATCAAAACATATGTAACATCCCTACATGCTGTTCTATGAATGGTGATCTAAATAATCTACCATCTAATTATTTAACTGTTTAGCTTTTCAGTTAATACAACGAAATACATCGACATATACGAGCGTTTTACATGCACCACGCCGTATTCTTGAGCAATACTTGTACCTAAACTATCATGTAAACTATTTGTTATTGTACTTATTAATATAAATTACTGTATTAACAATGACATTGTTCAACAGATAATTAGAAATTATCATAAAGTTCGTTATACCTTCAGTACTTTCCCTACATCAATTCTCGACATTGAAAACAGGAACCGATCCATTAGTTGTCTCTCCAGGCCTGCAAAGTCGTACTCAATATTGGTTCCTTTCCCAACCTCGTACGAGTATTGGCAGTTTGATAGTAACAGCGACAGTATATCATGTTGAGTTTCGAAGTTGATTATGTGGGTGGATGTTACGTCCATTGCAGATATGTTGGAGACACTATCATTAGGTCTTACAAAATACAAATTGAATACATAGTAATAATATACATATCTTGTGCGAGACTGTTTTACATGTACCGGTGATATATTTTGGGTTTGGCAAATTTGTCTAAATCTTATGATTGATTTTCTTATAAGTAAGTGCAAATACAACATGCCGCCTTAAAGTTATCAAACAAAACAAACAAAATAAACGAATATTTTACTTGCGTGTTTATAGCCAACGCAAATATTACAACAGTAAAAACTCGAAAATAAGATTATCAGAGAAGTAAATAAAGTTAATAAATATTGGTGAAATAAAATTTAACAATTATCATAGTTATGTTATTAACTTATTAATTTACTGCAAATATAAGTCTGATGCTAAGTATTCATTCTAAGTTGGAAGGCAAAATATATATATTTCGATAAATTGTTTATTGTGTTTGTGCATTGGGAGGTCATAATACTTTCAGATTTATTCAAATTAAGCAAATGACAATAGTAACGTTTATAACAATATAAATTATCGGTTATAAAGATGAAGAGTATTTTTAAATATATTTATAGGGTTTAATGGTTGCACATTTTTAGTATTGGAAGTAAAAGAAAATAGAAATGCTAACTTTTACCTTCTGGAATACAACTTATACGTATCAAGGAAGTGGTTGTGTTTTCTCATCAGAAAATCCAGCATTGCAAATGAGCAGAGTCCTGCCCCCTTGGTGGTGGTAGGTAACAAAACACAAATGGGTGTATTATCATCGATGTGTTTGTTACAATACTCTCTTGGTACAACCATCCCACCCACATCAGTCGGGCAAACTAAATGTGGAGACAGAAAATGCTATTGTAGTTATACAATTTATGAACCATGTAAGTTGGTTCTTTATTAAAAATTCAACTGATTTTGAAAATGATTTTATCTGATTTATGACAGTATATACATCAACTTTAATATTTGAGTGAATTTTATTAAGGTAACCTTTTTCTCAAAGAAATTGGAAGAATTAAACGGTGATATTATTAGATCTAAACGTGTGTTTGATATAATCCGTACCAGCAGATGTGAATCCAAATACGTGACTAGTTGTCTTGTGAATATATGTATACTACTAACATGTATAACTGACCATAACTTTACCATAAACTTTGAGCGATTCTCTCACTAGATGCCAGGCGTCAGCAAAATCTTGTAGAATACTGAGTGTATCTGTACCCATTATATTGTCTGCAATATGCAATAAGATATAATACAAACAATATTTAACAAAAAAGACATAAATTAAGACATAATCTATACTAATCAAAATATCTAAATATGTCCGCAGAACCAAAACCAGGATTTCTATTTAAGTATTTCAAACTGGTCTTACAAAAGTAAAATGCAATTTCTACAGTATCTTCTTTTTATGTGCTGCTTAATCTATAGACTTTAACGTCTTATCCTATTGGCCATTTTGAAATGTTCATAGTTCACATGCCGGAATTCGTATATATATCTTTATGCCCAATATTACAGACGTATTAAGTTGTACAATAGCGTTTTGTTTTGTTTCTTTGAATTTGCTTTAAAACACAATGTTGATTGTGGTGAGAACAGTTTTCCACCAAGTTGTCAGTCCGAATGTATCTGTTGAAAATATGTTTAACTGGCAGTTACATTAAGATTTTGCTCTGCTAAATGCTTTAGCAATGTGTATCAGTTTTTATGCAGTCTTTAATGGGAATGTAGGTTATTTTAATATACATGTAGTTTGTTTAATACATACCAAACCTTATTTGTGAAAAAGCAATCTTTACAACTATAACCCATAACATAAGATTCAACTGATAACCTTTAATAATATTCTTTGAGTATCCAATGCATAACTTATTTCTAAGTAAAACTGATTCGTATTGAAAGAGCCTGTTTTCAATAATTGTGGAGGTTGTAATCAATGAATCATTCCATCAATAAATAAAGACAATATCACCATATTGCACACTGGCATTTCCAGATATTTGGACATTAAACAATTTGAGAAATTAATCATACTACCTCCTTTCAAATCTCCAACTGTGATGATTGCTGCCTCGGCTTTGTCAAGCTTTCTCTGGTACTTGTGAAAAAGTGCTCGGTGAAGTTTAAGTACACTAGGAATGTAACGAATGGCTCGCAAGTAGTGTTCCTATAAGAAGAGATGATATTTTATGTTTTCATTTCTAAAAAAAGAATATATCCTCAAGAAATATGAAAACGCAGCATCGGAATAGATATGAAAACGCAACACAGTGTGTAGTTGGGACTTACTTGAAAATGAAAAAAAGTGACACCAACAACGGAAGAACAAAATTATTCATTAACATCTCAAATAAACAACCAGTAATTCAACAGACACTAATTACTGTATAATAAGGATATATAAACTCGTGCTAAATATGTTGCGTTTTCATATCTCTTGAGTGTATATATCCAAAACACGAATTGCAACACAAAAAATAACAATTACAGTATTATTTGTCACTTTATAAACTATTATGACTATATTCTTCTGCTTGTATCATTATCATTAACAACATAATGCTGCAATATATTGCCTCCATAAATTACTAATAACACTGCATGATGATAATAAGCAATCAATGTAACACATTTCGATTTTAGATAAAAAGCTTTCGTTTTTAATCTGTGTGTATTGAAGAAGAAAAATCAAACAAACAGTTTATGATGTGAACCAAACTAATAAATGCTAACAGTATGCGTGTTACAAGGAATGGCCATGACAAAAACATTTTTTTTAAAGAATTTATTCATTTTACTTCGATTGTTAAACAAGTTATTACAACTTAGGCAAATCACGCTCGAAGTCTTCCTTGTTAGAAGCAGTACTAAGCATATGCGGAAAAGTGTCTTGCTCAAGGACACCACACATAGCCGTATATAAACAATATTGTATACATTTAACATGTAAGTGTCAAGTCCTATGGATTGCTATACTTTCAACACTACCAGTAAGATTGTTATAGATATTTCGTTATATTTAGGCCTGAAAACAGTTGACTTCTCACAATGCAATTAAAACATTGAATGCATCAATCATACCGACTACCAAATACGCTACAAACCAGTCCTTCCAACTTTGCAGTCAAAACAATACGACAACATATGCACTCACATGGAGTCAGATATTTTTGATCATCACAACATTAGTTTTACGTGTCCTAGAGTGATCGTATAAACCGCCACGTACCTGGACTCAGTGTTGTTATTATTTCCAATTCTTTGAAATCATATAGCTTATTCAATTTATTTTCCCGAGAATAGAATGCCTCCTGAGCCTGTGCTAGGAGACATGAGGGGTGTTCGAGGTGTTCATTACTTGTGTATATGAAACCGTATAATTATGCTATTTTCTTTTGTGTCCGTTCTGTGATTCCAAGGTGTCCTTTATTAGATTCCCGAAAAAAAAAGTTATTTTGTAATAAGTCCTCTTTTGGAAGAAAACAACTGATATCACGAACCACACATTTCAGCCACTGCGTAATAATGCTATTTCAGTCAGAAAATAACATTTTATAATTTCAAAAGAAACATGTGTTTTCACCCCAAACCCCGCTCCGCAAGAAGTCACAAACCTAAGCGATTGGTAGAAACACGACCTCTCGCCTTTAAAAAGTAAAACAACACCAATAATATTACAAAGAAATCTTCATTTCTCACTTTTGCATCTAACCTACAATTTTTATTTGAGCTCTCCGCCACACGAGGAAAGTTTTACCTCTTGCAAAAACAATCGTAACACTTTGTATTGTTCCATATTCTCTGTCTTTGTAGCAATTATATCAAGCTCTTGTCTCAGATGATCTACAGATATAAGTGTCCTGTATCTCCACACAGCTGGTATGTTTTGTATCTTGGTAACGCTTTCTTCATCTTTATGTTCGTCTACCTCGTTCAGGAGGCCTAACAATGGGTTTTTACCTGAACAAAGATTACAAAGCTGCACTTATACAAAAAACGCTAATTTATGATAAAACTAACCGATAAAAGTGGCCCTGGAAGAAAGAAACGCAATTAAACAACGCAAGTAGGAGAAGAAAATAGCAGACTCTGTTTTATTGCGGCTGTTCATGAGTGGTAATGCCACATACAGCACCCCTCATAATTATCCACTAGCACCGGCTTAAGAGTTATTTTATTATCGAACAATGCAGGATGATAATAATTCGGCGTTCAAGTACGGGGCGGGCGACTTTCACGGCCGCCACGCAGAATTTAGAACACTGTTGTTATAGGCAATACAATCTGATAAAAGGATCCCTTGATAGGAGAAACATAGTTTTATCATTTGCAGCTTATCAATTAGATTTGATATATATTAAACAGTATATATTGCTTACAGTTATATACTAACAATAGAGAACATGAACCATAAACTTACCTAATCGGTTGTCCGCGACAAGAAGACTGTTCAGTGTTTTTAAGATATTGTCCTGTTCCTGTTATATAGTAACAAGAAAAGGAAAGTTATTTGATTTCTAAGTATAGTGTTATGTTATATAGCATGGACTCACTGTTATGTATCGTTATCAATATATACTAGAACATTAATATTTTGTGTCCCATTTTGGAGCGAGCGGGACTCGAACCTAAGACAACAGCGGTGAGAGGTAAGTGATCTTCAAACGGCGCATTAGACCACTTGGCCACGGGGGCCCTTCTTAAAAGAAAATTACATTTCATAAACAATTTCAAAGTATGGGTGCATCAACATTATCTTCTGCTACTGTATACACAATGTGAAAGTATTCTAGTCCGAAAAATAGAAGCCCAAGTTAGAGTTGAAGTTGAAAAGCACACACCTGTAAAATGGGCTGTATATATTTAGCAGAGAACTTTTCTTCCCACATCCGCCTACTATCCTTTGTCGTCAGTTGGTACATATTTTTGCTTATATTGTCGGCTGTAGATATGGATATAAAAGTAACCAAACTTTGTTACCAAATATTGATATTTGTAATGGGAGCCAAGGAACTTATTAAAATAATATTTTTAAAGTTAATAATGAGTGTGATATTACTTGTGTGTATCATGCAGGAATAACACTTAAACTCAAGCTTTTAGTGCGCAGATTTTTCTTCGATTTCTTCATAAGGTTTCATACAATTGAATCGGTGTCTAATTTAAAAAGATTTGCGTTGACTAGTTATTGTTGTGTTTATAGCATTAAAAGAATATAATAATGATTTTCTTCTTTTTATTCAATTACGATGAACGTACCTTCCTCTTGTATGGTAATTATCTTGTTAATCATAGTATGCCCAAGAAGTAGTATGTCGTCATCACTTCTACCTAACGCTTCCTGCATGTCCGTGATATCAAACATTATGTGTTGCCATAGAAACTCAGGTACTTCTTCAGGTAATAAATCTGGTTTGATCAGCATTTGTATCCCCTGCGTAGTAGAATAATAGTATTCGATTGCTTCATGTCAGTGTGGCAAACCATTGTTCCGCTCACAATTGTTTAAGGTACATATAAAGAAAATAATAATTATTGCTTAGTTTCTATTTTTTATACTATATTATGGGATTCACTCAACCGTATATCAATGACGCAACGTGTATCATTATTTCTCAGATAAAAACTTCGTCATTTTGTTTGTTATTTTATGACATTATATTGTGCTCCAATACGAAATATACGACTACCAAATTACCATTATTTTCTTCAATGTTTTTACATCAATTAAAACACTTACTTGAAGGTTGTCTGTGGCTCCAACATACATAGCCATGTGCGTCATCAGGCGCATATAAGCACAGGCTGGCCTACTCAATTCTCTTTGAGATACTGGAATTTGTCCTCTCATCTCAACCCGCCCCAGTATGTGTCCCGTTAATGTTTTATCCATTCTGAAAGCAATAGAAAATTGTGCAAAATGATAACATACACTATTATAATATGATCATACCAAAAAAACAACCTTTCAAATGATCCATAATATGTATGCAATAAAACATTTTGTATATAATTGGGAATATGAGATCGATATGTTCAAAGACGAGTATTATCTTCATATTTGAAATCTTCAAGAGCAATACATATCTATAAATATTTACTTCGTCTCAAAACCTCCAAGAAATGGAGATGCTTTGAATGGCATGAGGCAATGATCATTAAATATGAACGATGCGTAATCACGTGATCTTCATATGAGCGTTCTCAAAGCATTTATGGAACAAGTGTTATATAATTGTTTCGAAGTTCATAAGATATGCACTAACATGTAACACATGCAACGTAAACTTTGCTCCTTACATATACGTTTTACCAAAGCAAAATATGACCGTTCATGCGCATGCGTTCATGGGGAAAATGAACGACAAAGTATATATATATGTTCAACAATGAAAGAGTTGCGTCACGAATGTAACTATAATAGTATAATTATTATAATATCGAATGTTAAAGATATTGACAAAACTATTTCTGGTATATTTGTGTTAAAAAACAAAACAAAACACAATTGAGTTGCATTTTATTAATTAAAATTACGTAAATACACCAGTTGTATTTATGATAAATGTAATAATTAACATAAACTTATTTCTATATTTAAAACCATAATTTAAACATTAAGTCTCAGATGTTTGTTTTGTTAAGCAAGCACCCATTTTTACACAAATGCTGACTTCGAAATGTGCTGTTTAAACATAAAATATATATAGAAATGTATAATAATTATCTAAAATTGTTTTCTATAAGGTGAAGAATAAACATTACCCCGAGTCGTCTTTGATATTGTCAGGAAGAAGTTTCTCTTTTTCGCCACCAATATCTGCACCACAGTCCCGACACTTGGCAATAGCAGTTGGATTTCCACACTTTGAGTAGACAGTTATTATTAAGACACTTATTGTAATACAACGTTTCGTTATTATATCAAGAAACAGTGTTAATACATGTATGCAAAAACATTATTAAGTTAGATTAATTGTAAATGTGATGACACATGGAACACCATAAAGTACATACATAATCACGCAAAATGTTTGATTTACTTGATGTTTCGAATATATGTTTTTTTTTTTTCTGATAATCTTATTTTATATATTTTAATTATTTGTGATATTACCATTGTGATAGTTTGTAATGAGTGTGTGTTACATTATATTACGTTTGTCACTTAATATTGTAGAAATTATTAATTGACTCAATTAATCATATCACATTTTTATAAAGGTATTTCTGGTCAATTGGTGACACATTTAAGCGTGATATTAAATATCTTGTATTACGTCTGTTTCGTTTGTGCCAATTTTTGTTATATAATTACTTCATTTATTTTATCTGGTACGCAAAATAGTGTTTTAAGTACTAAGTACAAAATTCCATCAATAACATAAGCACGGAATTACTTTTACATTCCATAAACAACAACATAGCCCCGGCATGACATTTACATTCAATAAACAACACTATACCCACGGAATGTTATTACGCCGAAGGGATAAACTTACTAGTAATATGACACAAGCAACTTTTATATCAATTTGGTGTAGGAATCAAGGATTCTTTATTCGTTTCACCTTGTTTGTTTAATTGTGGCGAAGACATGATTTTCTTGAAACTACTTTCCTAATCTTGTTAATCATTCACACACGCGTTCTACGGAATTGAACTGAACGGTTATCTTGTTAACCATTCACACACGCGTTATACGGAATTGAACTGAACGGTTATCTTGTTAATCATTCACACACGCGTTATACGGAATTGAACTGAACGGTTATCTTGTTAATCATTCACACACGCGTTATACGGAATTGAACCGAACGGTTATCAAGATGCATATTTAGTATCACATATTATGACATGAACCTTGGATAAATTGTGTATGAACCGAAACCCATATTTTTTTAGGTAATGAACTGCTGTAATATTCTTTAAATTAAAAGGCAATTAAAATAATTAATAAACCCATTTTTAATTCATTTTCTACGTTAGTAAAATATATGTATAAATAGTGTATATAGCGGCTGCAGACCTAATGCAAATTATTTTAAATATAATGTAAAACTATTTCATGGGTATTTCTGTGTATGACTTGATTTAAGATAAGATTTAATCACGGATTATACAGTCTTACAAACACTTGTAAACATACTTTTGCACACATGACGATATATATGTATATTTACTCACGCGTGTAAAGAGTGACACGTGAACAGGGTTTAAATAAAAGAACATCTAGCTCAAAGTCAGTATTCAAATTGCAATATAGACAGTACAGGCAATAAGTACACCACGGTATATGTATAACTTTCTATCATGTAGGCAAAATTACACGCATGTACTTAATCTCCTACAATATAGACACAATTACGCACATGTATACTTAATCTCCTACTATATAGATACAATTATGCACATGCATACTTAATCTCCTACCATATAGACACAATTACGCACATGTATACTTAATCTCCTACCATATAGACACAATTACGCACATGTATACTTAGTCTCCTACCATATAGACACAATTATGCACATGTATACTTAATCTCCTACCATACATACACAATTACTCACATGTATACTTAATCTCCTACCATATAGACACAATTACGCAGAGGTATACTTTATCTCCTACCGTATAGACATAATTACGCAGAGGTATACTTAATCTCCTACCACATGGACACAATTACGCACATGTATACTTAATCTCCTACCGTATAGACACAATTACGCACAGGTATACTTAATTTCCTACCATATAGACACAATTACGCACAGGTAAATTTAATCTCCTACCATATAGACACAATTACGCACATGTATACTTAGTCTCCTACCATATAGACACAATTATGCACATGTATACTTAATCTCCTACCATACATACACAATTACTCACATGTATACTTAATCTCCTACCATATAGACACAATTACGCAGAGGTATACTTTATCTCCTACCGTATAGACATAATTACGCAGAGGTATACTTAATCTCCTACCACATGGACACAATTACGCACATGTATACTTAATCTCCTACCGTATAGACACAATTACGCACAGGTATACTTAATTTCCTACCATATAGACACAATTACGCACAGGTAAATTTAATCTCCTACCATATAGACACAATTACGCACATGTATACTTACATCTCCTACCATATACAGGTGACCATTTGGACATTCTGAATATGAAAATAATAACAGTATTCAATTAAATCCTATTAGTACTTTCGACATATGAGATTTAATAAAAGCGATTTCTATGTATAAAAAAATGCAATCATTCAGCCTCAAACAGAGTTACCCTACTTGAGGCCCTATTGATAATGGAAACAGATGTACTGTTTCTTTGGTGCATGGCGTATAGTCTCTAAAATGTAAGCTCATTTGTTATAAAACAGTAACCAACTTGTATAAGTATAAAAGGGACCATAATGCTACCTAAAAATAGTCCACTTGTATCCTTGTGTTCTCTTAATTGTAGTGAGCACACATGTGAAGTTTCATTGATGGATGAGTAGTAGATAGGAGCTTAGGAGCTTGTTATATAACGTTAACCAAATTATGATAGTATGAAACCGGCAATAATGCTACCTAAATTCAAAACAAAGTTTGACTATTTGACCCTTTCACTCCACTCAGTGGAAGTGAATACACATTCGTTGATGTACTGGTTGTAGTTATGAATGACTTTAAAACTTTAACCACAATTTCTAATTACAATGGAGTCTTAACTGTGCCTAAAATGAAACATGATCGATCTCATCCCAACCTTTTAATGGCGGTGAACACACATAAATAATAACTAAGATATAGGAGCTTGTTATAAAATTTAAAAAGTTTAAAAGGGGATATGTTTAAATCTAAACCAAAATCGCAGTTATTCCACTTCCACCAATGCGTCTACTTATTGGTAGTGAGCACACATGTGAAGTTTCTTTAATAGATGAGTAATAGTTACTGAGATAGGAGCTTGTTTTAACACTTTAGCCAAATCATAGAAGTATAAAAGGGGCCACAAAGGTATCTGAAATGGAAAGTTTTCCCATTTATCCATTGGATCCACTCTATGGTTGTGAACACACATGTGAAGTTTCATTGATTGATGGTTTGTAGTACTATGATATGGTTATACAACTTTAACCAACATTTCTAATTATCAAAGTGGTCTTGCTCCTGCCTGAGCGAAATTATCCCATTCGTACCCTTTAATGGTAATAAACACACATATGAAGTTTCATTGGTGTATCACAAGAAGTAACTGAGACGGGAGCTTGTAATAGAATTTAAAACAAATTATCCAATACGAAAGTGGCCATAGTTCTGCCTAAGATTATAGCGGGTTATCCTACTTGTCACTGGAGTACCCACACATGTTAAATACACGCGTAAAGTTTCATTAGTGTATGGCTTATAATTGCTAAACATTAACCATTTTTTATTTAAACTGCTGCGATGTTTCATTGATATTTGTCTAGTAATTAATGAGATGTAACCCAATCGCTATGTAATGTAAATATAGAGGTCATAATTCTACCTAAATATCTCACTTGGCCGCTTGAATGCATATTGGAAGTGAATATACATGTAAAATGACATGGATACTAAGATATGAGCTTGCTAAAATTGAACTAGTCGCCACGGACTAGATTCAAATACACTCCAGAAATGAAATATTTGTTTTCATAAATATGCAGAATATCCATGACACACCCGTTAGTCACGGGTAACAACCACGGAAAGTTGGAAAGAAATATGTTTATTACAGGAGAACATGGTAATTCTGATAAAATTTCAATCAAAACAGTGTCTAAAAAGTACATATTTACACAACGCAAAATATGAAACTATAATACCCAGTTTGTGTGCAGATACTTAATTTGATATCTATTTTGTAACGGGCCATAACTCTTTTAAATGACTGAAGACCATCACATTTTCTCATATTAACGGTCACACGTGACAAAATATGTATAAAATATTTCCATTCCATCAGTTTTTTTTACCTTGGAGCTACGAAGCAAGGTCTTGTGCGCGACATGCCGTTATGTCATGGTGATCGTTTGTGGCAAGTTATTTAAAAATCTCTCTACGAACACGCGATTTGAAAAATCTCTCAATAAATGAAACAATACCAGATTGAAAACAGCTACAACTGCATATAAATGACATTTTTATATGTTTGGCATATACCCGTGCTCATGACATATGAACCACGTACCTAGGTCTTGTACACGGCTCTTTGTTATGCCATGCTGATCATTTGTGCCAAGCTATTTCAAAATCCCTCAATGAATGAAATAGTTACTTACCAGACACGAATTCACAACAATAAGATAACAACGGACGACGAACAACATACCACAGTTTAAGTCTTACTGAGAGATTGAAACAATTACTACACTAGTATCTCACAATCTATTGACGACTTACGGTATAATGGTTGAGTCCTTAATCTCGGTTCGTACTTTTTACATGCAGCAAGTAACGCATCTCTTGCATCTTCAATGTCATTTTGAGGCATTGTTGGTAATAATGTGTTCTGAAATTATCAATTAATAACTATAATCATATTGGAATATTATAGAGATGGGTATGCGTTGGTATATCAATTATTCTATTAAATGACATTATAAAGTTACACAGGAAAGGAAACTAAATATATTTTGATTGGTCATATTAGGTTATTTTTTAAATATTTACAAAAATAAATTATTTATTTAAGTTTATCTTTGAATTAAATACAATTTGCTTAACCGCTATTTTAAAATGAATATTGCCTTGAAGGGTAATAACACCAAATAGAAAGGAAAACCAGAAACAAACATAGAATCCCAAAGTAGAAGAACTAGCAATTATAAAAATAAAATATCTGTGATGGTTACAGTACAATGGAATATGTTAAAAATCATCAAATAAATACTAACAGCGCATTCCTCTGGGTATTTCGCCAGCATCGCCAGTGGTTGCATCAAAGTATTGCTTGCGTTAAACTGTGACATCACACACAGAAAGTGTACCAGTAGAGACTGTACACCCTGATGGAGCACAGATGAACCAAACATGACAGTGAGGTGCTTGCATGGACCATCACCAAGATGATTATATAAGAATGTTCGCAGTATGTCCTGTATGAAAATATTTCAGAATAAAATATCGTATAATACAAGTACGTTGTTTTGAGAAGTAAAAACAAACACCATTCTCATCACTTAATATATAAAAGCAACGTATATGACTCAGTAAAAAAATAACAAGAGCGCCACAATAGCCTCAAATCGATCGGCTTTAGCATAAAGAAACTGGGGGAAAAACTATTTTGATAATTCAAGGACAACTCATACATAATTTATTAAAACTATGCCGGTTCAAAAACGTGCTTGAGATTTTATGGTTATATAACTTTTGTGAAAGTGTCCATATTGCCTTAGTGGCTATGTCTTTTGAATGCTACGTCTGGTGTTGATCACGGTTTCTTATTTTTGGTCAAAATCAAATGTCAAATGATGGTCAAATACGGCCAAATTTTGTATTTATAACATTTGAGGAGTCATAACTAGGATATAAATCATCTGATGTGCCAGTTCAAGAACTTGCCCGTGACTGATGCTTTTATAACATTTGTGTTAGTTTGATAAGTTTCCAATGAAAAGTGTGAGTTTAAAGAATGAAAACAACCTGAAAATTAATGAATGAACTAGAGATGACGGACATACACCGATAACAATAGGACAAAGCTCAGGTGAGAATAAAATGAAACAATCAACACTATCCTGTTTTATTTAACCTTAAGAAATCTTTATTACAACGTATTGTTATTGAACAATTACGATTAACGTGAGCATTGAACAATATAAACATGATAATTATACCAGGCGGTTGTGGTGGGATGCATAGGATATAATCAAACTAAAACACTTTAACTATAACTTAACATTGTGTTAAGAATACGGTAAATATTGCTTGATTGGACAAAAATGTTTAACATGCTATGATTATATAAATTAATCTGATAGCTGCTTTTCACATCTACTGTACTTACTTTATTTTCCACTGAATTGTTTTCTAGAATGAAATTGTCGAGTGTATCCAAAACCTAAGAATACAAATATCAAATAAGTTGGAAGTTACAACTGGAGAGATAAAACACAAATAACGAAACTGGATAGGATTAATAAATATAATATTTTGATTTTATTGTGTACCAAATACTATTTTGTAAGTACCATTATCTGTCATCATTATATAGGCAAATGAATCGCTTTGTTGTGAAGTAAAATATAAAATGTGCTTATTTACTAACTCTCTTGTATTGATATCGTTTTTATTTTGGAAAAACCTGTTTTATTCTATACCTGTACGTGTATAGCCAATCACCTACTCCAGATGTTACCACGTGACCGTACAATATGTAAAAGTTTTTTGGATCCAATAACTTTTATATCGTACAGTTCAAAATTCAAGATGGCGACTAAAATGTTCTGCATGACGATGACGTTGAATAAATCCGAATATCTCCGCAATTCGTCTGCCGCTTTGAATACACGGTTTATTTATTTAAAAGGATCTTGATTTTTCTTTACTCTTTTAATGAATTTCTTTCAGATTGAGGTATAGAATAAAAATATCATTTTACAGTATTTGTACAATATGGGAATATATTGTACGAATACTTATTGTGGTGAAAACCATATTGGACGAGACGCCTACTATATGGTTTTCACCACAATACGTGCTCGTACAATATATTCCCATATTGAATTAAACACTGTAAAATAACCTTATATTATCCACATGTTATCCATTGATTTGTAATTTAAAAGAAAGTCCTTTTTTTCGATTGAAAATTTCATATAATTAACCTAATGAATGTTTATTTTTAATTTGTTAGTACCAAACTAGTATATCAGCGGAAAGTTCAGCTATGCCAAATGTTTAAATTAGAGTCTATAACTCGGAAATATCTAAGTGAATATCATAAACATATACTCGACCTCTTGAGATATTTTTTGGTGTGGTGTCGGGTAAATATACGAGCACGTGATCTCTCGGTATATGGCAAGCTGAAACATCACGTCCGCATCGTCCTCACATGCATACAGACCCTGGTAAAATACACATTTTGATAATAATATTACAAAGTCTTCTCGTATTTTAATATGTAATTGATAGTATTCTATATCTGTACGTGTATAGGCAATCAGCTACCCCAGATGTTACCACGTGACCGTACAATATGTAGAAGTTTATTGGATCCAATAACTTTTATATTGTACAGTTCAAAATTCAAGATGGTCTCTAAAAAAAAAGGAATTTAGAAGAAATTTCAACGATAAAAACAAACAACCGACAAAATGTTCCGCATGACTATGACGTTGAGAAAATCCAAATATCTGTCACTGCAATTTCCTTCGTCTGCCGCTTTGAACCAACGGTTTATTTACTTAATTTTTCTTTATTTTTTTGATGAATTTAATTCAGAATGAACTATACGGCGTGTCGTCCAATATGGTTTTCACCAGAATACAAACTCGTGGAATATATTCCCGTATTGTACAAAACACTGTAAAATAACCTTATAATATTCCAATTAAGTCGCACACTCAGTGGTATTATTTTCCGTACATTGTTTATTCATCCTAACTTTGCACGTAATTCATTAATAACAAACATGCGCGTGGTCCAATGGTAGAGCACCAAACCCATGATCGGAGAGTCGTGGGTTCGATCCTCCGCAACTGCTATATGTGGTGTCTTTGAGCAAAATACCCTTTCCGCATATGCTTAGTACTACCCAGGAAGTAATATTGTATAATAATATATAATTAAATATACATTATTACAAAATATGCCACACTCTAAAACGACCAAATCCTATTCAAGGGTTTTCTTATTTTTATATAAATAATGATAATAAAAACTCGCCTGCAATGTTTCAGTCAGTTGCTCAATATCTTCCCCTAAAACAACCTTAGCAACTGCTTCCCTTATTTCAGTGTATGTGCCCCCAAACACCAAATATCTGTCTGTGTCCACAGCCACCTGGAGTATAATCATTACCACGCTAAATACATCGATATATTAATGTATATTTACATTAGTGACGTAACACCTTCATTGAATTTATATAGCATTTTGTCGTTAATTTTCCAATGAATGCTTACCCATGAGCGGTCATTTTTTCAGTTGGGCATACTTTTGGATATCTAATTCATAGTTTTCTTGTGTATCAATGCTAGATGAATAAATGCGAAACATGAAATGGTGATGTTAATCAAATATCTTAAAATATAAGTGCTATCCAGTGTTACATGTATGCATTAAATTTATTGGCATGGCATACATAAGGGCGAACTATTTATCGGGTATTAAACTTAGATAATGCAACACGTTACTTGCAGAGTGCTGCATTAACGCAGTATCTGAAAGCCTTTTTGGCTGTAACTATCAGCCTTGTAATACTTTCTTAAATCAAACATATTAAATATCAACTGATTTTAAACAAAAATTATACATCAACGTTTACAGTTGAAATGGGGATCAACATTATAATGACTCTAATTATAGATTGGGATCTAATAAGCGATTGATATTAATTATGAATATATGCTTGAACTGCCTGTATACAACTTATAGAAATATATTTCTCGACTGACTGTGATTGCAATGAAATGTCGTATCATTTCAAAAAATGATATCTGATAAATAGAGAATCTTATATGAGTACTTATTTATTATTGAATTTATTAAACAAGTTGGAAAAATATATTATGCGAGTCTCTGCCAAGCGTTATATCAGTTTTGCCAACGAGTTTAATCAATATAAAAATAAAAAAGGACGCAAGTAAGATTCGTTTTTTCACATAACTTTGAAAAAAAAAATTACCATTTAACAGATCACCTCTAAAAGGAACGTGAAAAAATCGGGCATATTAGTTTCCTTGAATCTACATATGACGTAACGTTTTAAAATAACGCCATCAAGTTGGAAAATACTCTTCGTCAATTTACGTGCGACCGTCGAGTTATATAAGAATATAGCAAACTCAGTTTTATTGATTGTTTTAATGATGGATACTGCTAACTAGTCTGTAGAACGGACCCATATCTTCGGACTGGGTCCGTTAAATAGCAGCACATTTGAGCATGTTGATTGGTCAGTTGCTTCATAGAAAGTTTGAATGACGTCATAGTTTAATAAGCGTTCAATTGTTATGAATTGTGGGACAGGCATAGGATTCACTGCTTTTTTATTAGGGGTTAATAGACCTGATTCGGGAGATATCAGGTTCTTTATATAGACTTGCTAACTAACCGTTTCTGTTTTAGAGTCATACTGAATTAGGAACCTGAAATAATTACAACACCGAGTCATGGTACGGGACGAAACTTTGCGGCCGCCATACATAACGCAAAACTGCTGTTTTCTTTCTTCCGAAAAATGATCCATTCTGATTTTTACCACAAAGTGGTGGCATATATGCAGTCAGAAACTGTATATATATTAAAACTGAGTACAGAGTCTAAAAGTAAAATGAGTAAAATACAAATGACTACTGAACTTAGTATTAAAACTAATTACAATTATGATGTGAGCTCATGTTGTATATCTACGATTTTTGGAACAAATGAAAAAAACTAAAACGTTAATTGATGTAGTCAGTCTGCTATTGATACAGGATGTTGTGGAGATCTATTATTTCTAATAAAATTTTAGTCTGTAGAACGGACCCAGCTCTCCAGATTGGGTCAGTTAAATAGCAATTTGGGAAAGCCACATTTGAGCACGTTATATGGTGAATTGCTTCAACTGAAAGTTTGAATGACGTCACAGTTAGTAAATGTTCAACTGCTATGAATTGTTGGATAGGCCTAGCATTCCGCGCTTTTTCATTGGGGTTAATAGACCTGATTCGAGAGATATCAGGTTCTGGGATATACTAATAAAATTTAACTAAGCTAAAAAAAAGCGAATCAGAAAGAATCTAACGATTTCAGTTTGGACATACGCATATATATGTTGTTGGATACATTGTTTATAATAATTGCTTTGGAGTAATTAACCGTTTCTTGTATGGTCATTTTAATGATTACATTTTTAATATGGCATATCATCTACCTTGTCCTTATTGATATCGGGCATGCCGATCCACTTTAGGTAATCGGCACCGCTCCTGCAAACCGTTTGGTATGTGTTTATTCCATATCGACGACATATATACTTCACAAGGTAAATCCTGAAAAGTATGTTTATTTTCAGACGGGAAACGATTTGTGTTATACAACAGAAAAAATGCATCCCATACATAGTTTGTACTACAAGAGCTTTGTCATCATGTTTCATTGTATAATTGAAGGTTTTCACCGTTTAATCTATTCAATAAAGTTAGACAAAAACGTATGAACATAGACTTATATAAAAATATTTAAAATTGAAAACCATCTTTCCTCACTTACCTCGGCCATTTCAAATCGCCTTCTGTGCACAGAATATTTGCTGCCATTATCAGCTGCCTGGCACTCCTGTCAACTACTTGAATATTTTTCTGAAGTTGAACAATTTCGTGAATCTGTTTTGCAGTAAGGAGCAGACCTGCTCTAGCTTCTGCAATGCCATACAATACTTCTATTTCTTTTATAACACCAGTAAACAGAAGAACTTGCGAAGCATGACGCAGATATTTGGTAGCGTACATACATTCGTCCTCTTTGACTTTTATAGTCTCTTGAAGAAACATATCCTATAAAACATAATGGAAATATAAATATGCTTATTTTTATACCTTTTTACACGAAACTGCTCAACCTAAACAGATTTATAATTATATAACTATATATTTTAAAAGTTCACATTTATGTAAAACACATATTTTGTAAGTTACATTACCTTTTTATTATATGATTAAATTCAATTTTTCTGGTTTTTATGCATGTGTAAAGAATGTCAAATCACGCACAAATCAAATAAAGTCCGAAGCTCAATTTGTATAGTTTGTAATCTTAAACAACGTACTAATATGGAGCAATGCATCGGTCTCATCATATCATCAAATTACTAACCTCCAAACACTGAATGATCAGGAGGCATAACTCCACGTAGTGTTTCTCTTTAAAGCCGCCTTCAGGAAGCAAATATTTCGCTTTTGAGAGGTATTGCTCCAGATTTACCTTCATTTTCTCTTCACTGAAAAATGACACATATATCATTATTTGAAATATAACATAACACATGTATTAGCAGAATGTTTCTCTTCGTTTTTTTTTTCAAAATGTATTTGTGTAACAATCAATATGAAAACTGTATTTATTCTATATTCTGATTTTTTTTGAATGACACGAACACTCGATCAATGTAATTTTTCGCCTCATGTATACACTATTAAACGATGAGAGTGCGCATGTGCTCGTTGTTATGCTAAGCAGATTGAACTAAACATAGCATTTGGAATTTTTATATATTGTTTTCAAATAAAGAAAATATAAATTAATACCTTGTTCTCATCAATAACTGAAGTAAAAACGATCTTAAAACTGGTGTAGGGTCAATTCCACTTTCAAATATGGTCAGCTCCTTTGTCACCTGGTGTCTTCCGCCCTCGTGCGTAGTAAAGATGATGTATTCCAGAAGTTTTTTGATTACTTCATCAGATGGTGGACTATTTTCAGCAAAGCAAAGCTGAGATACCACATCCATAAAAAATGTGTTGCAGCGTTTTTGGTAGTCTTGTATATTTTTAATTGCTTCACTAAAACAGAAAAAAGATCCCTTAATTTAATGAATTAATATTATATTGCTAAAAGAAAACAAACATTAAACCAACTCCATATAACATAAAACAACGGAGTTATATTCTAATAAAAATCGACTGATTGATTAAATATAACTTTTCTCTCATACATAATATAGTGTTTATGCTGTTGGTATGTTTTAAGAATGACACGTTTCTTGTTTCGCGTTTTTTGTTTCTTAATGTGTTAGTAAAACTCTGTACACATGTATGTAACACAATGGCAAACAGCCATCTGGCGTCAACATATAATTATTATTATGACTTTATGAGAGGTGTTGAATTAATCTGAATGAAACCATATATGCATCATTATATGATTACTAATGACGTAATTAATAAGCATTTTATATTCAAAGACATTTAAAAAGAACGCGCAGATAAAACAATACACTATTCATACGTTGTTCTAATAAACAATATTTTTAGCTAACCACATATTCTATATAATATGACGTTTTACGATTCCAAAATAACAAATATTTATATTATAATATTATGTAAAGTAAGTAAAGTTACTTTTCCTCTCTCTGTCTAACTGGACTCCAGTCTTGGTTGATGAGCGTGTTACACTTGGGACATTTACTGACTTCATCCGGCATCTGTATCTCGTGATAACACAGATCGCAAACCAAATGTGTACAAGGCAACACAATCAGACTTGCATCTTGTATTTCTTCACAATTGCAGCATCGATGTACTTTTCTGTAAACAATATTTGATATGACTGATAGATACTTTACATCAAGAACGTGTAAAAATCATCCTGTTATTGTGATAGTGTAGGTGTTCAATAAAAATATTCAGAATAAAATGTTATCATTTTATGTATATTCATAATTGATACATTGTTCTAAATACGGCTGTGTAGCAATTAAGTGCATGTATGTTTTTAACTTATAAATGACTTATAAATGGTATTGAAGCAGGACAAAGACACGAACAATGTTAATATGGAATTGATCAATAAAGCCATGTCAGATATTTATCTTCTCTTTGTTTCCTTCTATGATTCCAAAGGACCCTTTCATCATTCATAGCTGATGTTTAAGTCAGTGTGTGGGGCATGTGGCGTGTTGCAGTAAATATAACCATTCACAAGCCAACTCAATAAATTCGAATCTGCCATTTTCTTATCTTGGTAAATGTCTGTGTATTCAAAGGAACGTTTTTATCAGATATCATTAGTAAGTAAGTAAGTAAGTATGTAATTTCTTTATTTAAAGAGGGTAACTCAATTGGTAAACCAATCTTCCTTGAGGCCCTCGTATAAACAAACAAGTACATGTACATTTTCAAAAATATAGAAAATATCATTCATGCATCTGCTGCATATATCACACATTATAGATTACCAAAATTCTCACACTATGCTCCTGGTTACAACTCTCATTTACGCGCACGCATACACATACACATACACACACTCTCGCTTTTTATATTCGTATAAAGAACATATTTCAATTTAGATATACATGCAATTGTACATGTAAATTTGAATATAATAGAGGAAAAACAACACAACAATAATAAAATCGATAGAAACAAAACAAATATCTATTTATGTTTACAAAAACTAACAACGGTTTGGTATTTATTAAGCATATGGCTGTTGGAGGTACATGTATTTCTAATTTCAATTTCCTTTTATCCAAATCAAACAATTACTTGCAAAAACATTTAACGAACACGCGTTTCTTATACTAAGTGGAATACTATTCCAAATAATTGCACCCGAATATGATAGACTACCTTTAAACAGTTCTATTCTAGGTTTCGGAATAAAGACATTTTTATTTGAGCGTGAACGCAACATGATGGATGTATTATTGACTGACTCACCGAAGTTGAATAGTTCACATAAATATGGCGGAGCTGTACCATTTGCTATGTTATACATGAGTTTTGCCGTTTGTAGAAAAACAGTTTGATCGATAGATAAAATATTCAGTCTTTCGAATGAAATATAAAGACTTTCATATTCATTTCCTAAAATATATTTGCATGCTCGCCTCTGCAGTTTAACTTATTTATATTTTTATTTGAAGTATTTCCCCAAACTGTACAACAATAATTGAAATGTGGTTGTATGTATGCTTTATAATATAACGTTCTATGGTTGATGGAAAGATAATCTTTTACCTTTGATAATAGCCAGATATATGATGAATTTTTTTTGAGAGAGATTGTAAATGTTAATTCCATAGCATGCAATCGTCAATAAATATTCCAAGGATTTTATCGCCTTTTGTTGTAGATAATTCTGTATTGTTGTACGTAAGTTGTAAATTGATTTGATTTAAATGCTGTCGTTTCTGACGAGAGGTGTTTAACATTACTTTTGTTTTGTCAGTATTCAATACCATACCATTTTGAATGCACCACATATTAAGACGATTAATTGAAGTTTGCAAGTTACCTTTTAAAATATCTGTATTTGTTTGTATGTCATATAACGTTGTGTCATCTGCATATAAGTCAGTTGTTGAAACGTTATTTGTAAACAATGGTAAATCATTTATAAAAAGTAAAAATAACAATGACCCTAAAATAGAACCCTGTGGAACCCCTGATGTTATACAATTGGTTTTTGAAGTTGCTGAATTTATAGACACAACTTGACCTCTGTTTGTAAGGTAAGATTTCATCCACATCAAAAAACGATCACTACATTTATAGCACTTTAGTTTTGCTAGTAAAGTAGTATGACTTACGAGATCAAAGGCCTTCCGAAAATCGACCATGACAGCTCCAACTAACTTGCCATCATTAATTGCCGTTAGCCATTTATCAATCATACGAATTAATGCAGATTCAGTTGAATGACCTTCCCTAAAACCACTTTGTGTTTTATGCAATAAGTTATATTTATTTATAAATTTCATTAAATTAATATGAATACATTTTTCTATAAGTTTTGATAATGTTGGCAAAATAGATATAGGACGATAATTATTTACGTCATCCTTTCGGCCGCTTTTATATATGTGGAAATATTCCATCTCGCAGACTTTTATGCACAATAAACATAATACTTTCAGATATAACAGGGGATGCTAGTTTTAGCAACCTTGGACCAATGCCATCTAATCCTGTGGCTTTGGATATATCTAAATTAGATAAATATTTTGAAACAAAAGCTAATTTTATATCTGGGACGTCAAAAAATATGTTTTGAGGCATATTAGAGCTCACAAAAGTGTTAAGTCAATCAAAATTTGAATGCTCTATCGGACCCTTTAACTTCGAAGCTATGTTTACAAAATATTCATTAAATACATTAGCCATATCTAAATCATTAGATATACAATTTTCATCTGTTTTTATCCCAAGAATTTGATTATTATCAGAGCTTTTAGCCGTGCCGAATTCTTTAAACAACTTCCATATTGACCGTGGATCATCTTTTCCCTGTTCTATTTTTGTACTATACGATTTTTTCTTTGCATCGTGTATCGTGTAAACCTTATTTCGCTCTGCTTTGCATTTATCTATATCCCCGTTGATTTTATATTTATTTCTAACCTTCATGCTATCTAAAATGCTAGTACTTATCCAGTCTGGTTGTTTGTTATGCTTTGTTCTATGTTTCTTTATGGGGGCATGTTTGTCTACTACTTTTAAGAATAAATTGATCCAATGTTCTAGCATGTCATCAACATTTGTATGATTATTTATTGTTTCCCATTGGATTTCCCTTAGGTCGTTTAAGAAGTTAAATTCGTTAAAATTTTTAAAAGATCTATAAGTAATGCAATTGTGATAATTTTTCGTCTGTATCCGGTAAGCTTACGATTACACAATATCGCGTAGTGATCACTTATAGATACTTTTTTAACAAACACGTTCGAAATATTGTCTTCCCGGTTACTATAAATATGATCAATAAGTGTACTTGATTGGGCAGTTTCCCTAGTTGGGGATAAGACTAATTGACTTAAACCTAGAGAAGAAACAAAATTTCTCCAATCATTGTTTATAACAATATTCAAAAGATTTTTATTAATATCGCCTTATATAATGATTTCATTATTGTCCTTTGATGCATTATCAATAAGACCTTCAAATCTATCATTCCAATCAATTTTAGAATCTGGGGGACGGTAGAGTGTGCCTAAAATGAATGATTTCCCCCTTTCCGGTAAAATTTCCAACCATAAACATGATATATCATTTATTTCTAAATCTTTTCTACGATTAACTTGAATTCCATTTTTTGCATACAGTAGTTTATTCGATTTTATACATAATTTATTTTGCAATTTGTATCAGTCCTTTGGCGCCTTAATATGTTTCACCATGCATTTGTAAAAAAGAAATATAAAATTGGTTATATTTCTTCTTACCCCTCAAATATCTTCGAAGCTGCCTTGCTACAATTCTTCAGAAACTTTTCCACATTTTCTAATGACTTCACATTCTTTAAATTTGTTTTTTCTCCCAATAACTGTTGAATAAAAATAATAAAAATAAATTATTACCCAATATGGAAAAAGCTATTATTCTATTTTTTAAAACTGCTTCTACAATATTGGTAAATTTTGTATATATTTGCCAGCATTATCAGAAATAACTGCATGGAAGTTTAAATATTGAAACTGTAACATTGAACAAAAGGGTCTACTCGTACACTTTATTTCGTATTTATTTCAATGAAATTACCATGTATTAAAACAGACAAAATATTAAAACACTTGATAATGTAGCTATTTACTAAAAGTGACATTTTATTACTACATTTCTCCCATATTATAATTATAAATATAATTATCTAAGATGTCTTCAGTCTTATTTCTGTAAAACTATTTAAAACAAAATTTGACAGAACAAATTAATGCCAGTTGTGTCCATATTAGAGTTACAGCTTTATATCTCGTTTTATTAACGAGCGGAAAACATTGTATTTGTAACGTGACTGATTTCCACAAAGTTCAAATTAATCAAACACAAACGTCTAATTTCTTAAAAGTTCTCCCATACTTACCGACCAGAATGGCATGCAGTATTTGACAGTGATTTTGTCTTCGTCACAAGTCGTACAGACATGCTCTAGGAAAAGTTTCATGACAACAACACGGCTCCAAAGACAGCTGAAATAATGAAAACGGTTATCAGTTAGAAAGTGTGCTAACGTTGTCTTATTTTCAATATATTTCATACCACTTCAGTTGAGACGGGGATCGAACGCACAACACTCCTACCCCTAGAACATGTCTGCCATATAATGTGTCTATTAATAAACGAAAAATATTTCAACCCAAAACTTCATTCAATTTAAAACGGTCATTTATAGCTGTAATAAGGACATATACATGTATGTTCTAAAGTATACGCAGAAATCAAACCATACAGTTACCGCTAAAACACAAAGGCAAACCATGTGTTGAACAACAAACGTAGACAGTTAGTGATAATAGAGGGGGCCGCCTTTGAATAAAAATCACCGCTTGGAACCTTGAATATTGTTTATGGCTTTACAGAACCTTCTTAAACATCTTGTAAATATTATAGACTGCTATTGTATGTTTAATCCATATTGTTATTAAATGCAAGCATGATAATCCGGATGTTATGTATTTCATGATCAGGAATTATCAACTTGAAGTTTAATTAAATTAAATCGAGCAATATATTCTATGTTAGCTGTTTATTATCAAGGAATTAGCGTATGGCCACATGACACTTTTAATAACTTTCTATTCTTGAAAATCGTATTATTATCAACAATATCGTACTATGACATTAGGAGATTAAACTATCACCATGTGTATGCAGACTATTGAATTCGTTTCTATTTTTGAAGGGTCATAATTCTGGTAAATGATTCGAAGACATCATTTTGACACAAAATGAAAAACAAAGCTTTTATTTCACATATCGGTATGATAGAAAAACAATCAAAATAATTATGTATTTTTATTAAAAAAATTGTTTTACCCTATTTTCCATAAGTTATCGGAAATATGAATACATTTATATTTACTTGCCATTTAAAGCATCAGTTTCCTATGGAGTATACCCACATTAAATGTATATTTAGAATAATAATGATCTACCTAAACATTTTGTTGTATAAAAGTTACAACTTACCGAACTTTTTGAGCACTTGTCCCAATATTGTCAGAATTGTATGTATGAATCAGATCTATAGTCTTTTCTACGACAGGTCTATATTGATGTACCTTCTGTAGCCATTCAGAGCGGCCTGCTGGGTCATTCAGCTCATTCCGAACAGGTGTAAGATTCTCTATCAACATACACAGAACAACAAGGAACCAGTGTGGATGCCCAATACCGCCTTGCTGTAGGTAAATATAGTATTTAAAAATCAAATAAATGTTTTTATTTAAGTAGAGATAAAATATGATGCAAAAGTGTTTTTTTGTGCTTTAGTATAACAATTTAAGGTAATTCCGTGTTTTTTAACCCATCATTCATTTAGGACATTTTGAATTCAGATTGTTAACATAGTATTAAGACTTAAGATATAAATTAATAAATGTATCATTATTTCTCTTTTTAAGTGGTAAGTTAACTATTTTATAGTTGGAAATAAATAAATTATTATTAGAAAAAAATGGTATAATTGGTCGGTATTTCATCTCTCTTGGCAAGACTGAATTTTGCATTATGGACATCAATGTTGAATTAAACCAATGCATGTTTCACCCGAAACACACTTGCTAACAAACATACTTCATAGCAGTACTGATATGAAAATGTAATATTATTATGTATGTATTTGTAATTAAAAAAGCCTACTAGTTCATCTTCATCGAAACTGAAACGATTTTGCGTTGATTGCTTCAGTTCCATTATCTTAGAACTACATTCTGGCCACACTTGGTTCATTGTCCGGAAGTATGCCAGATGTAGTGTTAATGAGTTGTACGCAAGGTGAACGTATATCAGAGTTTGTAGTATACTGTCCTCTAGGATGTCTGCTGTCATCTGACCTGTGGCATATGCAACACACTCGGTAATGAACTGTAAAATAATAATAAAGCAATAAAAAGTAAGTGACAGAAGTTGTAGATACACATTCACCTCTGCAGCACAAATATAAACAATGCCTGTTCCTCAATCGAAACATTTAAGTGACAGTTATTTTTAACTTTGCTTACCCGTAAGTTTTTTGTCTAATTTCAAGGTTTTTTAAAAACTTAGAGTGTAGACAAAATGGAAAGTTCAGCGTAAAATATTCTAATACAAAGTGTATAATTTTTGTACGTGGCATTTCTGTATCTTGGGTAAACAATTATATCATAAATGGTTAATTCCTAGCATTTACATTTGGTTACTCAGACGCACACACTTTTGCTAGTATAGCGTGTAAGTTAAATATTATATAAAATAAGGAAATATATTTCATACGGAAATTATCACATCGTATCCTTTTTTAACGCGACAGCAGGAAACAAATTCTCATGTAACAATATATATATATACAAAAAAATCTGTACCACAAACAATATAGTGTACTTCATAACTTTACAGAAGCCAGGGCAGTTGGAGACTGACTATACGGAAAATAGTGCGACACGTGTATACCTAGCACACGTTTGTTTTGAACTTAAGACCCGACTGTAAATTGTTCGGAGTTGGGTTACATTTAAGCAAATAAAGTGATCACAAAAAGACGAATTGGCCGCATAAATATTGTATTAACATAACATTATATTCAAAACGAAAGAATCAATTAGACGTACCGTATGCTCATTATCTGACTGGGCATTGTACATGATATGTACAAAATCGTGTATGTATTCTTGTACTAATTCAGGCACGATGGCATAATCCGTCGCCAGTTTAAGTAGCATGCCAAGAGATGTGTCACCTAGTACTCTCACATATAAATCTTCAGTACCGCTTTCGTCCCCTTAAATAATAGACATGCATACTATGATTTTACGATGTTTAAATACTTTACAGCTATATTTGCAGATAATCATACTTATATTACTAAAATAAATGTTTTAACCGTAAACACAAAACAAATGGCAAACACAAATAATTTTTTATGTACCGATAGGCAGATGTACAGAAAGTTTTATGAACATTTAAAAGCAAACATTAAAAGAGTTAAAAACATGATAACTTATAAAGAAAACTTTTATTGTCATTATTTTCATTTTAAATCGTATTCAAATGTTTAGATACCTTCGGTTTCTAAGTCTTGGGATTTCAATATGGCAATGATCTGGCCATATATCAACCACGAGAACGGCATGTGGCATTGGAATACATGACCTTCATATCCAGTTGTCATGACAACTGCCTCTTGAAGATCACTTTGTCTAGTTGGCGATTGTAAGTCGGAATACTAAATAATAAAATGACAATATTATCCGTGGAATCTTGTTATATTTCATCTAGAATAAACTTGAAACAAATTAAAAAGGAAATAGTTTAAACGCATTTCACTTAATGTATACATGTATACGAATAATATATGAGAACTCACTTGAAGTCCGAGTACCTCGGGCGTGTTCAGGAATGACAGCCACAAGTGATGTTTCCATGATCTGTCATTATGTAAAATTGTGAGGTTCTGATTCGTATCAAGGTAGGCTATGATACCAGCAAGAACTGGGGAAATATTCAACTCTACGATCTTTAGACAGGAACGTCTGAGATGTAAATAAGAATTGTGAAAAATACCGTTAAAATACATATAGAAAAATAAAAGAAGATTGATTTTTACTTTCAAGAGATACTAGTACAATTATATGCAGAGTGATAATAAATATCTAAGTTTCCACTCATGTTCAAATGTGTGTATAAGATTTTACAAATTATTTTGGAATATAAATAAAAATAATGAATGAACCATTAAAAAGATAAATAATTTGAAGTTATCAATGTATTAACATATGAATAATCCACACTTATTATTCAATAAGATAGGATCTGAATGGGGGTTTAACGCCATTTTCAACACATTTAAGATTATAGATGGCATAATCCAGCTTTATTGGTGGAGGAAAACCTCTGTCAGAAAAAATGTCTTACTAGAATCACATTCTTCTGTAAGTTATTGGCAAACTTTCTCACATATTTTTTTTGACGAGTTAGCAGAACTCGAACCTACAATCCTAGCGGTGAGGGGTAAGTGGTCTTGAGCCGGCGTCTTAGACCACTCGGCCATGGAGGATCCTTATATAATCTGAATAAAGCCAATGATGGATGCTACACAAATGTTTGGTAAATATTAGCGCACTGTTGATTTTAGGAAATCATCATTTAATATTTTTTCTATTTCTAATTACTACAACTAACAATAAATGGTCTCAATGATTTGGTGATTATATATACCGCTTCTAGTAAGTCACACCGGGACCCTTTGGCAACACTGTAGTGGCATTTCATACAAGCACCACATGTGCCAATCCAACCTATCGGTTGTCTTGTTATGTGTCATATTTTATATAGAAGTCTCGATATACGCATGTGTAATGGGCAAGTGCAAGATGAGAGTAATTTCAATTAACTCCCAATAGTTAAGTATGACTAAATTAACTGCCCAACAATTAAATGAAGAAATATGTATCACCTGAATGTTCCAGCCTTGTGTATAACATCAAACTTGGCGGCCTCATCAACCAGTTCCCGAGTAGACATGAACATATGTGTGTGTGCTTCTTTTTCGTTAAGTAAACATGCGAGAAGTACACTGACACCTTCCAGAAAAGACTTGTCATCTACGCAGGTCGAAATAAATATTTAAATAGAGTGAATTACGATTTATTATTGTGAAACGTTAAGTACTTTTTTAACACATATATACTTTTACCAACAATCAAGTATATCAGTTATATTGACTATTACATATTGTCGTTTTAGGCCATTGGTACAGGTAAGACAGGTATAGGTACTCAATCACGGACGTGAACATAGTAGAATACTGGTAATGTAATTACATGTTTTATCTATACCGTTTAATCTACCTTGTTTTGTTTCATATAGAAAGCATATGACACGTTTAAATACATTAAAAACATTGCTTTATGCAATACGTATTGAAATAAGTTTAAAGCACCTACCCGTGTCTGTATTTTTATGGAATAGTTTCAGCACAAGCGTTACTCTGTCTGTCGTTCTAGTCGAATTTTCATCTTTATCCTTCACCATGGACAGTGCTGACTGAACACATGCCAATATTAAACTTCTCACATTTAACTTGGTACCGCCTGTATCTCTAGTTTTTGTCGCTCCAGATATACATTGGGCACGCTTAAACTGAGCATCCATGCTGTCTAGCTGTAATGGCACAGTTTCAGTACTGGTAAGTACGCCCGACCTATTCCTGGATGGTGACATGTTCTGATCTGAGCTTTGATACTGAACAAGATCGTTTGTTGTGTTTATCAAACCCTCAACAGCAGGTTCATCTGGGTTGATATGTGAAACTCTACTAATAAGGAAATATAGTTATAAGAAAATATATATACAACAGGAGACAAAGCATTCAAAGGATACAGGCGCCAAAGCAGCATGAACTTAATAAAACATAATTATAAATATTTTGAAATTAATCAATAAATGTGTTCCTTTCCACGCAGGCAATGACCATCTGAAATGGTTTATATGATGTTTACGATATAAAATGGCTTACGTGTCACATTTTTGTATTTCTAAATTTTCGTTTGCTTTGATGTTAACTTTTCGCGTGACGACAGCATCATACATCAACTGGCCTACAGACTTGCCCTGCATGTCCTGTATTGCTGGTAAGCCAGCGTCATTGTTGCAGATATCATCGATGTGGACGGAGTGCCACACGCCGCACTGTAATAGGTGATAATACCTTAAAGTAATACTGTTATCGTGTATTATATTTGTAAGTATTACGGGCAAACACGGTGGTTTTGATAAATTTAAACTCTCTTAACTATATTTCTGATATGATTAATATCTGATTATGCAAATGTGAAATTTGAAAACCCCTCCATATGCACAAGCAATCAACATAAAAGGGGCATCACTCTTGTTATTGGCATTTACTTGCTCATATATAACAAAATGTTATAACAAAGTGTTAATGTAGTGTTAATTTAGTGTTAATGTAGCAGTGTCACATCATAAGAAACAAAACATATCATCATATATTAATCATAGTTGTATTTTATATTATTTTTCGATAACTTTCTTTTAATCTGCTACTATTTATTGTATCATCATAAATTTACCATAATTGTATTTTATACTTTTAATCTGCCACTAATGTACAATGTATCTGGCAATATTCTAATCACAAAAGAGATGTTAACTACGTGTTCGGTTTGTGGTTTCAGTATTTTTTTTTACCTGAAATCCAGTAAAATGTCCTCCCCTCTGAAGTTGTATAACAAACACAATGTGAACTTGTGCCTCTAGGTCATCGTGCATGTTCTGGTACTCTTCCATCACACAATAACGGGCACATGCTACTAGACCGGTGTTGATATCCCACGAGTCGCATTGTATCAAAATCAGACCGGGATCTTTGTTTGTCCTCTTCAGGTGGTTTCTGAATGCCGGTGGACAACAAATTAAAGCTTTGCTAATAGAGAAGGCGACAAGCTGACAACAATTTACACTAATGTTATCAGATTATTATAAGTCAAATCAATTGTCATTATTTACCGGTATTTCATATAATTACTCTTTCATTACTATCAAAAGAAATCTTTATTTGAAGGGACATCTTTTACAATTATATACTACTAATGTATTTGAAAGAAACATCATTTCGGAATATATGTGCTACACTTTTTGAACCTAGTTCTGAAAACAACCAAAGACAAAACAATGCATTTTTATGTTTATATAAAAAGTCTGGTTTTACAAGATGAGATAACAAAGCATTAGAAGTCGAGCGTAAATGAGTTGACTACAATTATATGAAACATTTATTTATAATGATTATAAAGGACCAGCTTGAATTCAAAAAGAAATGTAATATACTGTTGTTTGCGAAAATTGGTGTTTATTCACAAAATAATATAATACATTGTAGTTTGCGCAATTTGGTGTTCATTCACAAAGTAATATAATACACTGTAATTTGCGCAAATTGATGTTCATTTATAAAGAAATATAATACACTGTATTTTGCGCAAAATGGTGTTTATTCACAAACCAATGTAATACACTGTAGTTTGCGCAAATTGACCGGTGTTCATTCACAGAGTAATAATTAATAGTATTTACCGTATTTTGTTGCTAAATTGTTGTTCTGTGTCAAATGACGATAATGTATCAAGAAGCGTGATGTTTGTCAATTCGATACCAGTCACTTTGGATATATCTTTCTTGTGATAGCTTGACAACAGTTTGGAATGAGTTGTCACCTGTTTTAAAACGTGAAAACATGCCCAAATATATGTCAATGGAACATCGTGTTATATAATTTGTCGTATAATTAAAACAAAAAATAGTATATTATAATATATAATTAAAAAGAATATGGATTTTTTCCAGTAAGACGAGACAGTCTTAAGGACAGCTATATCCTCGGTCGCATTATGGGACGTTTATAAACATAATGTATGTTAAATATTTATAAGGCCGTTTGAACGACAACTTCATAATCTCAGAGTTTAACAAGTGTTACCTGAACAGAAACCAGTCGTCGGCTGATTTTCTGTGTGATACATTATTAATGGTGAAATGAATAAGGTTTTCAAAAGAAAGTTTTTGCACATTATCTTGATAAAGTCAACATCTGAATGAAGTTTCATGAAAAATCTTTTAAAGAGATTTTAAAGATAGAGAACTGACACAAGAGGACTTGAATTGTGACCATGCTCCAACATGGCTGGAATGCAGGTTTTACATTGACGCAATGAGGTGAACACTTGACTCAAGTTTCATTTAAATACTTCAATGGGTATAGGAGATACAGAGCGGACATGAAATCATGGCTAAATCAAAGCTGAAAACTGCGTCCTTTGCCTTGAAGCAACTTATATTATACATACGAAGGTCATTTTGTTTCTCACCTGCGCAAATAAAGGTTTGCATTCTTCCTGTATGATCTTTAACCGTAAATATTGGACGATGTTGTCATGTGTTTGCTCCTTCCAGTAAATAGTCTTTATTTCGTCTCGTTCTTCCCCGTGTAACATGTTTTTCTCCAGCTGTGTTATAGCATCTGGCGTTGCGCACCACAAAAGAAAGACTTTAGCCTCATGTAGCACCTTGTGAAAATAATACAAAACAATAACGTGATATGCTATAGATGATAGTCATACGGTTATTTGAGTGTAGCCTAGTGGTAAATATATACTGAACGCAACAGCTAATCCGCCGCCTGACATTTAATGTACATGACATTTGATGTATTTTCTCAAAATGTTTCAAAGCAATTTCCTTGAAATTTGAACATGAATAAGAAAGAACATTAAGTATAAAATCAATACTTATCATCTGTTAATATCGTATACACATTTTAATAACGCTACTCAATATTATGACGAAGATATTGGAAATTCAAAAGCGGCTAGTTAGTTCAGTGTTTGAGTGAACTGATACCGATATTTATTGTAAAGGATATGACAAACAACTTATATTTTGTAAACAATTTCGTCAATTATTAACCAAAACCAATGAATATATATATGGTTTACCACTTGTGGATCGGCATCGTCCCCATTGCAAATGTTCCAGACATGAAGGACAATAGCGGAACAGGTATCGTCATAGTAGCCCATAAACACATCACCGATATTGTCTCTTGGCATTGATTCATTCCTTAAAACATGTGCATGTTAACAATGTTAACGACAATACCATCCACATATATATATATATATATATATTACAGATTTTAATAAAAATTTCAGTAGCTTTATAACTTATGTTTGAACTAACATACAAATAAATTTCAAGTAAACATAATACATTGTTATGGATTACAGATTTAAAAGATGTAAAGAAAGTAGACAAAATATCTAAATCAGTAGATAAAGTTTTATACTGTCGTTATTGTTAACTTGGCTCTTGTTTTGCCTCTTTGGATACATACATATACAACTCTGAACTATTTATTTTACATAATGTTATAATAACTTTATTTCATAATCAAGGCGTGTTGCTATATTTTTCCAACATGGTATGTAAGAACGACCTGTTTACTTCATAATGTTAATCTATTTTTAATTATTTGCTATTTCGGTTGCATAACATTTATTTTAATAACATGTTATTACCTGTATGCTTGAATATGGTGTAATTTGAGTTTTGCACACTGTTTAGCCCACTCAACTAATTGTGCAACCACATTCTGTTGCGCTGGTGATAGCATTGTGTTTACAGTGAGGAAGTGTTTCTCCAGTCGGTTGATCAATGGAATCGGAAATTTCTTGTACACTGTCTGTTTTTCCGCTACGACTATCAACCTGAAATCAAATAATTTTATTATAATTTATTCATTGTCCTTCTATTCTAAATTGTTATCATGTCAAGAACGGCGTAGCGTGTAAAATTTCATAGACTGTTATATTTTGCTGCAATGACCTGTTTTATTTTAAATATATAAAAATAGTATTTATAAATGTGTATATACATATACATATAGCACTAAAATGAAAAAAACGTAAACGTTACAAAGTTCCCTTCAAAGTATTAATAAAACTATTTGAGTTATATATGATATATCATTATTTACAAATAATAATAGGATAAATACATTTATTATATTAAAAAACTAGACTAAGATGAAAGCCATTCAAAGCCACTGAAATATATTGTATTTAACATCCAACCAACTTTTAACAATGATATTAGGATATTCACATGATGTATACAATTATTCATTTCAAATACACTTTTATCTTAATAAAATGTTGTAACCTCCAAGAACTTATATATACAGAAAACTATCTTACCGGAAGTCTTTGTGTACTGGACATTTCACTCTGTGCGTGCCCAGTCCCAGATCGACATATCTCTCACCTCCAAAGTAGACGTAGTATTGGTTTAGGGCATCATAAAGACTCTCGTACAAGTTCTCTAGATTCAACAGCACCACCGTTTTACCTGTTTCCATACACACCTTAATCTTGTTGATGTTGCGACAAACCTGTTAAGGTATTGTTGTGTCCGTGTATAATTTTAAATGTCACATATATGTAAAACATTCTTTTAAACTATTCGACATCTTAAGATAGATTAAAGATTCCAATAGGAACAATTTGATTTAAACGAAGGAAACAGAAGGTGATTAATCTCAAAATAATAATGTTGACTTTTAATCTAACAGTGGTCAGAGTCGGTTTATGTTTTGTTATGTTACTCTCGATTGTGAAATAAGTCATTTTAACTAATAAACTCGCCAAAACACGACTGTATTGAGCTTTTCTCGACAAGGGTTCGGAATGTCTGCGTACAATATAAAATGAATGCCAGTATTTTATCATAGACATACACACCAATATGAAAATTATGTAAAATACCTGTGTGTACTCCTGGTCACTCCTGAAACTGCTCCCAAATATAGTAATCGGCCTTGTATGAGATTGTCTAGCTAAGATCTGTTGTTGCAATATGGTTAGGGCCCCGTAGTTTTCAATGAGAAGAAGAAGGTAACGGCTGTCACTAACGTAAGATTAAAGGTTGTATTTTCAAAGCATACACTTTCTCATCGGTATTTTAAAAAAAACCACATAAGAAGTGTATTACTTAGCGTACTTAATTACTATTACCCTGATATAATTCCATAAACGTTTATTGAAATGGCTATTTTTTTCAATAAGTTTTACATATAAAGTAAAATATTTTTGAGTTTACTATGAATCGACACATTAAGAAAAATATAAACGCCTCAGCATGACATGTGAGGGGGACGGTAAAATTATTTTTCATTTTGAATTAATCTTGTAAACTTCATTTAGCTTTCGTAAACGAACATGAACGTTGAACTGTGACATCACAATCGACAATATGCAAAGTGCACACTAGACTAACATTGGTCAAATAATGGTTTTGCAATGACTGACTGACAAATGATGAAAAGATCCATTTGAAACATATATTGCAGCTAAAAGATGCCTCCATTTTTTAACATGTTCATGAGGCTTAATAAAATCAACGTTCGTATATTGTTTGTTCTTTACCTCTGGGTATTACTGATATCAAAGAGACAGGCGTTGATAAGTCCTGCAGAGGTACAATCTGGGTCCCCATCACTGGGCTGTAATAATAAAAAGGCAGTCATTTAGAGTAACAATAATTGATTCAGAATAATACTGATACACTAAAATACGTGTAGACAAGCAAACAAACACAAATAGATTCAAAACAAATATACATACAGACAACCAGACAGTCAGACAGGCATACATAGAGACAAAACAGATAAACACAGAGACAGAAACATACAGACAGACAGTCAGACAGGCATACATAAAGGCAGACAGTCAAGCAGGCATACATAGAGACAGACAGTCAGACAGACATACATAGATACAGATAGTCAGACAGGCATACATAGAGACAGTCAGTCAGACAGGCATACACAGAGACAGACAGTCAGACAAGCATTCTTAGAGACAGACAGTCAGACAGGCATATATAGAGACAGACAGTCAGACAGGCATACATAGTGACAGACAGTCAGACAGGCATAGATAGAGACAGACAGTCAGACAGGCATATATAGAGACAGACAGGCATAGATAGAGACAGACAATCAGACAGGCATAAATAGATAAGACAGTCAGACAGGCATACATAAAGACAGACAGTCAGACATACACATATATGGACACAACAAATGCACATAGAAACGGAACAGACAAGCATAGAGACAAAACAGACAAACGTAGAGACAGAATAGACATATATATAGAGAGAAAGACAATCAGAAATATACACATAGAGACATACAAACAAACAGACACATATAGAAACAGAACAGACACGCATTAGACAGTCAGACAGACAAACACAGAGACATACAGTCAGACAAACAAAATAGAGACAGAACAGACAGACTATAGACAGCCAGGAAGACAAACAGAGAGTCTGAATAGACACATATACAGACAGATAGACAGCGAGGCAGACATACATACACAGAGACAGAACAGAGAAGCATTTAACAGTCAAACCGACACACAAAGAGACAAAACATACAAACATAGAGATAGAAAGCCAGACAGTCATAAATAGAGGCAGACAGTTAGACAGACGCACATATAGACAGAACAGACAAATATAGAGACAGACAGCCAGACAGACACACATAGAGACAGAACGGACAAACATAGAGACAGATAGCCATACAGAAATACATAGAGACAGTACAGACAAATATAGAGATAGACAGTCAAACAGACACAAACAGAGACAGAACAGATAAATATGGAGACAGACAGTCAGACATCAAACAAACAAACATAGAGACAGAACAGACAAGCGTTAGACAGTCAGTCAGACAAACAAAGAGACAGACATGGATACAGAACTGAAACACATACAGACAGACAGAGAGCCAGACAGACAGATATGGAGACAGAACAGACAATTATACCGATAGACAACCAGAAAAATATACATATAGTTTCAATAAAAAACACACAGATAAAGAGTCAGACAGACATACATAGAAACAGAACAGACAAACACACACATAGACTGCAATAAACACACACATAGAGCCAGCATAGATAGACGACATTGTATTTATCTTTTTTTTAAAATTATACTTTGAATGGTTCAACTTCGGGAAGGAGTTCGAAATCTCGTTTTCGAAAATGAATATTCGATGACGTCATTAAACAAATCTAAGTATTTATCAATTTCATATTTTTAACTTCTATCGGAAAGCAAACTTGAAAGCGAATATGTTAAAAACTACGACAATTTGTTGACTTTTATTGGCAATTTATTTTGAAGCTCAATCTCGTATTGACCATTACATGTGCATTGTATTGTTCGAACACATATGTTAACTTTGGGAATATGCTACGTGTATAAAGTATGTCATGATATACATTAGGCAAAAACGTAGCTACAGTGCAATCAAACTTTGTTATTTAAATATACAATATAAATACACTTCACGTTCCCACCCCAGCATCGGCATGAGCGGTATCCTATGAGGTATTCTGGTAATCAGTAACCTTTAAAGTGTTTCATGATGCCAAGGAATCAGAAATATCAAGAACACTGAGTTGAAGTACGGGCGATTTTTTTACGGCCCCCACGAAGCAAATAAGACTTGGCTTGTTTTGCTTGTTTATTTTGATATTTAGTGTCATCTTTATGGATAACAGATACCTAACCATTTTTTTCCTAAGATCCTTGAAACTTAACCAGTTCTCGAGCAAACCCATATTCGTAAGTAACTGACAACGATTTCATTTGAATCAGTGGTGACAGACGAATGATAATGAGATGCAATGTTGTACATCAACCATCACGGAAACTATTGATAGATAGACGCACTGATAGAACCGGGCCCGGCCTGTTAGCTTGTAAAACGATAAAAGGGAAAACCGGCATAATAAATACCAATAAGCAATATCTACGAAGCATATACTTGTAACTTATAAGTTAATTATATCCCTTTTCTTTGGACACACTTAATTCCACTCATTTCCGCCACAGTGGGTCTGCATAGGAATTGTTTGTATACTTAACATTTACTTTGAGTATTACACTTAATTAATCTTACCTTATCACTTATATGAACAAATGCTGGTAGGTGTTGTCTAAAGCTTTCAACTGGATCAAATTGATCAAGTCCTCCAAAATTCCTTTTGATAGCATGCATCATCTGATGCCAAGTAGGATATTTTCTCGATTTCTCAACAAAGGAGTAAACCATCTTCACCAAACTGAAAATGCCAATGATAAAACATGTATAAATTTACTTCTGTGGATGCTATAGTTTAGCGGAGCGTTTAACATTATTAGAATCAAACAAATGCATCTTTTATTACATTGTTTTATTTAACTTTTTTATCTATTTATTCACAGACATTTATAAGCCACTAACTCTTCTTTTCACTATTTCATTAAGAAATAGAAATAATTTTATACAGCAATATAACTAGTAAGTTGCATAGCACAAAATAAATATGATCCTTAATATTCTCAAAATACAATAAATACCTGAATTATTTTATCGTCATTAAGAGGACTGTGTACATTTGTGAACAAGTAAGACATGCTTGTTAAATGTTTAATTTAGGCTAGATGAACACTCACAATTCGTCATTACTGTTCGCATACCGATTAATGATGCCACCACATAATATAATATATAAGGCTGATGTTGTTTGCCCACTGCAACATATATATAAACATATCTATCAGTCACACAAATAGTTTCCCTTCTAAGTTAAAGATTAAAACAAGACAGTTTTGTCTGAGATATTCGCCATAATTCAAATTTAAATCTACTTACCTGTAAAAATCTCTGAGACCGAAAAACTCCCTCATATTTTCGGAAGCCTCCTCAAATATCTTAAGATACGATATTGCCATTGGTTCTATGAGAGGTTCTATTAATAGTCGTAGTGAGTCTTCCTCGGTGGAGCAGATTCCCCTGAAGCATGTGTATAGTTTTAATCAATATATATTAAAAGAACACCTTAAGTTCATAGAGTAAAAAACCCAACAATATTCTTATGACAGAGGGTGTCATATTTTTATGACAAATATGATTTTATCTTTGTTTGTATTTGCTTTGTGGGCCGGATTTGTGACTATGATTAAAACTTTATATTTTTATCTTATACCAGGCATCCCAAGAATTTATCGCCTTTAAAACAAAAATTAGTGCAAACTATTATGTATTGTAGTTTTGCTATACTGACGGCGATGATCAACGGACATATCTAACCAACATAATTTGTTTGAAAGAAAATAAATGAGGTAGTATAGGAAATTATTGTTAAGTTTGTTATATTTTATAAATTATACAGCGATACTAAATGTAATTAGATGTTGTCTTACTTTCTCAACCAACAAAATCTCTGAAATGTTCGAAAACAGAACCTTCCATATACATAGAATGACTCGACCGTCAGCAGTAAATCAACATCTGAGGCAGTAAGAAGTTACATGGAGTGTTCTACCTGATCACAGTATCATTTGTGTTTTTCGCTTGATATCCTTAGTTGTATTTAATACATTAAATGTTATATTAATTCGAAATCTTTGAATTAGCTATTCTCATTGTATATTTGTATTACACCTTGCGTATTTTAGTGGAAATTACACATTTTATTGGTATATTATATATATACTGAACGGGACAGCTAACCGGCCCCCTGATATTCTATATATTTTCTCAAAAAGTATCAAAGCGAGTTGCAAAATAAGCATTTCGTGCCAACCAGATGCGCACGAGGAGTAATTGTGTAAAAGTTCGCAATCGGGTTATGTAAAATCAATATAAAATCATGTTAATGTCGTTTACAAATTTTGATAACGCTAAGCAATATTTTAGATATATTAAAGTGACGGGTTAACTGTTCCGTTAAATATATGTTTCCAGTCAATAATTGCAACTTGAAATTCATTCTCCCATTTTTATTGGTGCATGTTTGGGTAGGTAGGCTATTAATGTAGTTGATAGCTGTTTAACATTTTACTTACGTTTTCAAATTTTTTTATTCGGCCCAATAGAGACTGTTTAACTATTTGGTTATTCATTTGTTTGTCTCTTAATTTGATTTTAAAACATTTAGGGATACATGCTATGAGTGCTGAATACTTGGGATAATCTATTTATAACTGTATATAAGTATAAAATGTACTCAAAATGTGTAAAAGGATATATACATGGAGCCAGACAGAATAATATTGACTAGATGCGTTGTCGGAAACTGTTGTCATTTAATTAAGATTTTGAAAGAGACTGAAAATCATGAAAAAGCTTTATTCACCTTGCACTGTTTTGCAGCTCTTCAGTGTCTGGAACATCTCTTTGTACTAGAATACCTCTATTCATCTTTGCGGGATCTAACGCCCAGTTGGAAATACCAACAAATGCAACCTATAAATAACATTAGAAACAATGTAATGCCGAGGTCATTTGCGATAAAACAACCAAATTGCATTATCATCTCAAGACAAAACGCATTCTTAAAAGTTACAGAAATTTTAATTAAAATTGCATGATTTTAATTTTACTGAGTATACATATTTCTTAACATATGGGCAAAAACATGACGCAACATATCAATGTATAATTTGGTTCCAGATATCTGTAAGGCAATTCTGTACCAGTTTGAAATATTAACATGAATTGAAGATAGAGCTTATTCATGAACATATGAACTTGCCTTTTTGTAATCTTCTGGAGTTTCATCTCCTTGGCATCCGTCTTCAAGTAAAGGGTGCAATGTCTGTAACACGGCATAAATACAAATAGTTATAGTAGTTAAATAGTTTCGACATATTTTAAATATGTTTCTTCCAAACACCGGATATATATGTTAACATAAATGTTTTTGATTCAGTACTAACACACTCTTATTGACAAATAGTGTACACCACTTTTTTAACCAATACATTTACAGATGCCTATTCAAAAATAAATGTTCCAAAACGATCAACTTCACGAACAGATATAGGATTTTCTTTAAAAAAAATCATTTCTATGACATGAGCTGAATGCATTATGTTTTCTTCGCTAGTGATTACAGGGTCAGATTTTGTCATAATTTGCCAAATTGTTATTTTATGAATCGATTACGATTTACCGTTTGTATCAAATAATATACTCACTAGGTTACGAAGTCACGGTCTGTTACAACCATTTGATATCGTTCATTTATTAATTAATTATTGCAAAATTATGCCGTGCCTTCTTCAATTTAGAGTATACTTAAATATATTGTCAATAGTGTCATCAAATAAACAATACTGGTTGATACAAATTGTACTAAAACTTGACTATACAGAAATCTTAAAAATCCATAAAATCACTATATAATATGTTACCTTGAGTGGCATCCTTGGGCTATCCTCAGCCAATCCCACTTCATCCAATACAACTATGGAAACAAAACTGTCCAAGTCCTTGTCTTTCTGAAACTGCACACACTGACGAAATGTTCCTATAATTCCATCAGGTGTAGATAACGGACTACATTGGAATGAAACCATCTGAACCTGAATATAATTTATAAGAGTAATGCGAGCATCACTTGAACTATTTATAATCATTTCATTACGTTAATGTTAAACAATTTCATTCGATACTGCTGCATAAGTTTGAGGTATGGAATTTAAGTTACTATAATTTCATCATTGAACCAGGTGTTATTATTGATATTTTACGTTTTTTAGTTTTGATTTTGATATGTCAATTTATTAACTGAAACCGATACATAAATCAAACACATACTTGCTTTAACTCCTTGAATAGATCTCCACGGGCCGTCTTCCCTTGCATGGCATCCGATACAATGGTCTTTGCAAGCGATTTGGAACTTCCAGGTTTTCCCACAAGGAAGAGAGGAATGCGCAACTCAATGCAAACAATCATCATAAACACGTTTTCCTTTAACGCCATATTACGTGCGATATTTTTGTCTAGTTGCACATTGTCAAGAAAAACATCCTGACAGCTGTAACAGCAATGATTATAATATAAAAGTTAATATATGAGAGTTCGATCAAAGTATAAATACACGAATAAACGTATATCTGTTTAAACTACTTCTTTGGAATAATCACCATAATAAAACTATGGTAAAAATAAACAGAAATTCATATAAGAACAAATAACTAGTGTTATCATTATTTCAGAAGTTCAGTATGCAAGGTATTCATGAAGAAATGCACAACTAAATGCCTGAATAAACTTCTTTGGTATATGTTAATCATTATATGATCTGACAAAAACGAGCTGGGGGTGGCTAAACTGCTGGGTTATTCCGTAAACCAATTTGGACTAGGTTTTAATTTATTATATATACTAATTGTACATTAAAATGTCCGTAAGTAATTTCGTCGTTAACATTTATCTTGTATTTATGAAAACACAAACATCACTTGAATGTACAATCCTCGCGTGAGCGAAGTACAGATATAGCTATTAAACTTATAAGAAGCAGCAATAACAACTGTAATATTAGAATACTTACCAAACGATTTCACTCTCAATCTGCTCAGCACCTCCAGGAAGGTTGAAAGGATTTTCGAAAAACAGCGAAATGTGATCTCTGTATTCTGATCGTGTCTTTAGACAGGCATGATAACACACACCTAATGCCAGTACCAGCGATCTGGTGATGTCATCCAAGCGATTATCCTAAAAATGCATTTTATTTAAGATTGGAAATTACTTTCGAAATAAATATAGATTATATATTCCATCAGCAGGTGCTTAAGATAATTCACGCGATGTGAACCTCAAGACAATCATTACTTAAGAAGAACAATTACTTACTGATGTTCACAGTGTCACAGAAACAAATATATAAAAACGTTTAGTATACAAATATACTTTACTTCTTAAAACTTAACGATTGTACCTTCCTTTCTATCACAACTGCATCGGGTTCTGTTCCATCTGAATCATCTGATTCACTAAAGTCATCCGAGTGTTCCAAGTCATCTGGTGTAGTCCAAAGGCGGACCTTATCATCCATACTGTTGAACAGGGTTCTTCTGTTTCTGCTTTGGTGGTAAAACCAGCTCATGATATTCAGCACCCGATCCACATCACGCAGAGACACAAAACTGCACTCATTCTATAACAGTGACTAGATATAAGTGTGCCTACTTATCTGTATGACATACACGAACGAAAGTAACACACGGTATTTTTGTCCGTGCGATATTAATGAACACTTAATTAAATAGCTAATATGAATCTTGTGCAATATTTATAAGTATTATGTTTTCATTGATATATTAACTTCATGTTTTTCAGCGTCAATATCAGTCTGCTTGTACTGAAAGTATGAAAGGGTCATTCTCTAGATTTATGCTTTCAATTATTTACTGCAAATTCTGAAATTGTAAATAAATGTCATTCATCAAAGTACAACATTTATGCTCTAGAAAATAGTTACAACTTTTAATGATATCGTTTTCAGAACACATTGTAATACAGCCTCTTATTATACGAAAACTAGAAAATATATATATCAAAAACTAATGTACCGCAGTTGTTCTTTCAATTATATGCGTATATCAAGTCACCATTGAAATGCTGGCATCTATGTATGGATATACAATTATATTTCTAACATACCCTTTGCATTCGCATGTAGTTCTGTGATGCAGTTAATATAGAACTCAGAACTTTCACTAGACCAAAACTGGAAGGCAGCCTTTCATCTTTAATCTAGAAAATAATATAATATTAAATCAAAACTGATGTCCATTACAGTTATCTCTTTAGTAAGAAATTAGAAATATCAACATATGACTGCTATGATAATATACTTTGAACTATGCAATGAATTACTATAACCGACTATTATACCATGATTGACCATGATATATTTTCATGATCAGGCGATTAACTTTCTGCCAAACAAAATGATTGCTCTTTTAGAAATAGATGGGAGAATATGTTACATGCTTAGTGATTTGGAGAATATGGATTCGGGAAAAACGTGAAAACAGTGGTAAAATGCAGAAACAACTAGGAACCATGTTATAGTTTACGCTACACATAAAACACGAGAATATTAGTGATATTCATATATATGTATATATTACAAAATAAAATGTATATCTAAAATTCATACATTGTTGTGATTACGTAAAATATACACCCACGCCACTTACATATCGTCTAACCATCTGGCGAATATAAAGATCTTCAACATCTGTATTCAATTGTCCGAAATCCCAAACAAGGGGCAGTACACTCTGTGGAAGTGGTTGTACACGATAAACGAGGCGACGCATCGGCACGCTTCCCAGTCTGTCTGTCGTTTCAGCTGCACCAACATGGTAACCGAGTCCAGCTTGCTCCAGTTTTCTTATCAATTCATCAGAGTGTCTTAAAGTAATAATAGAAACAAACATCAAAATGCAATAAAATAAAGTAGAGTGTGGTTTTGTAAAAAAATTACATCACATTTTGTATGCTTCCTAAACCTTTGAATATATATTAATTAGACCTGAAAATAATGAACAATTGTAATTGAAAATTATCAAAATATCAATCTAAAACATCCATATTACTACTATTTATAGGCTACGGTATTTACTTTAGTTGGATTCTTTGAAACAAATAGAATAAGCAAACAGAGAAACATTGTACAGAGACACATGTTTGCTGAGGGACTAAGGATTTCAGCAATATCGTTAAAATATACTTAAGAAGTCAACATCTTACCGAATTTGAATTTAATTTTTTGAAACAATATAGTCGGACTAGTTAACATCTTTCATAGTTTTAAGCACTATATTAAGGGAAATATATGAATAAAAGAGATATTGTTTACATGAGTAATATTTCTCATGCATCTATGAAAAACGTTCAAATACGTTGTTCCAAATAACAACAAATATTTATTTTATTTTTACCACACGTGTAACTGTGGTGCTATTGTTTTTAATGCACTTTTCGATCAATTATTTTCTTACTTCTTGTATGGGTTACAAGCGGCAACCATTTTCAAATTCTCACACAGGTCTAAACGTTTTCCCTCCATCCTCTTATCACACATGATTTCCTTAATCAATCCAATTGATTCTGTCGTGTTTGCTTCATCAAAAAACAGAACAGTAAATACGTGTTTTCCATGCTTGGCAACGTTTTCCCTTGCTATTTTCTCCGCTTCTCTAACTGTCCGAATGATGTCTTTATCCGTAGTCCCACCGTGTACCTTAAATATGCAATCCATTTTATTAACATTGATTGACTTTGGTAATGTTCATGTAGATATTTTAGAAAATGATAGAATTAATTAGTGAAAAAAAGCAAGAATTGTCACAAACAAATTAAAGTAAAGTGTAAAGATGATAAAAGGGGCTAGTACTTTACCTTTTACCATTAACCTGGAGCTAAGTAAGACATTCAGAAACTATTGCAACCACCACTTGTCAAAAATAAAATATATGAACATATATGTATATATAGAACAAAGCTAAATTAATTCCAAACGAAAAGGAACGTTTATTCTAATAAAATATTTGCATTCAATAAAACACAGACACAACAACAGAAACAAACGATATATTCTTATCACAAAAAAGGTGCTACACACATAATAGATATGTGGCACTAAAATAACCGTCTTGAATTGAGCCCTAGAAAAAACTTTATAGGGCAAAAACATTGTACAAAGTTTTTTTCTAGTCAACGAAGCTCTACTGTAATAACTATGTAATAACTATGTTCACGAATTTAACATTTTACAAAATACTTAAAAATTTACATATTTTTTATTGCACACAACATTATAATGAAAAAATACCTTCATGAGTATCATATTCTGAACGTGAATTCCAGGCCGTGTCTGCAAGGCACACATAAACTTTATAAGGCGCGTTTTACCGCAACCAGTCTCTCCCATGATAATTACCGGAATGTCACATCTAAAATATAAGGGTAGATTTTTTATAAAAGAACATTAATCAATATATTAGATTTTTGTTTCTTTCAATCTAATATTTCGAAATTAATCAGAAATACAATATATTTATATCATAAAGACAAAATGTTTATTTCAGTTTCTTAATATAGGCCTATATACTCATTCTAAAAACAATCATATAGTATTGATAGTGTTGGTGTATTTACCATACTATAGTGTTGGTGTATTTATAATTCTTAAAGTCAGTAGAAGTACACGTGTAGTAGATTAAGAAATATAGACCTATATGATTTAAGTATTTGTTTGCAAAATAAAAAAATAGGACCAACCGGAGACGTCATGACCATATATATTTTATATCAGTAATTGTGTAGTTATATAAAATATTTATGAAGAAAGAAATTTTATTTGCAATTAGTCAATAGGCCATTTGCCCATGCGAACATATACAAAACAGGAATACATTTACATACATGATGCAACACATACTGTATTACAATGTTGTGTAAAGAAAAAGAGAAATATCGTGTATAAGTAACGAAAATGTGCATGCATATGTACATATATAAAACATATATACCAGATACATGTTAGTCAATTGGTTTTAATTATGAGATGACATTTAATCAAATCCATCCATAAAAATGTGTGGGAAAATCAAATGCGGGAAGTACAGCCATGTTTTCTTGTAACGGAGAAAGTACATGTACGCTTTTAAGCCCAAATCAACATGTTTACAGACAGACTTTCTTTTCAGACTGAACATTGAAATATAAATTTATTTCATGTAATTTAAAAATGAACATGCTTAACACTTTATTAATGCATATAACACATGTTATAACACAAGTACTTACTTACACATACATACCATATGCATATACATGTACACATTCATACGTATATATATTTTACATATATATTAAATACAGTTTAAGCCAGAGACACGGTAAAACTAAAACATTAGTGTTATGTATTTTCAACAGTGTTCTTCTTTTTAAAAGATTTAAAAATATACATGCTTAAATTTCTAATTACATTTTCATCTTTACTGCCAAAAAGTTGTACCAGCTTATATTACCAGCTTTGCTCTATACCAAAAGTATTTATTTTTAAATGTTCTACGTAATTCTACATATAACGAACACTCCATAATAAAATGATATTCATCTTCAATTGTTTGACAATAGTTGCATTTTCTATCTTCAAAAGGGTTATTTCTCGGTCTATTTCAGATTCTATTTTAAGGTGGTGCGATGAAACGATTAATCTCGTAATTACTACCCTTAATTTGAGTATATTTATACACTTCAGAAAAAATTGATAGTCGAAAAAATAATAGTTTCCTTAAAAAATCTTTCCAAGCGTTCATGCCAAGACTGAAGACTAGTTTCTTTAATTCTTTGATTAAATATACTTAAGAAAATGTTTATATTACTAACACCTTGTGCAAGTCAGATATGTAGATATAGAAAGTAAACGTGTTTAAGAAATATATCGATGCGAAACGTGGGTGTGTTTTAAAATAAAGAAACTATACTGACAGTAGAGATGTGGTATAAAACATGGTATGATACCTGAATCTCATATATATAGCCAATATTTTCTTTACGTTATCTGTCGTCAATTCGTACGTATTGTCTGGATCCGGATCAACATGGTGTTTATCAATGCCCATCACGCTACACAATTTTTCGATCTTCTCGTTTCTGGAATGCCGTTATAAATTATATAAGTATACTATCGAGGATATAGTAAACCCAGAGTCAGTTAATTATACCATCTTGCTATTTTCGTTTTTTGTCCATTAACTATTAACAAATATCGCTTAATAGATCTTAGTTTTTTAATTATGGCATTATGTTATGAATACACTCGTAAGCATAGAAGGTTATGAAAGGTTTTGTTATATATGATCAAGAACATTAAATTGTCCGATGTTTTTTTCTCTGTACTTTTAATGTTCTTTTTTTATCTGCTAATGTATACGCAATGTACGATATCATAATAAAATATTTCATAAACTACCTGTTTAAATCGTCAAAGTTCTCTTGTAGGTTTGCTTTATTCCTAATAAGGGATTGGTAGAGAGGTTTGGACATTATCCCCTTTTCCAAAACCTGACCTGTCTGTTGATCTATTAGATTTCGTGTTGTACGCTCAATGTTGAAGCCGAGGAATGTAAATGTTTTGTCAGAATTGAAAAACAAGTATGGGTGAGGACTGAAAATAGTAAGATGAATTTCAAAGTGAATAATGTAAAAAGGTTTTTAAAAAATATAAGACGTTATTGTTGAAAAATATATTTATCTTGATTCTTAGAACTGTTTTATCTATTTGGAAGGGATACTCTGTGTTCAACGTTGTCATTTTAATTCACAATGGTTAGACTGTTAAACATGATACTTGTTACCATAATTTGGTTCTCCATTATCTGTTATTATTGACGCAATGTACGGTATTATAAAATATGTTATAAACTACCTTTTTAAATCGTCAAAGTTCTCTTTCTGCTTATTCCTGATAAGGGATTCTTAGAGAGATTCGGACATATTGCTCTTTTCGAAACAAAAATCAGGGTTTGCTCATAACAAATGTCTATCAAAACATACAACATTATTGTCGATAAATTGACGCATATAACTTGCATGAAGCGCTCTAGTAATTTAACACATGTTTCTTATTCTTTCAAAACAGTACATCGACTTCTGTGTACCTGCTTTCCCATGTACGTCTCATTTGATATCCCTGAAGAACTTCTTCACTTTCATCCACGTTCGTGTCTGCATCATCTGCGTTTATCTCTTCCTCAATTGTATCAGCATGTTTATTATACACAATTCCCGGCGATTCTTCGCTCATTTTTAAAGATCGAGTTGAGAAATCCTGAACAGAAATAAGAAAATGTAATTATCGTTTGTATGACAAACAGTTTTACATATTTCACAATCATCTCGATAGTTACTGTGTCGACGTTTGCTGAGAATTCGATTGAACGTACTCAAATAGCAGGAGTTGGGGTGGGGGGCAATCGCTATTTTTGCCAAACAATTCAAGGACTATAACTTTGGAGTTACAAGGGACATCGGACTCGTAAGATAATAACCCGGCAGGGATAGTTTTATTTCCACCGTCTCTCCATCAACAAACGAAACATTAACGTACACAACCCCATGTTGCAGAAATAGATATTAAAATTGGATTTCATTATTATTAAATATATTTCAGGACTAATGAGTAGTCACGTTGTAGATAAGACATTATCACATAGATGTGAAATAATGCTGTACTTACTCTCGACATCTGTATGAGGGACCTCAAAACAAAGTCAGAGAACCCTGGAAGATCTTCTGCGGCAGCAACACTAACAAAACTGTTTTCTTCGAAGTCACATAACTGTGTATTTAAGAACCATACAAAATGGTGAAGCTCCGCCCATGACGGATCCTGTATGCCACAGTGCCTGCTCAGAAAGATTGTTTTGATATTTTTCATGCGCATATTATAAGAATTTTACATGGTTTGATATTCGGTTTGAAAAACATATCGTAGTTGTACTCGATAAGTTGTACTCGATGAACTTGAAGCGGGATGAAGTAATTTAGATAGCCTGCCTAATCATTTAATATAAGGTCCATGTTCATCTCAAAGAATTCACAGGGAACGCGCATAGCGGATTAATGTGTAGAACATTTACTTGTCTGACAGAATATATGATTATATTTTATAACAAATCTTTGAAATGACAGTTTTCTATTTAATTGCACAGTAAGATGAACTTACATGGCTAATAGTATCTCTGTTATTAATATACTGGACAAAATTAACATCTTACACATGAATATCCTGTCAACTTAAAAATTACCTCAGAAGTGTTTGAATACAAAGTTCGGGAGTTCCTTCTACTTTCTTTGGATCTATATTTTGTACATAAATAGTTCTGTCCTGTCTCAACAGGTATTGCAATGGGCGCTGGTAAATTGGGCTCTCGAACAGCTCTCTGTCAAACAATTGGTCACATTCCCTAAAATCTGAGATAAAAATTGCATAAAGCTCTTCTGTAAGTATGTAATTCATATTTAAAAGTATAGGTACGACTGTTTGTGTAACTGGATGTATGATATGTTTTCCTCTGATTTTGATGTCATTTCAATCGTAGATTTTATAAATAGTTATTATTATTGCAAACGGTGTTTATATGACATAGCATACGTTATGTGCTTATAATAGGGTCCTTTTAACAGAGCAATATAACTTTACAGCAGTATTTCATTCCATACTATTAAACTGAAATACTTTTTAAAAAGCCCCAAAGGCTCATACAGTAAAAAAATTAGTTTCATCGAGCTTATTCACACTTGTTCAAAAACAGAATATCGCTTAAACAAGTACAGCAAGGGTGTTATGGGTATTGCATATATATTACCCACAATGCGCATGCATTATAAAGTTTATTGTCTTCTATGGCTATGGTCGGTTCCTTCCGAAAACAATGGCATTATCTAAGAGTAAACTCTGCAAATGTCCAATTTTTAACACCTGTATAGACATTAACATATTATTAAAGAAACAAGTTTGCTGCTTTTAAAAAGCATCAAATGGTTAGGTCTTATAAACGATGTGGCAATTAAAGTGAATGAATGTGTAAGTTTGGTTCCTTGTACAGGGTACTGAATACACGGTTGATACTAAATCCCGACAAAGTTCCGGCTGACACAGCGAATTTCCAGCTGCAGGTGTGCCTGATAGTAACTTTTATATTTAAATGTACTGATCTCAATCATTGTGTATTGCCATTTACATATTTAAAAAGAAACTTACCTTATATATTGTCTAACGTACTAACTGCTATGTTCTATACATTTTACTACTGTGATCATAATATATTTTAAAATAATTTGTATCCATATTTTAAATAATTTGTGGATATATTAATTTTAAAAACAACAGTTAAAAATTACTGTTTTTCCAAAACTTGTGCATGTTCGGCGATATATCTGATTCTGACGACGTGCTGAAAATATGTCACACCGGTAAACTATCTTTATATTGCTGTTGTATCGAGTAGAATAAACAACTGTAGCTGTTTAATTTTGTTATTATTTCCTTTTTAAGGGTTCAGCATATTATAATAATTGAGTAAATACATCGATACTTGAAAATTATTTACATTAACACGGCAGGAATCTGTCAGAAACGGCGATAAATTGTCCACAAAAAAAAAGTTTTAAGACCTCATTTAAGCAAGGAGTTTTAGAAAAAATCCTTGATTTAAGGCATTATCATGCAAAGAACAATTCATAGTGATTTCAATTAGTGCATTAAAATGTCACAATCAATTACTACACACATCGCATTTGAATTTTCCTTTTAGCCGGAAAGTGGTCGGAACATGACTAGGTTTTAATATCAACAGCGGTTTGTACATTCCCATGATGCACTGTTTTGAAAAACAATGGAGACCTCCATGTGGCGAATGCCATGTTTTTAACACGTGATCGTGACGTTTTAATATGGCAGCGCCCAGCGTCAATTTCTAAACTAACCCTTATATAGGGTTCGGTCGCTCATGCGACCTAACCAAAAAACTATGTAATAGCAGACACACATATCCTAAGACACAATCAAGAACGCTGACAGCAATAACAACAGCCGTTACCACCTCGGACTGTCAGTGCCAACTCCTTAGGTAGGAAGAGATTTAAACCTGATTTACAGATGTTCCCAATTTTGCATTTTGCATATCTTACAGGTTCACAAGCATGCATGTATATTTTCGGCAATCTTTTACTTTCAATTAAATGCAATACAGTAGTTTATTCAATTGCAGACTGTATAGTTTAGCAGTTTATACAATGTGATATATACAGTATTTGTCACTTTAAAACTAACATGGTATAACATACCTCGAGGTCTAATACCACGGTATATGTCGAGACTTTCCAAAGGTGATCGACAAGTCATGTCTGGTAAGATGGACAGTATTTGATGAAAATACAGACATTCGCCAACCTAAAGTAACATAAAAATTATTTTTGATATATATTTGTTATTGCATTGCTTGGATACACCAAATATAACCTGTGTTGAAAACGACGTTAATCCCTATTCAGAAACAATCTCATAATAATCATTTTAATTAAAATAAAAAAATAGTCAGCATGTAATATGGGTTGTTAGGCATGCCTAAAACAGTTCATAACAAAATCGGATCCCATAGCTCTTAAATAGTTATATATCATATGTGTACAGTAAACGTTGTTACTAAACGTGGAAATACAAAATACATCACTGTTCGTCACCCGGATAAAAGTTTATCATATCTAAGCGGTACAGTATTGATGATACATTTTGAGCATACACTAGAAAACGTTAAACTTCTGTTGAACATGATGCATACTAATTCAGCTAAACACCTTCTACACGCTCAATAATATCAGGTGATGACATATATTACAAACCTTTTGGTCAGACGTTTGTGTCACTAATGGCATTGTTTCTATGAGGTAGAGGTCTGTAGACGATTTCCGCCATACATAACCCGTGGTGTCCATTAGGCAGCCCAGAACGAGTAGATTAAATAGCAAATAGTCTACACCATAGTGTACCTAGATAATATATATTGAGTATTATCACAATTTATCACACTTTATAGACAACAAAATAAGAAATGAATGCGCAAAAAAAACCCTCAAGCTTTTTATTAAATTATTAAGGTTTTAATTAATTATTAAATAAACAAATAATACAGAAAAAATAAGTTTGCAGCCGCCGCCAATGTTTTATTTATATTCTTAGTTTTACCATGATAAGACATTTTTTTAATGTTTCTAATTTTAATTCAATTAAAATAGTAATTTCATGAACAGCTAATCATTTAACTGCTATGGCTAGCCAATACTTGAATTAATAAATAAAAACACAACTTTCTTAATTTATTCAACATTTCTGTACGTGTAGTTTAAATTACACATGCCATTGAATACATGTAGCAGTAAAGGCATGCTATCTAATTATATGTAATTTAAGTACACTGTTAAGTAATTTATTGAATATATGGGATCTATACATGCCATAAGATATTAAACAATCATTAACATATATCATGATAGTTATTATGTTACAATTTTGAGATTTATACACAACAACAGAAATCATTGTACAATTGTTAACTTGATAAATACTTCATAAGCCAAGTCCAAATGGAAGATGCGTGGTACAACATCTTCTTCAGGGTGATCTGTGTGTTCTAGAAATCTTTCAATCACATAATGCATATCGATGTGTTTTTCTTGCAGTGGAATGGTAACGTTATCTGCCTGTATTCTTTCATCGTTCAAACGCACAAGTGCCGCCTCTCTACGCTCCTTGTACAGTGTCTTACCAACTCCTGATCTCCAGGATTTGATCAGCCGGACACTGGATCTTTATTATTAGAAAACATGATTTTGACACATAATGGGAAATAGCAAATGTGACTGCTTAATAGAGGCGACTGCTAACACAGATTTGACTGTGTTTTCATAACTCAAATTAACTTCTAAACACTAGAAGATACGAAGAAGGAAACTAAAGATGGTATTGAGGACCAAGACCTTAACCTGTTTTTGCCAATTTACCGATCTTTGTACAATTGATTTAAAAATATATTCGTTTTTATTCATGTAAAATGGAAGCGACATTAAATGTATTGACACCTACCACTTAATTACGATTAAAATGAGTTTATTTTATGACACATAACATGAGGCAATACTTTGTTGATATGTTTCACCAATAAACGATCTTAGTTTAAAAAGTAAGCGTTTTTTTTTCATTTGAAATTCTTTATTTCCAGAATAATTGAAAATGTTTGCAAAGAACCGTAGTTTTACTCTTAAAGACATTATCTTTGTTTCGTTATTTATGATTATTAAGTAATTATACTATTATACGGTGTTTATGTTGCGAACACAACGCAAAGGTTTTAAGATTAGAGCTAAACATGAGAAGTGATTGGATATTTTCGGTTAACAACGAAGCAGTTTTAAAGGACGAGTTTAATTAAATACTTAATTCATGTTACTTTTTTTATAAACTATATTTGAAAATATTTAATTAAATTTATTAATTTTACTCTGGTGATATTTCCATTGGACATTTAAAGGCGTAATATTTTGATTAACAGTAGTAACATTCGACATTGATTAAATAGAGAACTACCTATCGGTGTCAACAGTGGCTGCGGGTTTCACCCCATAAGCTTGCTTTCCAATTCTCAGTTTCAATGCCAAATGTTCACGTAGTTGAATTTTGTTGACTGGAATAGGTGGGCGGCGATATTTATCTAGGAATGAGACAATCCTAGACCGATATTCATTATCTGACCCACACAACACAAACAAGCGATAGTTTGTATCTGAAATGTTAAAAGACATATATTGAAAAAACAACAACATTACATTACAGCTTGTTCCCGAGTCTTATACGTTTGACTGAGTGGTCTATAGAGCAATCTTATTTTAAAAAACACGCGTGGTTCCTGGTTCCTAATAAGCATAAATACATTGCTGTTCTCTGTCATATTCATTATTGTAGCTAAATTACTAACATATCTGTAATTCAAGGGTGCCAAATGAGTGATGACAAGATTAGAGCCACTTTAACTCATCCATGTACATGTCCTAAAAACGATAATATGAATACCGGATAGAATTTGATGAAACTGTTTAATAATGCATGCATCAAGGTAATAGGTACATTCCCCGTATTCATTTGTAAATATTATTTTGTTTTCAATATGTATGTAAGTCCATCATTGATTTTCTTTCTTATTTATTTAATACATGAAACATTTTGACTTGACATTCATAGAGAGACCCAAAGCAAGAATGGAACCTACAGTTTATTGTTTGTTGGCATCTGCAATGCCAAAATACCATCAGAAAAGTTGGGGTCATGTTTCATCTAAGATACATTTTTCTGTTCACTGTGTAAACTTTTGACAAAGTGAAAATAGATTCCAGAAATATTGTATGCATACTCCTATTTTAAAGCATCAGTTTTATTTCCAAATTCACATTTCAAGTATGACATTGATTTCAAAATGTTTCAAATACATCAATATTGTCATTCAGATCACAAAATGAACATTGAAATAAGGAAAATACATTTTTTGAATAAGAAGAAATAAGGATTATTTATTACCGCCGTTATGCGACTAATCCACTAAAGCAATTATTTTTTCTAATGGTAATGAAATCCGGAATCGTCTTTCTTTTTGGCGTAATATAGTCCATACACGACCATTGATATGTAGATAACACATTTTTACAACACAAATATTTTGATCTCCCTAATTTTCCTGAGCATTCTCATTTTTGATCAAGTATGAAAAGTGTTTATCACTCAACCAACATTATGAGCGGATAAACTTATGTTTATGGTCTTATGCTTATTTACGATATAGATTTAGTAAAATAAACACAAAACTTAACATCTATTGGACATATGCTTACTTATATTATTAATAATTCAACATATCATTAGTCAGATCATGGTATTCCGAACCAAGTCGTTATTGAAGTCATTATATTTTATAGGTATACAATATAACAACATTTAAAAGTAACTAACTACCATGAGATAAACAAGGCGACCACTAGTAGCTCATTCTAAGTAATTGTATTTGATTTTATCAAAACTACGTTATTGTTGCAATTTATTTTGCGATTTTTTAAAATATTTTGTAGTTTGTTTATTTGGAAAAAAAATGTATAGCACTTTGGGGTATATATATATGTGTATATCTACCTTTGCAATTTGCATCCAGTATGTATTGTTCCAAACATTTCTCTGCATTTTCACTGACTTCAAATTGAAGCAAGTCTGCATTCAAAAGACAATGTATCTTTCGCTCTCTACCAAACAGAGCTCTTCTCCAAAATATGTCCACCTAAATATTTTCGAATATTTAACTGACAAATAGCTTTTCATCCGACATTTTATCGCTTATAACAATGCAACAATTTGATGTAACACATATGTAAAAACGTATATCAACGTAGATAACAGGAAACATTTTATCTAACTGACAACAACTCGATTTTCATAGCATTGCAAATTCATATCGTAAAAAACAAACGATTTGTGATAGTAGATTATATCTAATTAAACAATACCATGGAAGCAAGGAACGCAATTACAAACATGATTAGATACGGGGTGACCATCTTGGAACTGTCAGCAGCGAACCAATAATGTCGGATGCATTTCATGATAAAACATGTGTATACCAATGCCATAGTCAGAAATTATGTGAATGTCTTTATTGCTTTGGACGTAAAATTATGAAACTGTTAAATACATGCCATGTAGTGTAGATAATTGTACAAAATAAGTTAACTTTTGTTCAAGGGAGACAATCCAGTTTTAATAATGTATATATGATTTTGTGACTTACTTCATCAATAGTTGTTTGTTCTGTACACATCAATATTTCATCAGACTGCGGTAACAGCTGGTCTCTCTCTAACATATAAAGGGACAGCGCTGTATTGAGCACATCTCCTGGAATTAATATTTAAAGGGGAAGTGAGAAAAATAAGTATCGAATTTTTTTACATTAAATTACATAACTAGTTACGAGTAGCAAACATCACTGGTCTTTTGCTAGTAACACCATTGTATATGTCTCTATATTATGAAAATCACGCTTTGAGTATCGAAAAAGCACCTCTCTTCTGATTGGCTATTATGCTGTCAAGTACTGGATAGTGTTAGTTTTGGATTCCATATGACAAAGCGAATAATTTTTTTTTTAATTATTATTAATATTATAATTGTAAAAGTTGCCACTACCAAAGAGTAAATATATGATTTCACCATTAGTATTTGATTTACAGTTGCCTCAGTTATTTCCTTCCGATTATATTTGGGCGTACGCAATTTGTTAAGATAAGGTTACTGTGATAGGACAGGTAGTTCTTACTTACTCTTACTTACTTTCTTACTTACTTACTACTTACTTACTAATATACTACTAACTTACTTCTTTACTACGTAATTACTTACTTTCTTACATACTTACTTACTTACTTATTTACTACGTACTTACTTACTTACTTATTTACTACGTACTTACTTACTATTTACTTTCTTACTTACATACTACTTAGTTACTTACTACTTACTTACTTATTTACTACGAACTAACTTACTACTTACTTATTTACTTACTTACTTACTTATTTACTACATACTTACATACTACTTATATATTACTTACTTACTTATTTATTTAAAACGTACTTTCTTACTTACATACTACTTACTGACGTACTACTTACTTCTACTTACTTACTACTAACTTACATACTACTTACTTACTTATTTACTACGTACTGATATACTACTTACATACTTACTACTTAGTTACTTACTTACTTACATACTACTTGCTTACTGACTTATTTACTTATTTACTACGTACTTACTTACTACTTACTTACTTACATACTACTTACTTACTTATTTACTTATTTACTGCGTACTGACTTACTACTTACTTACTTACATACTACTTACTTACATACTACTGACTGACAGACTGACTGACACTGACTGACTGACTGACTGACACTGACTGACTGACTGACTGACTGACTGACTGACTACTTACTTATTTACTTACTTACTTACTTACTTACTTACTTACTTACTTACTTACTATTTACTGACTTTCTTACTTCTTACATTCTTACTTACTTACTACTTACTTACTATTTACTGACTTTCTTACTACTTACATTCTTTCTTACTTTACTTTACTTTACTTTACTTTACTTTACTTTACATTCTTTCTTACTTTACCTTTACCTTTACGTTACGTTACGTTACGTTACGTTACTTTACTTTTACTTTTACTTTTACTTTTACTTTACTTTACTTTACTTTACTTACTTACTTACTTTATAACAATCTTAGATCAAGCCTGGAAATAAAGCCTGCTCTATGCTCACAATCACAGTAATTATACGATATCATATGTGTGCCTTATAACATACCTTTCTCCATATTACAATAACATTTTTATAGTAAACTATTATATTTTTAAGGTATATATCTACCTGGAGAACAGACAATAAGGTTTGGCTTTGCTTCATAATATCCCGATGGGATGGTTCTGTCTATTAATGATGGCCCTGTAAGGAGAGAATGGGATACACATCAGTATTAGCTTGTATTTTTGTACAGTTATCAAAGTAAGTATACAATTACTCTTTAATGCCAATCGTTGCATAACTAATCAAAATGATCGTTCCGATAGTATACTCCATGTAGACATCATTCAGTTAAATAATAGAAAATAGTATTATAATACCTGATAAAGGAGGCAAAGAAGAAGAACAGAACAGAAAATAGAAGACTCGCTTTAATTGAGTGAATAAGGAGTTATACAGCACCGCTAACTCCCTTTTGGACCGTGCTGAAAGGTATTCCATTTTAGAATAAATTGGAATGAACTTTATGTTTCCAATGAATCGGAAACAATAGCAACACTGTGTCAAGATGCGGGTGCGACTTTCAACGGCCGTCGCACTTACATGTTATACCGATGTTGTGATAATCAGTAGTATCTGATAAAAGCATTCATTGGAAGCACAAAACTACGGTTTCCTATTGGGACTATCGCGGCATATTTATTATCTTTAGAAAAGTCAAAACAACGAAACAACGATGGCGAAAAGTCGAAATTATTTTAGTTTCGACTTTCAATCGTAGTTATGACTTTTCACCATCGTTGTTTCGACTTTTTACCATCGTTATTTCGTTGTTCCGACTTTTCGCTATCGTATTTTCGTTATTTCGGGTTTTCGACTCTTCTTAATTTAATAAATATGCCGCAATGGCCCCAACGGGACACCGTATAAATCGCATCGTAGATGTTTAATGATTAATTATGTAGCTTATTTTTCAATGCAATACACACTTTTATACACACAGCCACATATAAATTAATAGTTGTCCAGCTGTATTACCAATTACAATCTACATGTTAAACTTTATTTTTCTATTAATACCAACAAATAGTATAAAAATACAGTATCACAAAATAAAATTGTAAGTAAGCATTTCCAACGTCATCGTTTGGCTTATTTCCGAACATCAAAATGCAATCTAAAATATGAGTTTAGTGTTTTGTTTTATATATATATATATGCCTACCGTTCTGAAACAGATGTTTTAGGATAAGTCCAAGATGTTCCAGATTAAGATAATCTGGTATATTTGACGTGATCGACTCGATAAACTGTTCCCACAACTGTTTCAGATTTCGCAGAAGTGGCTCAGCTCCAACTTCTCTGTAACATATTTTATATAAATGCATGTTATACTAACATAAAACACGACATTATTAAAAATAAAGATTAAATTAAAATTTATGATAACCTTGTTGGTCTGTAGCAAATTAGTTTACCATTTAACCATTATAAGTGATATACAACTCACTATTTCATAATTTAAGCTAGTTTACGGTGTTCACATCTGACATCTGGTATAAATTATCAAATATCTGTACACATGTACTATGAAGTCTCAGCTTTCGATTTAGCTTTGTTTTTTTTAATATATTACCAGTGTCTCGTTAACAGCGCGCACCCTGGTGGTACGTTTTTTTCGAACGAGTTTTGCCTTTTCTCCCTTATAAAATAGTCAATTCTAGTTAAAAATTGTTTTTGATAACATTTTCTAAATTATTTATTTTATTTCCCGAGTGTGATAAGACTGTAACTTTTATACAAATAAAACACAAACTGTTTTATAGCTCATGTGAATGATATCATTTATTTGAATAAGTGATATATTTGATTTGTAAGCAAGAAAAAACATACCGATCCCTGCAGAAAGCATTTCTTAATGAATACCTGATGGCAGAATATATTGGATTTTCGAAAGAAAAATTGAACCTGTAAATATTTAATAAGAATGGTATATACATTTAATACAACATTTATTTATTATTTGAAAAACTATGTCTATTAAAATGTCCATCCTGAGGAGAAATCATTGTTTATAATCCCATTGAATAGGTGGTATCGATACTGTTTATTTGAATGACTGATTTCAATTCTTTAAAATGGACGAGTTATATCACCAAATGAAAAAAAGTGATATCACCTATTGAAATGAGGGATGAAATTCATTTACACGATTGGGTTAACGTCTATTTAAATGAAGTGTGTGTGTGTGTGTGTGTGGGGGGGGGGGGGGGGGGGGTCGAGAAGGATCCTCTGCTTTTGTTTTTGGCTAATTCATAAGTTAACATGTTGTTTATTAGTAAGTAGTGATTGAATTATAACACTTTGCTCGGTTTCAATAAAACACTCATATATTACAGGGCATACATATTAAAATGCCAAAATCACGGTGGTGAAGCCACGTGGCCATGCAAAACTAGTATTTATTTTGCAAACAAGTGCAATCGATGCACCGATGATTCATCTCTATAAAGAGACGGCGTTCGTCTTTGTTTCGTGAGATTTTTAAAAAAATATTAATGAAGTTATTCTGCAAACATTTTACCTGAAGTTAATACAATAATTTATTTTTTTGGGTAAGGACATAAAAAGTTTTATTATAAGGATAACAATAGATATAACTAACTAGAACATATATATGGAAATACACACCTATGTGCAGTAAGGGGAATGATTAAATCAATAATGAAATAATGGTTAATGTCTTGCCATTCTAAACGTTTCGCATGAATATACGATGTCGTTACTAAAGAAACAGACCGGACACGAAATTGTGAACATCCTCTTTCATATAAATACATAAAGGGAAATCATTATTTAAACATTGAAGGTAGAGTTACGGAACCTTGGCATCGCACATTGATTGATCGCTTACGGAGATAAAAATAGATATGTAAAACGTATGTACAATTCAAAAGACACAGTCACCATAACACCACAAACACGCTACCTATAAAATAATATTAATAAAAAGAATATACAAACATTCAAATTGAATGGGCCATCACCTTTTTTTTTAATAACATCTGTTCTGATAAAAGGTTCCATCGAAAACTCATAACACTTCTAATAGAAGCTATAATGAGTATGTTCACGAGAGAAAATCGAATATGAATTCCCCATCGGCACTGGTTTAAGAAGTATAGTTTCTATACTGAACATTATTTAAAAAGATATATGATTTCAAGGAATCAGTATTACTAACAATACCGAGTCATAGACGTCTTCAACGTTATGTGACTAACATTACAGATCGGACACAATATTTAGATTTGACAGACAGACAGGGTAAAACTTGTCTCCACCATTATTAAAGATTTGAATGGTGAAATATTTCATATATGCTGACAAACAGAAATATGGATACGTTTCCCCATGTTTTGATTGGTCAATAATGCAAGGAAATAATTGAATGTTAAAACTTACTTTAAATCAGCAACAAGTGTGCTTATTTTGCTATCGATCATTGCCTGTACAGACAGATTGGATGTGTTGCGTCTGCTGAAATGTTGTTCTTGATTGTCAGCATCATGTTCTACAAAGTCCTTATCTCCAAAGTTACTATGTTCTGTTGCTGCATCAAAAATTTGTTCTTCGTCGTCATCACAGTGATCCATGCACCAAAGGATGCCTGGAATACGAATTACAGTGCTATTCACGTAGTTTACGTGTATAATGTCTTACGATCGGCTTTGTTTTACATCGACACCTAATTATAATTACCAGTGTATGAACAATTTATTATATTTATGTAATAGGTTATTATGACATCAAATTAGCAATAGAAACGTGGCAAGAAATGTATTTCATTTTGATTTTGAAGCTTCCATAATAATAGTAGTAAAGCCGAGTTATTCTAGTTTCTAGTCAAAATAAAATTAAATTGTCTGTGTATCCATAGCGACTCTTCATATAAAACCGGATACACTTATATAGATATTTTGATTAATTTACGTTTGAATTCCAAGTGATAATGAATAATTTGTTTTTTTACCATCTGATGCACATTCTGGGTCAGAAAAATCTTTAGACATTTGTCCTACAGCCTTTACAGCTAAACTTCTATCATATCCTGCAGTGACTAATTCCTGTATAAAGGACAGTATATTCGCATTCCTTGTCTCTTCTTGAACTTTGCTACTGCTACCAGTACAGCTTGTTTTATTCCAATCATGTAGAGAATCTGGTTCGTCAGTGTCATCATCTGGTTCTAGTTCTGTCTTTACTGCACTCATTGCACTCGTCACATCATCTGTGTTGTATAATAAAAGAGTTACGCATTAACATTGATAACTGGAGATATTACTTATACCCAAAGCATATAGGCAGCGTTTTCAAAACTCATAATGCAATATGAGGTCGAACGTTAATTAAGTCTCAGGATGCAATGAGATGACGAACAATAAACACCACACACGGATACACTTTGTGTCGTGAGACATATGTTTAAATCTCCAACAACTGAGTTAGATATAAACAGATACACTTTGCATCGTGAGACATGTGGAGATATGAGAGCGTTATCGACTGCTGTTGTTTACAATACAAAAATGAAACGGAAAAAAGTAACTCAGAGGATAATTCTGTATCAAAATATGCTATTTAGGTATATGGAATGATACCGACAGAGAGTTTATTCAACGCAGACTATGTCTGACATTCTACAAAACGGTGATTATTTTTAATAAGATTAATGTGTCATATATATATTGTTTTAAAAAGAGATAATAACTAACTATAAAGAAGGTGTTTACTGTACAAATCCATATTAATCAAAACAATTTTGAACACGTTTTGTCAAGTACTATCATAAGAGGTTATTTGTATACTATATATAACTATCGACTTAATATCGATGTTTTCCATAAAGTTTCATCTAATTTGGATTGAAACTGTTGGAGGACACTAATATTAACAAAACGTCATATATTTTAAAGAAATTACAAGACAGAAACGGGGTGACAGTATCTCGAAAGCATAAGGGTCATAATTCTATACGAAATTATCGGAACGTTTAATAACATTTTATTTGGTTCGGATGAAAACGGTAGGAGGCCATGGTGTCACAAAAGTGTGACAGACACACATATGGACAAAGCTATACATGTTTAATTTCGCTTTCTCCGATTATCATATCTGCATTTACGAGTAGTTTCACACCAGAAAGAAGAAATGTCACTGCAATGCATGTATCATTATTAAAATTAACAACTCACCTTTTGTACAGTTGTGTTTAATGGCAGACAGAAGGGGGTATACAAGATGAGATGGTTCATCAGCTTTACCAAGCTTCACTAGCTCACGTTGAAGAATGACCAACTGATCAACTGTGAAGTAGTTCAGATGAAAATGCTTCTTTCGCATATCTTTAATATATTCAATCCATTCTTCTAAACATGTTTCCATGAATTTCGCCAGCTGCGGAATTGTTTCTCGCAAGGTGTCTTCATCATCTCTTCTTCGCGCCTTTCAAAGAAGTGTTTTATAATTGTTTTAACAATTATTCATAGTTCATTCATGTGTATTGTCAATACATACAATCATATTTATAGATAAAAGATATATGCGATTTGTTTGTAATTGTTTTGAACAATCTTTTTATAGTTTATACATTTAGTAGTATTTTGTAAATAGCAAACGTCTACATTTTTCGTCTAAAACAGTTATATATCGCCCCATTAGTGCAATAAGGTACCAAGTGTATATAGGATAATAAGGCATTTGGTACCTTTATGCACCAATGGGCAATATATTCACCTTGTTATTTATGTGTTATTATTTCTTTCAAGTATCGAAGCCGTCCAAAACGTAAAAACAATATCATTAGATAGAAGAACGAGTATAATAGAATATTGAATCATACAATCAAGCAGATACCTTCAATTTAGGGGCATCTACCCCTTCTCCAAATGCAATGATAGCGCACACCGATTTTGCTGGATTACACAGGAATGTTGCAGTCCAGTTTTTGAATAAAACACATCCAGCGGCACACAATTTTATGTACACATCTGACAGACGGGTCACACTGTCGAATATCTTTGAATACAAAAAAAATTGGTTAAACATCGAGAAAAGTATTTTTTTTTTATACAAAACGACTCTATCCTTATTTAAGATCATTTTTTAACAATCAATAAACCCGACTTATATAATGTTACATCTATTCTGATGGGGGAATGTAATGATTCCATGTCCTATGTGTTTCTTCTGTGTATCTGTGTTACTGATGAAGACATTGTATGTTTAATAAATATATAGTTAATTCAATATATTACCATGGTGAATCTCTCAATTCCCTCGTTGTTTTTATCATCTTTGCCGGCAACTAGCATTAGGCGACTTTCTAAGTCCTGCAGCTGGGAGAATGTATAGCTCCGGTATGCGCTTTCATCACAACCTTTACGTACTTTCAATTTCAAAGTGTCGCATAACATCTAAATTAAAGATATAATTTCATTACTATAAGTAAAAAAAAAACAATATAATTATAGGCAAACTAAATAGCTATGTGGCCACATTACGTCTATACGACTTTCAAATTTGCCTTTTTCGAAACATCATAAAGAGTGTTCCGATTAAACCTACTGATTTAATAAAAATCATTTACAGGGCTGTACAAATACTTTTTAAGCACTTTTAAAAAGCACTTTTCCTGAACCAAAAGTCACTTGTCCAGAGCCAAGCATTACTTGTCCTGCATTTTTAAACCTTTGTATAACTTGATTTCATCGATAGATATTTTATCAGAGAGAAAAATCTAATTAAACATTTTAAATGGTATATCTTCGTACAGAAAAAATAGTTTTTAAAGTGTTTTGAATTCAATAAATACATACATTTTATTTTATAGTTTATCAAAGAAACATTGTCAATTTTGTTATGTTTTATATAGTTGATATGTGTTGAAATTCGATATAAATTTTATATAAATCGAATCTCAACGCATGTCATTAATATAAAACATACTCTTAAAAGTAGTCTAAACATGTATATATCAATCAAATAATATTGACACGAAGCAAAACTACTAAGCGAAAAACAGCAAACGTATAAAATATAACCATATATTGAAATACATATTTTTAAAGTACTAAGCAACCAATCTTGACATACATACGACACTTATTCAAATATAAATATGTATGACTCCTGTGCTATCGTTACTGAGTATGTGTTAACACAGACTTGCCTGAAGTTTAGAGTTCTGAGGAATTGCTCCTGTACCAACAGTATATTTTCCTGTGGTGTTAATTGCCTCAGTCTGGACAAGGGAAGTAACTTCGACTGAGCCATGAGCTTTCTTTATTTCCTTCAGCCATTCTAATCCATCATTTGTATCTTTCTGCAAAATACATTAAGACATATATTAAGACTATGACTGTAAAAAGGCCGGTGTATTTTTAATGCTAAGTAAATATAATTCAACATAAATTAAGTCAATTGATGGATGAGAAACCACCCTAACAGCGAAGCATACTAACATGTAACTTTGTTTTCAGCCAAAATCATAACAAAACGTTTTGCAATTATTGTTATGATTCAACTTACATAGCAAACTGTAGTACATTCCAGAAGATACGTTATTTTATTCATTGTTAATTGAAGACAGACAAACCAAAATAATAAGCCAGGTATAACTCTAAAATAGCAGCCACAGTTTTGCCTGCAACGGTTTCTTAATTGTCCTTGTAAATTCCTGATCCTAAAAAATAGACACATAGCTAACAATTTGTGTGTGAGTGCCTAATGTAACTGCATCGTTAATAAATTGTCGCTCCTACCTTTAAGACAACGAAAAATACTATTTCCAAATTTGATTTAAAACAATACTGTTTAAAATAAATAAAACCACTAATTACTTTGATAACAATGAAGAAATAACGGAATATAGGGATCCCACTATACTTATCAAAAGCAAATATTCAACATAATATCATGTGCAGTTTTTTAACAGTATGGAGACCATCATCAGTTGATTTGGAAATGTGAATATTTTTAATACTTCTGGCCTGATAACGTAGTATATATTATGAGAAGAGATTCCATTATTTTTTATTTATTTATTTTGACATTTATTTGAAAAGTGTGCAGTAAATACTTTAACACAACAAAATGCTTCTTTAAACAAGAGAAAAACTCGGATAAAAACTTAATTGCATCTTTATACAAAGAATAAAAGTGAAAACTATATACAATTCTAAAATTCGAAGCCATTTGTGTTTCGTTACTTATAAGAGCCATGATGAGGTACATAAAAAATTACACGTCTTTGATAAAAAGTGTTATACGGGTTCGAAGTTGTAAAATTGCAATTAAAAGTTAATGATAATGCTATTTCATTTTTAGATTGAACAGATTTTTTTTTTTTAATTTTTTATTTCAAAATTATAATATTACAGAATAACAATATACTGTTTATATCGGCTTATACAAAAACTACATTGTAAAAGAAAAAAAATAACATTATGCAATATTACAATATATAGTAAAGTTGAGTTTGTATTGGTTGGTCGAAGGCTCACTTTGCATTTAGATTTAAATTCATACATACATACCATACACATTAAGATAGGTTTTTAGTAAAGAACACCTGAATCATTGACAATATTTTTTTGTATAGATCTATATAGATAATTTATGTATTTGAAACAACGATAGTTATTTGATCCATGTATGTAATCATCGCGAGACTTCGAACGACGAGTACTTAGCGTACTGGTGTACACTCTAGTAGTTTTTTCTTCACATTTCTCTCTCAATTACAACACATTAAGTTATTAAGTACAATGTTAGATATTTTGGTAAGTAATATTGTATTTTAATATCAAACGATATGAAAATTATAATTTCAAGTAGTTGTACATAATTCTATTTAATAATAAAAAGAAAAATGTTTTAGTGTTTATTGCGATCGTGCTGTAAACATTGGAGCAATGGCACTGGTGGGGATGGAATTGACTTGTGTACGTACATTCATTGTTAAAATATGTGTACATATAAACACACACACACACACACACACACACACACACACACACACACACACGCACTTTGTATAAATTCCACTGGGTCTCGAATTCTCTGGAACTGAAATTAATTTTGACAATATGATATTCTGTATAATACTGTTATATATGTTTTAAAGTTTACTATATTAGGGATTCTTTTTTGTAATCTTTGATTAAATATGACTTTTTTTTGTTTAGACCATTGTCAAATTTATTATTTCCAATAATAATATCAATGTCTTTCCAATTTGTTTTAATATATTGCGACATGGTAATTATAAATTCTCTGAACCAGTGAAAAAATGTGTAGTAATCGCACAGTCTATAAAAATTGTTTAATCGTCTCCGAAACATTATTACAAAAAGTACAGAAAAATAATTAGTTTCTAATATTCTATGGTTAATTTTAACTTGGAACCATTGTAAGTTTGTATCTTTTGTAATTAAAAAGGGGAGTGAATAGAATTTAGAAAATTTCATAGTGAAACGAATATTAAGTTTTTCTTTCCATTTAGATTTTGAAGTAGATATATTTCGTTTAACTAAAAATGCAATATATATTAAGCGACATCCTTATTTGTCTCTCATTATCATTGAGATAACATATAGTGGCAACGGTCTTGGCATTAACATATAAACAGCGGAAAACTGTTTTTATAACGTCCTAAAGAAGCCAATATACTTTCAAATTCTAAAAAGGTTAAATTTAAATTATATTTATTTCTAAATGCAGTTAAAGAGTAAAAATCATCATTTACCAATATAATTTATTTTGTGGCCCAGTTATGATAATTAAGGCTTGAATTTCCGACTTTAGGGTTTTGCTACAGTGGAATACAACAACAGTTATACCAATATGCAGGTGTAACTGTTGTAATAAACAGTTTATATTTAATAAAAACGTCTTTCTAGAACTGATTATCAATTTTATGTAAATTTTCATTAATACAATCGGCACCATTATTTGTAAACTTGACCATAATCGGATGCAATTCTTTAAAAATGATTAAGTAGTTCTTATTGGCCATTAACAGTCTTCTTATCCATGTAATTTTTAAAGAACTTATAAAAACATCTACATCAAGTATTTTAAGCCCACCGTTGGTGTATGACTGGCTGATAACAGTACGTTTTGTTATATCGGGTTTGCCATTCCATAAAAATCTGAAAAATGTCAATTTTAATTCTTTAACAATTTCTTCATTGGGGTCTGGGAGAAATAATATTAGATGATTTATTTTAGACATTGCTAAACTTTTAATAACTGTAATTTTGCCTATTGGTGTCAAAATTCTTTTTTTTTTAAAGTTTTTTTTATATCATTTATTCTGTCTTGGCAGTTTGAAGTGATCATAATATTAAGATCTACTGAAAAATATATTCCTAATACCGTAAAATCATTAACCCAAAACAGCTTGTGGTGCTCGCAGAGCGTTTGATTATTATTTTTCATTGATCCAATCCATACTGGTTTAGTTTTATCAACATTCATATTAAGGCCGGAAATGTCAGCATAAAAATTAAAACATTTAGGGCATTTTGATGTGATTTTTCAGTCCCATCGAGGATAACAGAAGTATCGTCAGGATATTGAGAGATTAAAAATTCTTTTTTTCTCCTATTTGTATTCCTTTTATATCAGGATTACCTCGAAGCAGAACAGCAAGAATCTCCACGCATAATATAACAATATATGGTGATAAAAGGCATCCCGGTCTACATCCCAATTTCAAGAAAAAACACTCTGACAAGTGACCGTTTACAATTACACATGATTCTATGTGAGTATAAAATATTTTAACCCATTGTTTGAAGGACGGACCAAAATTAAAGAAATCAAAGACTTCAAATAGAAAGTCTCAGTTAACAGAATCAAAGGCTTTTTCAAAATCGATAGGGAGTAGCATTTCTTGTATTTGTTTTTTTTTCATTAAAAAATGAGGTCATATGTTTCAACATCAAACTCAACTAACACAGAAAGCATGACTTTCTATATATATATATTTATAATTTGCCCTTACAACTGTCATTTAAACTTTAATAAATTCTATTAACACATATGCACGCTTCTAAACATAGTTCAAACACGTCCCCCATCTTAATAAAACTGCTCCTACTTAAAACACAACCATCATCTCAATCAAACCCTGCATCTTAACCCCCTCGCATCCAAAAGTAATCTCCCCCAGAAATTCATAGCTTCCACTCTTAAAGGACTCGCTAAAATCATAAACAGTCACACCTGGACAATTAAATCTACATTAGTCAGGTTTGCATCTCTCTTAGTTAATGCTACATGTCACTCAATTTATATGAATGTGGACTTTTTCGCTTAATTACCAACAAATTGATCATCGTGTCATTCGCTAATTGCCAACACCCAGCCATAAGGAGTACCATATATATTAACATGACGTTTGTATTTGGTGATACACTTTAAATCGTATGACAAGTATTCGTCATAACTCATCAGGACATCTCAAAGTGTGTGTCCATTTTAACTTTTTTGCAAAAGTTATAGATATCTAATCATGGTTCCAATATTAAACTTGCTTATAAAAATACGATAATTACTGAGTGACTATGGCACACATATAATAGTCGAATATTTTCTCCTATATAACTACCAGATAAAAAAACCTGTTTGATCTTCATTTATTATTGAAGGTAAAAATGTTTTCTATTTGTTTGCTAAACTGGCTGATGCTAATTTATATGCTACGTTTAAAAGTGAAATCGGTCGCCAGTTCTTTAAGAATTTCTGTCTTTATTTCGTTTTGGAATGCATGTAATTACTCCTTGTCGTTGTGAAATAGACAACTCCCTTTTTTCAACAGCTTCATTTACTGAGCTTAAAAGAAATTGACCTATATCTATCCAAAATAATTTGAAAAATTTGACAGTAAAGCCATCGAAACCGGGACTCTTATTGTTAGACATATTTTTAAGACTTTATTTACCGAAATGGAACCTCGATTAGAAAATAACTTTTAATAAAAAGCCTTTGTTTCAGTTAATATATCTTGTTGTGTAGTAATAACGGTTCCATTGTTTGTATTTAAGCTAACCATTGCTTTTGATAAAAAGTTTTTATTTTCTAAATTACAAAAATATTTAGTCATTTTTTCCCCTTCAGTAATTCATTTAACTTCTGATCTTACATTTTTCCCTTCCATTTTCTTTTGTCTTATATCACATAGTAATTTTCTTTTTGATTCAATAGTAATGTCATCTTGTAGTTGTTCTTTCTCAAATTTTTATATTTCTTCATAGAGTCTTAGTTCCCTCGTATTTTCCCCTTTTTTAATAAAAGATGAATAAGATATAGTTTTCCCCCGTATTTCAAAAAAGAAATACTTCGAAAAAAAGCTGATCACTTATGATTAAATGTTAGTCTTTATTGAGTATATCATTTATATTGTTATGTGTTGTATTGTTATGAATATTAGTGCTGATATTTTGCAACTTAACTTTCTCTATCATTACTTTAACTTCATTTATATATATATTATATATTTTAAGAGAGAATTATCCATTTTCCAGTATGATTTTCATTTTATAAATTTTCCAAATTCCAATTTTAGAAGAATTAATGAATGGTCTGTTCTGCAGCCAGGTTTTATTTTGACTTCATCTAAATCTGTTAATAATGAATCTGAGATTTAAAAAAATCTAATCTTGATTTTTATATGTATTCTTTTTTAACCATGTATATTCTCTATTCTTTAAGTTTTAGTCTACTAAATCGCATTGATGTATTAAGTCAATTACTACATTTCGTGCATTAGGGTTATTTATATTAGCATACTCAAAACAATCAAGGTTAGGGTTTAAAACAAAATTAAAATCACCACCTATAATGAATGGGTCATCTTTTGATAAAATAAAGTTCTTAATATGTGTATAAAAGAGAGGTTCATCTTTATTAGGGCCATATTAACAAGAAATATTTTCTTATCATAAATTGTTGCTTCTAAGATTGGTTTATTTCATTGAGTATCGGTTTCTTTTGAATGTATTTTGAATTCAAAGTAATTGTTAAAAAGTATTGCTACTCCCCTAGATCGACTTAAACATTACTAAAATAGCATTCATATCCCCACTGAATTTAATAAAATTTATTTCTTCATCAGTAAAATGAGTATCTTGTAGAAAGTAGACAGAATAATTTTTCTTTTGAAGGAAATCAAATGTATCTTTTCGTTTGTGTTTATCTCCTAGACCCTGTATATTCATCGATACAAAGGTTATTTTATTTGTCATATTAACATTATAATTGTATTACGACAGTTGAGGAGATCCATGCTGTTCTGTCCCGACAATAATCTAAGAATCTGTCTATCTGAAAAATGCCCAGTAAATAAGGCAGTATAAGAGAGAAAAATAACTCTATACCCCAGCCAGTGCTCAATGTCATATACTTGTACAAAGTTGATTCTGAGTTCATTTTCAAAACTTTTCAACAACACATGTAAATTGAACAGATATTAATTAAATCACAGAAGTACAATAAAAGTATATTGTAAATGCTTTTGTACAATAACAATACGATCGTAAGGTACTCTTAAGTACTTTAGCAATTAGCTAGGCGAATTACACTGTAATTGAGAATTCAATAAATCATCATCGATCAACAGACGTACTTTTTAAGTTTCAAGGGCAAATTAAAAATAAACCTTATCCAAATGTTCAGATAAACAAATATTCGAACGGATCAACAAGGTAGAAGAAAGTATGTATTACTTTCAACACATAGTATATTGTATATAAAGAGCATCCGGTCTTATTACTGGATTAAGACCTTAAAATGAATCTGAGCAGAACAAATATCCTTCCACACATTTCAGAAAAGCTTTATCACATAAATGGGTCCAATATTGGTTCGAATCAACGACATGAACGGTTAGCGACAATTCATTTTGAGATGGCTCCTTGAATAGATCACGTGTAGAGGTAAAAGTTTAAGTGATTTCGATACTAAAACACATATTCAAACAATTACCAATTTTTTGGGTAATTTTGGATCTGCACCCAACTCAGTCCACACAAACTGACATAAACTAAGCAGGTCTTTATGATCCGACGATTGTTTCAGGTCAAAAATGAGTGGTGCGTAACCCGTCACGGCGGCATGGAGACACTGAACGCGCTGAATGTTTATTGGCTCATCCCCTGCTGACATGAACGCCAAATCTACAAACACTTTCAGCTCTTTCAGACCAGCTGTAATGCAATGACAAGTTTGTATGCATATTGAACACAAAAGCTAATGCTTTATAATGGTATGGATTTACCTTTACGTAAAAATCGGGATTTTTAATTGCCTAACACCCATTTTAAATAACACAATTAATTTTGATTGCAAATACACATATCTATATAGGTAAATAATATATGCATATATGTTATTGAGTTATTTTAATGTTTAAGACTTAGCATTGCCTAAATGTATTTATCACATAATTTGCCCAGCAGGAATGTAATAAACCCATGATTTTTTTATTTTTATTAACCTATTCATCGCTCGATGTTTTCCATATAACTCGGGTCTCGTACGTAAAGTGCCGACTACTTTCAAACTTGCCAGAATATATATATATAGAACCTCGATTTGTCATATTAAAATGACGTTGTTTTGGGATGTTATGTCATACGATGTCTCTCTAAATTTAATATGTCTGATTATTTCTCTTTTCTTATAGGGTAATCTGTTAAATGGATGCTAAATGTACCATTTTCCTGACTTATGTGATAAAAAGAACCTTAAAGAAATAAAAGAAAAAAGTAAGGAATATAATACTTATTTTATTTACGGAATTATACAATTGCCCTTTTAAACACTTATATACAAAATAGAATGGTAAATTACATTCCTTCATCGATTCCTGTAGCCAGTTCACCAGTGCTCCACAACTGACAAGCATTTCAAGACAATGTGCCCTTTCGGGGGTGAGCGACTGCAGATCAGCACATAGGTTCATCAGATTATTATCAAATGAACGCATCTCAAAGTCGGTGTAAACATGCTGAAGTTAAAATATAAACATTATGACTTATAAAAGATGTATGCAGGCAGCCACATGTCGTGTCAGTTCTGTAAAGGAAATCAATATGAATATTTGAAGTTTTTGTATTAAAATGGAGCAGCATATGCTTTATAAAATAAGAAAAGTACATAGTCCTGAAACGAAGCATTCAAAATACACAGTCAGCAAAATGGCATTAAGACAACTAATACACAGAATAATAAATACAACAGGGGTCAACGCATTGGAACGGTATTAGCAGAACACGCATCTAGGAAACTTAAACTGCACCCTTTATCGCTTTTCCCACATTGTCAATCCATAAAAAGAGACAGTAGAAATAAAAATATCTCCAACAGAGCATACTCTTTAAATTACGATAACATACACTTGTATATATTATAAAATTAAACGTAAATATATATAAAAAATAAAAAGAACGAGTAAATGTATGGGGCATACTCAATGACTGCAGAAGTAAGCGAATCACTATTAAGGGTACAAGGCAGATATAAAAACACATACGCAGCGCATACGCCCGTTTAAGGCTTTCTAGTCGTCGCACAATTACAGAGGATAGTAGTTTATACTCTATCACGCACGTGGTGTTGCATATTGCTTTACCTCTCATGAACAAAATCAACAAAGTCTTCTAAGTTTTTTCTCGGATGTGTTCAGTCCTTACGTCGTCATCGAGCTCATTTATGGTTGTTCGAAAATAATACCGCTGGAAGGGCATGAGAGGTTTGATCATGCTTGTATCGAATATTGACACATTTGTCCATTTTTAATAATAAAAAAGAACTGTCTATAGTATTGTTTATCAATTTTGAATTAGGTTCAATGAAGATAATTATTCATTATACACATTTCGAACACCTGTGTTTTTCTTTGTTCTACCTTTCACTTCAGTAGAATAGTTGTTTGCAACACATTGTAGCATATTGTATCATACAATCACTCATGAAATACTTACATTTGCGACGATCCTGATTTGTTCGAAGTCCCCAGTAAGTTTGTACTGCTCTGCAAAATCCAAAATCAATTTGGCTCCATTGACACATGTGTTTATATGGCGATACTTTTTCAGTTGTTCTATACGTTCTACAATCACGCATTTGTCCAAATTCAAAGTCTGTAACTCGTCGTAAATTTTTTCATAATCTTCCTTGGCGAGTTGCTCTATCAATGTTTCAAATTCTTCAAATTGTATGTCACCACTTCTTATTTCGTCAGCAACTTTTGACCAACTAGAAAAACAAAAAGTACGTTATTATATGTATTTTTATTGAAATAAATGCTCAAAATAAACTGAAACATTGACCACCTTTAGCGAGAACAATCGTAACAAAAACTTGATAAAATCAGATATTTCTACTGCCTTGATATCTTGATTTAGGTTCGTTTAGTAATGATCGATATAAGAATAATAATTTAGGGGGCGTGGGGTGTTTCATGTTTCATGTTTCATTAACCAAATAAACAGATTCAATAAAGCAGGGTCAGCTATTTTCTTCGTTTATTTGCGCTCTGTGCTTTAAGAGTATCCCTTTGTCGTATTGTATTGTTACAATTAAAAGAGTTGATAATTCTGGTGACGAGTGATCACAATATAGAAAATAATGTTTTTTTTTATAGTTTCAATTGACCTAATCTTTAAACATAAATACCTCAAAATATATGCAAATTTTCGTCACAGGAGTTGATTTATTTTGCCCTAATTTCTAGATTGATTGTACGACATGGCGTGACTGTAATCATTGTTTTTGTGTGGTCTCATTTCATTTCAGTGTAAATTTATACTTTGAAATAATCAAATACACGTTTATAGAATATATGGTAATACATATTTAATCCACAACATTTGACTGGAACATGTGCTCTGAACAATAGCAAAATATTAATATGTAAAATGTATACTCTTAATAAATTTCACTATAAAATCGTTAACCATTAGATTATGTCCAAACCCTCATATCAATAAGTCAAAATAATGTAAATATGAATCCTTATTTTCAAATGTAAACTTAATGTACCAACCGTGATAGAACAGGAAGCCAAGTATGTTGAACCATTTCGTCAAATGTTGAACAGGTGTCCCTTATTGTCAAGCATTCCCGTCTCCAAAGTTTCATAAATATCTTGCTACACAAGCATTTTTGCACACTTGGCAATATTTGAAGAACAGAATCCGATACTAGAAAAGCATTGACCAGCGGCTGTGAATCTTTCACTACTTGTATCTCGTTCACCAAAGCAGGATGGCAAAACTCGTTTAGTTTATAAGTGTCAATGTCGTTATGCATTTTGAGAACTTCGTCTATGGAATGTGTATTAACTGGAGAAAATAAATGATATTCAGACATGATATTAGTTTAGATACTGTTTGATGTCGTTTAGATCAACATTAATATTTAAACTGCGCTTTTAAGATGACATGCTGGAAGAGAATATAATCATTATAATGAAACAGTTGGTGAACAATAGTTTTGACTGTTGACTTTTAAACACATGTTCTGTTGTGGCCATTATTGATTACCGGTAAGTATTTTGTTGTAAAATGACTGTGTATAATATATATGTAGTAATGAGTATTAACAACGAAAATCGTTACATATGTTATTTTTAGATAAGCTGCTTAGTTGTAGTCTCATAAAACTGATTAGGTAATAAAACAGTTATTTAATGTGCGTTTTGAGAACAATCAAGTCTATTGTCTTATCTGCCTCGGGAAACAGATCAAAATTCATCCACGATACCTCGGTACACTAGTTTTGATTGTTCCCATCATAACACATGGACTTACTGCATACTATCTACTGTTACACTGTTATAACCACTGATGGAGGGCATATGCTCATATAATTTTGAGTTACGATTAAAAAATATAAGCAAATGTTCTGGAGAAGTATAAATAATGTAGGTTGAAACACAATTGGTATGCCGTCATCAATTTTCATTTATTTGTCCATTCAGAAGCACAAGAGTAGCACATGGGGTCTGATAAATTAATTATACGTGTATACGTCTCAAGTTCCCTGGTAAAATTTCAACAACCATTTACTCCACCTAAGCTATAAAAATGGAAAAGATAGAGCCAACTCTCAATAAATTAAATGCCGGTTGTATTGTTTCATTTGAGATAAACGTTGCTTAAATTAAATGTAGCAGACACGGTCTCGCTTCAAATAAAACAAACAATGTCATTGACTCTAAACTATCACGGATGAAATGCATATATAAAGTATTACCTTCCGGCAAGTCCTGACATAATGTTGTTAAGTTCGACATTTGTTGCGCTTGGGTATCAAATGCTGCAACTTCCTTCATTCTGATATCAACTGCTTTTGAAATATAAGCTACGGTGAACCTTTCGTGTAGCTGATGTGCTAAGGCTGGAAAGATGCTACCTGTGCTTCCAATGAGTTTTAATGTGCCAATGGTTATTGATCCTTCTAGAAGGTGTTGAACACTGATTTCAAGAGCAGTTACACATTGAACTAAACGTTCAGTGCATTCTTGGGAGAGCAACTGGATATTGTACTGGTCTTTGTCTGTAAGTACATGCACACGGAGTCAATTTATACTGCCGTTAGTTAATGTACCACGTCTAATTCAAGATACATTAGAATTTTTTAAATATTAATGTACATCTATCATTATATATTCTTCTATAATTATGTCCAATATTTCTGTACCGACTTTTGTCACAATGTTGAAGTAAAAAATCAACAAAAGCGGAAGTTGCGGATTTGTACGATGACGATTTATTATTAGCTATAGGAAAACGCCCATAAAATATGTTTTAACCTGCAAATTAATTCAAAGACACACACGAAGGATTGATATAAAACATCATTTTAATGTGCTAATAAATATTTATTTGACCTTTAATCCAGATATTTAACGATATCGAACAAAATAAGATTCCATGCGTTTTATTTATTCAAATTATGAGAAATATGTTTTACAGGATTGTTCCTTTAATAACTTTGAAATAAAAACCCACATCAATGCCATATATTTGTTTTTGCCAATACTGTTTAAGTCACTGGAAAATAATATTTACAAATGTAATAAATATCTGATAACTGTACGATTAGTTGAACGTGTACAGAATCAATAGTTGCTTTTTTTGTGTAAAACATGCCCTGTATGCTTAGTTACTTTTATAATCAAACTGATTCCATATTTGCATATTCAAGTTGAACAATATGTATATGAAATTTGACAGATCATGACACCTATTTATAAATACCATAATCAATTAAGAATAGCCTATATATACAACAAATCTATAACTTGATTAAATGCGAGATTTTGTAACGCGTACGATTATGGTTTGTAATATCATACCATTAATGTGAGATACTAAACAAGTGGTTCAACTCTCATTGGAGCTTCCGTCGGATGAGGCAAAGAAATAAAACGTACCTTTTTGTGCATCTCTATTTCGTTAACAAAGAAAAATCAGTTCAATTTTAAGACTTTTCTATATGCATGTGCCCTTTCATCCACTCTACTACGCCTTTTATACCAAGCTAGTAATTTTATTGTTTGCGATATGCTTTAATATGCTGATACCAAAGAGCAGGCTCTTTCATTGCTCTCACCATGTAATTCGCACGATACAAAACCTCGCCTTGTGTCTTGATTAACCATTAGAAACAGGCATATGGGCGATAAGCAGTTGATATAACAAACTGTTATTCTTGTTAATCAGTCATTTGAAGCATTTTAACTCCAAGGTATATAGAGCTACTTTCTGTTTCCAACACATGGACATGCAGGGTATACCGAGATGGAGCGTTTAAGAGCGTGTGGTACGGCTGCATTTTATTCCAAATCAAGTCCCATTGGGGACAATTTATATATTCCTGTAAAACAGCTTGGAGGCTATTATGCTAAACAGAGTGTTGTATTGGAAACGGATAGCCTTTAATTTGATATTTTCACGGAGATCATTTATATATGTGAACAATAGAATTGGTCCTATGACTATTCATTTGGTACGCCCGGAGTGAAAGGAACATCTGATGACGTGTCATTTTTACAACAGTTTTTCTTCGAAAGAAATTGCTTTATGCATCTGAGAGTGTGACTTTGTCCATTCTTAAAATGTTTTGACCCTCGAAAGTAGATTTGATATAAATAGTTAAGCTGTATAAAGTAATACTGAAATATCTTGGCGTATTCGTCGACTTATAATGCCTATGTGTTTAACCGACTGACAAAATGCCACTTATAATATGCGATGCAAACACGTTGTTCATATTAGAAATAAAGTACGAAATTATATCATTATAAACTGTACTTACAGTATATTTTGAGGAATTCAAGGAATGGTGACCATGTCATTACATGCTTGAGAACTGACTGCGTACATTCTTCAATTATGCCTTGTTTTTGCCATGCTGAATTAAACATGTTTGAAAGGAGTTCACCGTAGTTACGCTTTTCAGCGTCTGAGAAGTGCATGGTGTCCACAGCATATTCAGCAGTTATTGCCTTCAAAGAAATAATCATGATATTGATCTCGTGTATAATGTGAAAACGGGGAAGAGCACAATTTGGTGTACACGTAAAACAGGATTAAGAACCCCATTGGTGATTTTGCTATTATATACTATGTATTATGTTTGTACTGTTGGAATGAGTGTGCCCTTTAAATGCTATATATGTATATGTTATATATGTGTTGTACGTAATTATAATGTCTGATACAACATTAAATAAGTCTTATTTAAAGACGATATTGCTGGTACCGATGGATGCTCCCGGAACAAGTGCTTGATTGAGAAGTAGCTACATTGTATGTAAAGGTAAAGGGAAGTTAATTTTGTGAGCAGATTGTTGTCTTTTGTAATCTACACTTCCACACATTGATCTATACCTACGGCTAAAGTCCAGAATTTTGAGGATATAAGCAAATATAACCGAAATAAAGCATAAAAAGCAGATTGTTGTGTCATTGCTCAAGATTAAGTTATTAATTTGTATCTCTGCATTTCCACACATTGTTCTCCATTCATGTTCCAAGTCCCGTTTGAATCCTCCCTTATATACGTTTAAAGGTATGCCGCGTCTCGACAAGCAAAATAACCAACAAATAAAGAACATCGGGAGATAATTATGCCATTATTCAAGATAGAGTTATGATTAATTTACTCTGCACTTCCAAACATTGCCATTTATTTATGTTCCCAGTCAAGTTAGATTCCCTTTTATATTAATGAAGATATGCTTTGGACATGCAAAATATGTATTCGCTCTGCAATTTATACTTTGCCCTTTATCCATTTTCCAAGTCACATTGTATATTAAATATATGCTACGGACAAACAATCATAAGTAAAAACAATGATTTGGTAATGTACAGAATCAAGAGGCCATAACTCATCGAACGAAAACCCAAATATAATATGCACATCTAAATGCAGAGAAATAGCACAGAAAGGATTTGCTAATGGCAGGAATCAAAGTGTCATAACTACACTGACCCAAAATGAAAACTTAACATCGACTTCAAAAGTATCTCTTTTGCTGAAAAAAATATATATTCAGGGCTTAAATGTTTTCATTGAAGCTGTATTAATGTTTCTGTGTAATTTACTGGAAAAAAATCAGACAGCGCATGTTTTTTTCTGATCAATTAAGTGAAGAAGGGTCAAAATGAAAATTCCAGAACAATGAAAATGATCTTGTTACATTTGAAAAAGACATAAGTGCTGGCTAAGTGGCAATAGCTGATTTTTTTAATAACGTCAGTAACCAGTGTGTACTCCGTTTTTAAGAATGCATTCTCTGTGAACTTACGCAACGCTAAATGAGCGTGTTTGGAATATGTTGCCATTCCAACAGAAGTGCATTTAGGAGATCGTGTATGGTATAATTTGATGTTGGGACCTGACCCACCAATCCAATTCATTCCATACGTGTTCTATGGGGTTCAGGGTCGAGGTTATAGAGGCATTGCCAATGGTTTTGCCTGTATTGCAAATGACGTCGTGCCCTTAACAGTTCGGTGGTGGCGCGCTGTCGGATTCTTACCAGTGTATGGCCGATGAGCACGAATTGGAACACGATTTTATCTCAAACGGTTTATGATCGTCTGTGCATGAATACCGACACGACAAGGAGTACGTGTTGCAGGTAAGAAACGATTACGTAGGTGAGTCAACGTGACAGCGCGATGAATAGGTAACATTATTGCACCAGGTCAGACACGATCTCTGATATATCCAGTAGTATTGTTACGGTTCGCAAGAATATAAATAGTCTATCTGGAACAGCTAAAATGACGTACAACAGTATTTACCAATGACCCGGCACGGAGCATACAAAGAGCCTGATTTCTCACAGTTTCAGAAAGACGTGGCATCGCGTAATAAAAGTAATTTGCTAAGCAACGAATGATTACTTGTCGGTGTAAAACCTGTAAGTAAAAAAACCGGACGTTGCTTACGTGCAAAGTAAGAAAAACATTTTTTTACTCGGACGCATGAATACTTCGTAAATATTGAATAAAAATTGCATAATGATTATCCACAATTAAATTCTGATAGCCATATTTAACACGTTTTGGAATATGTATGTTAACAAAAGAAATATTCAAACATTTAAAGTGTAAAGTTTTCATTTAAGGTCAGTGTATGTGAAAAGTTATCAAACCGAAACGTATAGACAATATATCTCTTTAAAGAAGTGATTTATCGTAGCAATTTCATAAATTTCCAACTAGACGTTGTAGGGAAATAGCGCGAACAGGGATTTGGTCACTCTATGACTGCGTACAGACACACACACACACACACACACACACACACACACGGTGATTATATACTACACTGAAATCTGTTCAATTCGGAAAATGGTTCACGTGTGTTATATTTAGCTAATTACAGTACCTCAGCTGACAAACTGTATTAAATACCTATTTTCCCCAATGAGATGGTGAATATAGTAAATCGATTAGATTATGGCTGCAGTCTTGGGTACTGTTAGACATTCATGTATTATTCCAGTCATATAATGGCTTAGTTTTTTAAACAATACGATCAAGAGGGCATGCGGACGCTTTACTGGCTTGTAGTGCTTATGATAGTCATTTCAAATTATGAATAACTTTGGGAGATTATCTTAACTCCCTATGGAAAATACCCCCACCATATTTTTACTGGACATAAAGTCATTTACTAGGAAATGCTTTTAATTGTTTAGTTTCCCATACCTTTGTCTTTTATTTGTGGTGAACATTAATTTTGTGGTACGTTATTTCAAAATCTTCCAAGTGGTTAACAATATTTGGTGTAAATAGTGTATCTATTTCTGACATTGAGTCTCTAAGAATGGCCTTAAAAACATATCTGGGTATTACATGCAAACATCGATTCGTTATGGTGAATATTTGTGTTGAGCTATTTTAAATTCTGATAGGTGAAAGCTATGGAGCGGACATAATTTATTGTATCTATTTCTGACCTAGAACATTTTAATTTAGACCTTGACCTTTAAACTATGGTCAATAGTGTTGTGTGTGTCACCTGAATATGGCGAACACATTTGTGCCACGTTATTTCAAATGTGATTTACAATATGTGGAGAGAAAATGAAATATTGTACTTTGACCTTACGCTCGACAAATCATCTCAGTATGCTGAACATTTGTGCCATGTTATCTCGAACTTATCAAGTAGTCTACACGATATATAACGGACTTGAAATATGTTACCTCTTTCTGACCTAGATCCTATAATTAAGACAATGATATTAGAGATTCGCACCTGAGTCTACGCTGCTGCGCGAACTCCCATTATGGTGAACAATTATTTAAACATCACTTTATGCATAAATACGTTACAACCTGGACACATTCGGACGCTCACACGGACATTCGCCGGCCCACCATTATGTAGAATATGGCTGGCGCCTTGATTTATATAAACTCTAATCATCCCTTTCTCCTAGGGATAATTTATACAAAATATACACTGATTTGACCAGCTGACGCTTGTAGTGGTTTAAGAGAAAATGCTGCTAACAGGCGAAAGACGGCGAACAACGGACGGCAGACGATGGATGACGCGCCATCGCATAAGCTTCTGGTCTTTGGCCAGTAGAGCTCAAACCTTAATTTAAAAACAAAAAAACAAAAAAAAGAAGACCTTGGATATTATGTGTCAATGTAAAGGATATTAAACAGTGCGATGTGGTCACTGATTAAACAAAGTGATGAACCTAGGTCTCTCATGAAATGTTGAGCTTATACAAAATGCCCCCCTCCCCCTCCCTTGTGGATGCAAAGATCGATGTTGATACTAAACATAAAACATAATCTTTAATAAATTACATTAAAATTCGTTATATACTCATTGCAGAGTAGGTAGGCGTGCTTACCTTAAAAGCATATTTACTCAATATGTTCCGCATGCACGGCTGATATTCATCCACCTTCTTACAATACAGTGTCACAAAGTTTGTCGTGTCGTTTCCCGGCTCAAAACTCTTGAAATATATTTAAAAACGTTATTCGGCTAAAATTTTTCATATGGATTATTCATTTATTTTACTGTATGAAAATGTGTAATAAACAAAAACTAAAATAGGTTAACACTCACCGTGGGTGTGAGTAGCGGTTTAATTTTTTATTTTTATTTTGTTGGTGGGAATATGTGTGGGTTGAAATGAAATCAAGGCAATATAAAATAATAAGTTTGGCAGGATGACTTTATACATGCTGTTCAGCAATTTCATTTCATTTATGTGAAAACACTGGAAGTTATTGGTACAAAAGTTGATATAAAAGTTAAAAGAACGAAAGAAGACATAACTTAAGTAATGTATTGAAGTTGAACAAACACAGTGTGACATAGAATTTAGGCTAAAAGATTAAAGAACCATAACTCAATAAAACATCATTCAACCAAAATCCCAAAACCATAGACGCATGCTAAGTCACTGTGCCAGCTGTACAGCAAGTTTAACTTGAATCGTCATAAAACATGAAAGGAGATGTCAATTTGTTGATACAAGCTCATGTTCAGACCATGTACATACTGTACAGTACGTGTAAGATAAATTGAGTTAAAACTGTGGGAAGAGCAATATTTGTGTTTCATTTACATTCAGAGCCAGTTGGTTGCGAAAGTACGGTGGAATCATTCTGAGGTCTTCCTCTGCTATTAAAACTAGCTGCCGTGATATCATCTAATTTGTTTAAAAATCTCATTAAAAAGAAGCAATAAGAATAGTTACTCAGACATAAATGATGATATAGATACCTTCCGTTGTAGACGATCTGAAAACGACTTTAAAATACTCTTGTTCCATTCATCTCTGACTTTCTCCGACTGCAGTTGATCTGGCGCAAGTAGAAGATTCCAAACCTGAGAGATTTAAGATAACATGTGATACAAATAGTCGAAAAGCGTGTTTTATAAGAAGCTTAGAAATAGATGCATGTAGCACCGTCAGTATAGAAAATATTTGACTGCATAGTCTGTTAGTTGGATGAGCAAATGTTACAAGAACTTCATTTCTGAAGAATTGTGGTATAACTTTCTCGTTTTGGGGCAAAATACATTAAAATATATGACAAAACTGGTGATTTAAAATAACACAGGAATCCTTATTTTTGTTGTATTTAACACTATCAGAGCTCGTTAACAAATTTGTGAACACTTTTTTTAGTTGGCATAGATCAGGCGATGTATCCATGATTCTTGTGGCAATATAGAGACATAGAAGTAAAGCATAATAGTGTGCATTGGCATAATTCACAATATCAACAAAGAAGGAGTCTTGTTTCTTCTACTTTAAGAAGCAAGAACGTCTCAATTTTGTTCATTTCTACATATAGATCATATTAAAGACATTTTTAACTAGACACTTTCTGAGTCAATGTCCTATTGGTTTGTTTACAAAAGAAGGAAATGCCTTTATTATATAATATACAAACTATCGGAATTGAATACATAACTTATAAATGAACAGTTTTGATTGGCTGAAAAGCAATCATGCATTACAATCCGTTTTTTACTATTTGATTCCTTTTTGCTTCCACACTGTAAAATCAAATAATATAACGCTGTAAAGCAGCTGTTCCACGTAATTTTACGGATTTCTTATATATTTTATAAACACAGCTATTCTATTTCACTGAAGACATTGAATAAAATAATACTTTAACGTGAATTGCTATTGACCAAACAAAACACTCATTCACTTGGAATAGTTGCTGTGACCATTGGTCTTCATGAAGTTAAATATTTGTGGTTTATTGTATGCAGTAAGACTCAGTACGAATTTCTATATATCTGTTCCTTCACAGGGCCATAAACAAATCCGTCTGTGTTCCAAACGATTACATACGCATACAGTAAGCTAAATTAGTTCGCTTAGAACAGAATCGCTCGAAATCAGAAAAGGTTGCAGAAAGTCATTTTGGAAAGTACAGCCCTTTTTCAACAAAAAGTTTTGTACTAATAAAATACGCGTCAAAATTAGTGATTGGAAAAAAATAAATTGTAGGTGATACATTAGGCCATTTGATATTGGTTTTCATTCCACGGTATCGACTGATATAGCATATGGTGACGTTTACTATACTTCCACTGTGTCATGTAATTTTATCGACCATAGTTTTTAATTGTAAAGCTAAAGCTAAACCTGTTCGATTCATATTGTACCAAGAGTACTTAGACCTTCAATATTCTTTGAGCTTGCTTTATGATGTCATATACAAGATCCTGATGATATGGGACCTCCTATCTGAGTTGTATATTCGATAGAATTATTTATGTTTTGAAAGTAGTCCAACTTTGTTTGTCTGCGTATATACATGTAAATAATCAAATAGTTTTATAGCAGATCCTCACAGCAGAAAACAGAAAGAAAACAGCAGACTGTTGTATTAAGTAATGTTATATGTACCACACATCAACCACACGGAACCTAAGCGTATTCTGTTTCGAAAATACAGAACAACTTCAAAGATTACAAGAAATCTGAAATATTAACAACACTTGGTAAACGTACGTGGCAACGTATCACCTATCATATGATCCCGGTATAACAATTGCTGTTTCTCGTACACTTACTATATGTAGTTGGGTTTCCTGACCTACTTAATAAGAATAAGTTTAGGATATATAGGAGTAAGTCAGGGAACCTACTACAACTTCATGTTGATGTTACATCAATATTTCGTAACAATTCGAGAGCAACATTTTATCGTGAAATATAGGTAATGCTAAAATGACGTCTATGGTCATGCTTTCGAGAGATATAAAATACTTATTACGTCACGAATGTAGGATATTAAAGAATAAACAAACCAGCAAGTCTTCTTCCAAATATTTTCCGATTTGAAAATTATAACCGTACAAATCCAGCCACTTTACTATTTTCTCTAAAGAATCTCTCAGAACTGACAAGTGTGTGGTCTGTTCGCCATTTGGTTGCTTTCCAGTGTCACCTAAGCTGCAGTCATAGATTGCCAATGTGTAAACCAGCACATGTGCACAATGAACCATGTTAATACAGCGGTTCACGTCAATTGCCTCGTGTAACATTTGTGAAGCCAACATGTACACAAACTGCCATCGTGTTTGTTGATCTTTTCCGCTGAAAACGTGGGTTCAGATTATTGAATTATATAAGATCGAGAAACTTGATAAAATACAAAAAGTTACAATTCGGTTAAATATACAATAGATGTATTTTGTAAACTTATATATATAAACCATATACACTAAATAACTACACCGAAATACTTTAGAAACGCAACACTCAGATAAACAGCCTTAAAACATTGATTTTTTTATCGATTTTTTAAAAAGTTATTGTATTTGATAATATGACATCTTTCTACATAGATTTTTTTTTTTCAAATTAAGGAAATTGTATTAATTTGTTGGCACAGTATCATCACTCGGCCTTTCATCGTATTGTCAATATGATACTCTTATGGTAAATTATCAACAGTCAACGAGTTTCTAGGCTAAGATTTCTAAATGTCTCAATTTTTTGTACATTTCGAATTAAATATACCATCTCTATTGCAGTATGCCGAATCTACCAATAAAACGGTATTATTAGAGTTAAAAATATAAACTAGATAGATCTCATACTCAATCATATTTTTACGAGAATTTTAACAAAGCTTGAGTAGATTGTAAGGACGATTACTTCAATAAAAACTCCATTTTTAATAAAAAAAATAATTCGGTTTTGTACCTGGTACTCCTTGCTTCAAGCTGTTTCCTCAGTGTTATGACACATTCTTTTACTTTCTGAAGAATAAAGCACTGATAAATTTTATTAAAATAAAGATAAAACATTTTTAAGGGTCCCACATTGTATAGAAAATACAAAAAGTGTACAACGTGTCCTATTGCATTTCAAATAATGTTTCCGAGTGGTAAAAAAGTTTTCACGTTTGCTTAACAATGGAACAATACATTCTAATGCCAATCTAAATTAAGAAGTTAAAATGCATTTATCAACCTCTGTCTGGCGTTAACAAATACGTATTGAAAAGATACTATGAAATAATATGATGCCGCTCTATTAATAACTTCGATAAAAACCTAAAAGTATTCTAGAAACGTGGTGCGCTAACACATGTTCTTCATTTGGATCAAAATCGCACGGTATAACACATATTTTGTAAATCAGTTTATAACTACTTACCGTTTCTCCTTGTGAAATATCATTGAAGACTTTAACATTGTCACAGTTATAATGAGCTCCAGGTTTCTTTACCCGCAAATAGTATATGACAGCCGCAACGCACACTTCCAGTGGTATTTTTCCATTTTGAACAACGCTATTGAGATCCCCAACTTCAACAGCAGCCATGAATGTACGTGGTAATAAATAATCCAACTCAAACAGCGGATATAACTCCTCTAACAAGTCTGTGATCGGGCTGGAATTACACACACTACTATTATTTGAAAATCTTGTGTGTTATTATAGTTATTTTGTAACAGTATACTAGCATTAATTACCAGTCTGTTTAGCGACATATCAGTAACATAATTTTATCTGAACAACGGTAAAAATGTATTTAATTTGCATCCTTTCGTTCTGTTTAATTTACAATTGTATTTATTATTTTCCTGTAAATAGATTTGAGACCTTACACATTTGAACATAAATATAGATTATTTATTGGTGGCGTACTTTTGACATGGCTTAAAGTAGCAGCGATAGTTGCAATTAACGGATTATCCAATAAGGCTAACTTTTGGCACCATTTGTGAATGATATGGATTAAGAAATTTATTATCTGATCATATGTCATAACACCTAAGTAAAATATTGTGTTCGATCCATTCCATTCGCATTATCAGTGACTGATAAAAAGTCTAACAAGAGGCGTAACTCTGTTTAAAAGACAAAGAAACATCTTTGTGAATTAGTTTGCGACATATCATTCAATTCCCATCAACAGTTACTAAGAAACCGACTAAATAAGTTTCAGACTTACAGACAGCATCATCACGCCAGTCAAAAGTTGTAATACTACGGGCTTTTTTTTTTTATAAAGGATTGTTTTCAATTTATTCTGATACCGTGTCTCAAAAGACATTCTAATAGTTTGTTTTACTACTTTATTAATTTAAGTGTTATTTCTACTATCATGAACAAACTACACTTACTATACAAAATATGCCATGGTACAATGAATCGTATCGAATCTTTGTTTGAAATATTTGAACGAACTGCGAAATAATTCAAAATTTATGGCATAACTGTGTCTGTCAATCACTAGATATATTACAAAAATCAAATAACAAAAAACATAAAGTACAACAAGGGCGATTTTTCTGTAACTTATCAAGTTATAGTTATGGTTGTAACACTCTACACTTCCACAGAATGCACTCATGATCCAAGTCACGTTTAATTCCATTCTATATTTAGAATTTTTTTCTCCGGACAAGCAAAACTAACCCAAGACAAAGTACAAAAGATGAGATAAGTATGTCATTATTGAAGATAATCATTCGGCCGGCTGTTCCACATATTGCCCTCTATCCAAGTCCCAAGTCACGTTTGATTCTCTTAAGAAGCAGTCGCTATAATGTATTCAATTTATATAGATCTACAAATGATCGATGTGCAATTTAGTACGACAGATACATTGAAGACGCATAGTTTATAGTGAAAAGTCTATAAAATCAAATTTGTTTTATCTCAACACAAAATTTTTAACAAATCGTTACATAAAATGTTGACCTAATTATTATTTGATGTCATCACAAACAGTCATATTTGTTGTCATCGCAACTAGTCAGACCATGATGGCATTCATTTTGAGAAGAGGCATTTGTCATACACTATACTGGTTTCACCGAAAACACCAAACTAATCTTGAGTTTACAATGTAAACCTTCTGATTTAGCCTTTGTGTTTATTTAAAAAAAAAATTGTTAGCTAGCTTACATGTATGATTATGTCTTGTTCTGAAGTAAAAAATGTTCCAAAAGTAACCTCTTATATCAGGCAAAGTTCTTAATGCTTTATCTTTCATGACATACTCCCATTGCTTTTAAATATTTGTTAAAAAAGAAGTTCTATATATTTAGCTTATTCAACCGATGTATTACAGTGATAAATCTAGCATTTTCTTTCCATAGATTTGATTGTAAAATAAATACAAAAACAGGCTATTAAGCAATAGTTTAAAAGTTAAAATTAATTGGTATACAGTTATTCACGTTAAATTTGGCTAGAGTACATACATGAACCAGCTTGCTGTTCTTTCCTTGAATTGTTTTATTGCGTCCTCTCCTATATGTGTTATTCCCCACCAAACAGGATGTTGTTTATCATGCGCCAAGTTATTGTCAACAGTTTGAAACGGTTTACAACATTTCGATAGTAAATGAATCCAAGGCATAATGAAAAGCCAACTCGGATCTTTGGTTGTTTTGGCAATAGCTTTCCCGAGGTAAACAAATGATTCCTTTAATTCTTTTCTGAAAATGTAAATATACATAAATCACCGTTATAGCCTACTCATTATTAGTAGTAAAGATAAGTTGTAAATGTCAACATTTCAAATTTTCGTTCATTATCATATAATAGTAAGTAAGCTATAGAAACTACAGATTATGGGATATACGTCGTTGGAAGTGAAATTACAGGAAAGTAATTACGAAAATATACACAGTTTTTTTCTTCAGATTATGATGACTTTGAAACGAACAGTGCCAAAATGGTTTTAATATCTTAAAGGGTTTGTATTATAGTACGTAATCAAACCTTTGTTCTGGGTAATGCTTGTCAGCATATTGAAGTTCAATACAAGTCTGTTTTTCAACATCTGGTTTCATGAGTAGAGCCTTACATAACAGCTGTGCGTTAGTGTTTTCTAGCTCTATCTTATTTTGCCGTACTACCTGCAGAACAGCGAGAGTCCAAACAATTCTTTGCTCTGTTTGCATTCCAGTTTCTTCTTCTTTTCTTGACTGATTTAACTTTAACGATGCAAATATGGCTCTGACAAGAAAGTTACCCATCTACAAAATTACAGTCACACATAATATTATATAATTTATATTAGCATTATCGGCAACCTTTTCAGCTAAATATTTAAATTATACAAAATACAAACAAATGAACACATTACTACAATTTCAAATAATAGTACGTTGGATAATATATGTTAGTAATATTTCTCTAATTAACATTAACTGGAATTCTAGTATAACATCCAGAGTTGAAATTAAATCAAATAGAAAACATGGACTAATATTTATTCGAACAGCGTGTGTTGGGACTTCAATACGGAAAGAGAGTAACCGCTACACCCCCATCTTAGTTTAGTTTATACTAATTTATTTTAGCTCGATTGCAATGAAAGCTCAAAGCTTATATGAACCGCTCTCGAGCCCGCTTCCTGGGTAGAACCAGTACTGAGTGTTGTTTTATGAGAGACATCGGGTCGAGCTTGGGATCGAAATCGCAACCTCTGGCGTGAGCGGCCAACACTCTATCCATTAGACTACCGCCCCGCCCCCATCTTATAGGGGCATTCTCCAATAGCCTTTTAAGGTTTCTGTGTTTACCTTTTATGCTTACATACATACAGTATATAAGACGTCTGGATCTTTTATTTCGTAAAACATTTTTGTTTTATATTAGTTTATTTTAGCTCGATCCCGAAATAAGCTCACAGCGTATATGAACACTCTCATGTCCGTTTTCAAGGTTGAACCAGTAATGAGTGTTGTTTTTGAGAGATTGGGATCAAACCCGCACTACCGCCCGCTTGGAAATATTAAATTTATGAAAATAGTTATAATCTCGGTACATTATTATAATAAGCAAATGTGTATCATTTGATATACGCTAATAAATTACCTGCTTCATGAAATGAGCTTTTTCATTATCCCAGCATTTGCCGTGTGCGTAATAAACATTTCTGATACATATAATCATGTTTTCAAGTTTTTCGATCGGATTTTGTAGACAACGTTCCATGCGATCTGGTTCACATAATGCTGGACTGAACGCTTTAATCGACATCTCGGCATGTTGAATCAAGTTTGTCTTCCAATTGTACCAATCTGAGATCTTGTCCAACCATCCTTTTGGCCTTTTTTCTACAAAGCCATCATACTGATTCCAGATTTCTAGAGAAGAAACATTTTTTATTTCACAAAACTGTTGCCATATTCTTCAGTTGTACATCAAAAATATAAAATGTTGCTGTTTGACTTCAATATGTGTTTATGCTTAAACTGATGTTAACTTAAAGCGGCATAACCATTTATTAAAAATGTTGATTTTATAAAGAAATAAACATCTTAATTATGAAAGACGAACACTTTCGGGAATTTTCATTCCTATTAGCTACTTCGTTTACGGAAATGATTATAAAATGTCCGATTCAATCGTATATTTTCGGCCATTTGCGTCATCCTTCAGTATTAAAACTGTCGGTAGATATGTGCAAAGATATAAATGCATATATGGATAAATATATTTTCTTCATTTTGTTTGAATCTATTTATGACGCCGTTTATTGAGCACTGTTGGAACAAAATAGTGGACGTAGGAAAATGAACAAAACAAAAACAAAAACGATTTAACCGCATTGTAGGAATATAACAAGATTTGTGGTGTAAATTTCAAATTTAAACCACTTACCTGGGTTAAATCGATGATGCCCGAAAATTTCCGAAGGATATAACCGAGATAAAATATATAAATAATTTACCTTATTTTACAGGTCATGTCAAATTTAAATATAAGCGATAACAGCTTTAAATATATATATTGCCAATAAACAACAGTATTGTGCACCATATACGATTAGATATATTATGCTAAATGTTACAACTATACCATTTAATAATTAAATTTAAAGGATAGAGCTACTGGTCATGCCGCTTTAAAAATAAGAACTTTGCAATTAAAATAATGTCAACGTGTTTCTAGCTTTTGAAATATACAATTTATCTTTTTGTAGGAAGAGTATCTGTATTGCACTTATAGCTATGGTCAAATTATTTATATGAAGCAAAGAAGTTTAAACTTAAGATTAAACTTATTTATTGAAAAACAACTTCTTACAATTTTTACAAATCATGCTCGAAATTTTCCTGAGTAGAAGTAGTACTAAGCATGTACGAATAACGTGTTTTGCTCAAGGACATCACACATGGCCGTTTCGGTTGATTGATCATGTGTCTAATGTTTTATCACTTGACCATGCGTTTCACATAGAACTTTACAAAACTTATTATGTATATTGTATACTCAATTTCATAAGAAGATTTTTTTTCAAATTATTAAATAGAACTGGCGTATTCAATAAGACACATTACCAATTTCTCTGTAACCGAACCAATATTGAAAAAGAACCCCCTCATAGAAAATACACTATAAGTCAACTATGTTGACATGTCTGCAAAGTGTCGTGAATTTATCCTGAATGGATGCACATATGGGCTCTCGAAAGGGACCAATGAAATATCTCCCGCAAAATTTAGTCAAGAGGAATAATTACAGATGCAAGACAGTACATAACCTGAAAGGTTACGGACGGACGATGGAAACATGTCAATCATAATAGCACATCAATGATATTTATACAAAACAATTTAAATCAAGGTAACACGTCTGATTGTCAATCCAGAGCCGTGAGCTCAAAATACCGCCCGGCTACAATCTCCAAAATTATTGAGACGAGACGTTGCGTATAATTGCCATGTGTCTCTTACCGCTGATTAAAGTGAAAAGTTATCAGTTAATTGCGGAAATGAGTATGCTTGGTTAACCTTCTAGGATCACAGGAAATAGTGGTTAGGGTAACTCAATTGTAAGTAAGTTAGCACTCGATGGCATAAATATGACGCTCAATATTCAAACAAACATATCATGACTCCCTCCCCCTGGTACATACATGTAACTGGACAGCATTTCTTCATTAGAATTGTGAACAAATTGGCTGACCGGACTTTGAGAAGATTTTTAATAAACACTTATGCTTAACCCATTTCCAATAGTATTCTAGGGTTAGGGTTAGGGTAATTTTTAAGTAATTTTTGTTTTAAGTCTCGTTAGATCCTAGTGAATTGATTTGAACAAATTAAATACACTTATGCATAGACATGAACAATTACTTTATCAAATAAAATCCAAAACTTTAACTATTTTGTGTCCTCTGCTGACCAAATACGAAAATATTGTAAAGAGCCAAATCAATTTTTGTGACTATAAATGGTCCAGATACATATTTATACAGTTGAATTAACTGTTGTTGATCTGATGAAAGGTTCTCAGTTTCAATTTATTTTCCTATGTAAAAACCGTAGGACCAATGAAACATAGAATTAAACATTTAATTAAGCAATCGTGACAATCATATTAAATAAATGCTGCGACAAATATTTTTGAAATTGAATAATGTACTATTGACTAACTTGCTAGCCCGTATAGATTGAGGTTGATTACACTCAGTGCATTTGAAATTACTTCTTTCTCATTTAATCAGTTTGAAAAAGGAGTGATAAACTTACTTTGAAGAGTTCTGTGAATCATTTTTGCTTCTGTCATTAGTCCTTGGATGCTAGAAACAATATCAAATGACAATGATCATTAAAATAATATAATAAAATGATAAACAAACCAAACAATCTATATTCATATAATGTACTGTAGTACTTAACTATATTATTAACAAATATATTTTTAAGATTATAACCTCTCATTTTATAAACATTTTGATTTTAACATAAGATAATTATGTTTTAATGTTTCAATAGTTTGTATGAGTCATATGGCATGAAATATATAATTTTTAAACAACTTTACCCCAGTATCTGTATTTCTGTTTATTTCAAAAGCTCTTTCACCGTCATTTTTCTTATTTAAAGCAGGTTTTCCTGAAGAAGTTCCAGTAGTAACATCTGCTCTACCATCTGTCGTGGCAGTATGTGCATCTGTACTTTTGTAAATCCCTTCCACTTCTGCTTTGTCAGTGTCGCTGAGCATTGGGTCGCTGTTTTTGTGATTAATCTCTTCTCTTTCTTTCTGCGACACTTTTTTCTCTTGCTTTGACATATTTGCCAATTTGCCACGAGTTCCATTTTCAGAAACCTTCTTTTCTTCTTTTTTTGTGTCCTTTTCCTCTGTTTCACTTTCGTTTTTATTGCAAGTTTGAACATCAGTCGCAACTGTTATAGCAGCTTTGTTTTCCATATTATTTTGCTGATTTGTGATTTCTTCTTCGTGGCTATGATCCGTGTCGCCTGTTTCTGTTTCGGTTTTGGGTACCAGTGTACTATCTGTTGTTTAAAAGGAAATATAAATGTAAATATATTGGGTTATATCATGCAGCATTAACATAAAAGTGTTTCTTGCCTTTTGATGATATTTTGCAATTTCAGAGGGTGTCATTCCGATACATTTGCAGATGCACTGGCATACTAATGGCAACAATCGCAATGTATGCAATGATGAGTATTTTGAATTGTATCATAGAGGTATTCAACTCGTCAAACATTTTTATTTTTAAAGTTAAAAATATCAACATCTTTAGGACTCGCACAACTATTATCTCCCTTGAATACTCCGGACCTACCCGGAGGTAGAAATAAGACTTTAGTTCCCTTATTCTTCTCTTTTCAGGTCTTTGTATTGCAGAGATTTATTTTTTTCCTACCTAATTTGATACTGATACCAGCTTGTTAGGCAATGTTGTCATTTTAGAATTGTTGATTCGAACCGCATCATGGGCGAATAGTTGACATATTATTACTCCGGTATCACAAAACCATTGGATTTTAAAAAACACGTCTGGTCAAGGTATAATTGTGTTTCGTTATAATTGTAGATTATGAACCAGATAAGAATTTGAGCCCTGTTTCAGACGCATGTAGTGTTTGACTAACTGTTGTTCAACACTGGAATCGTTGTCGAAATGAACCATATTTTGTTAAAGTACTGAGCAATAATAGCAAAATAAATTATATTTTATTACACCATTATACTCGTACTATAGTGCAATACACAGACATCATTAATATATTTTGACATTTCCTAAAATGTATTATAGTAAATAATTAAATAAAACTTAACGCAACACAAGTCATTGCCATGAATGTGATCAGTTGCATAGTAATGGGTATACACATGTAGACTTCAAACGTAAAATGTCTCAGTGGTAATAACTTGTTTGACAATCGAAGTAAAATAAATAAATTTAAATCAAATATCAATTGTCCAAATGAAATGCTAATAATTGTTGTTGTTTTTTTGGTCATGGGCCAACAGGAAAGTTCATTAGTAAGATTATGTAAGCAGCTGCATATTAACCATGCATGTTGAAAGAATAAAGAAACACCGGGTGAATTTCAGAACCACATTTTCAAAATATGATATGCGATATTTATAGTTTCAGATTGTTTTGGAAAGGTATGACATTGATGATTTTGTCAATAATGATAATCATATCCAGAAAAGTAATTGTCTGAAATGTATTTAATCAACATTAACTGAACTTCCATAGCATTTTGATAATTTTTTTAATTTTTAGTGATCTCAAAGTCACATAGTTGTGTTCTTTAAACTGATATTGAACTATTTTACGAGTACAAAAATAGGTGATGTTCGCCAAATGCAGCAGGTATAAAACATAAATTATGTTTAAATACTGTAGCTGTATTCATATTTGGATCTTTAATACTCTGTTTAAAGTTACAACTATTCAAAACCTGTCAATTAAAAGACTGATTTTTTTCTGTTTATTTTATTATTCAGCAATATCGTTTTGTTCTACAATCGGGAGCGCTAATTCTAAATTTAAATAAATTTTAGAATAAAGCCACAGTACTAAAAGTAACGTAAATTAAATGAAATCTCATCACATTAAGGTCAAAATTAAAAATGGTTTGCTACTTTCCTGCCTACGCATGGAATAGAGTCCTGCAAAATCATTTAAGTATTCTTTTATATAGTCTTGTTATATTACACAACATCGCCTAGTTCATATCATAAAAAATAGCTTATCTTGAATAACAATCTTATACGATTAGATATATTGTGCTAAATGTTATAATTATACCATTTAATAATTGAATTTAAAGGAAAGAGCTACTGGTTATGCCGCTTTAAAAAAAATAGAACTTGCTATCAAAAAGAAATGTCAGCGTGTTTCTAGCTTTTAAAATATGCAATTTATTTCTTTGTAAGAAAAGTATCCCAACTGCATTTATTGCTATGGTCAATGTATTTATATGTAGCAAAGAAGTTTAAACTTAAGATTAACTTATTTATTGAAAAACAACTTCTTACAATTTTTACAAATCATGCTCGAAATTTTCCTGAGTAGAAGTAGTACTAAGCATGTACGAATAACGTGTTTTGTTCAAGGACACCACACATGGCCGTTTCTGTTGTTGATCATGTGTCTAATGTCCTATCACTTGACCATGCGTTCCACATAGAACTTTACAAAGACTAATTATGTATATTGTAGACTCAATTTCATAATTAGAATGTGTTTTAAATTACTAAATAGAACTGGCGTATTCAAGAAGACACATTACCAATTTATCTTATATTATTACGGGCTACAGTCAAATCTAAACAAACTGCTATTTTATAAATATACTTTCCTCTGAACTTTTATGCATTAGAGCTCTCGACAATCCTTTTCTCGATATTTTCCCTATTAAATTCAATGTTTATTCACTTTTATTACTTTTAAAAATACAAGAATGATTCACTTCCTAAACATTCTAATAAATTTATTATTTAAAAATATGCCATTAATATTACTTGTCGCTTGCTTGACAATGATTTCTTACGAATAAAGAAGGTTATGAATTTATATCGCATTTCTTTCAATTATAACAACGGTTCAATTTTCCATATGTACGTTTTATAAATATTAGCGATGGCTTGTAAAAAACAAACATTACAAAAACGATCATGCCAATGCCGCATTATGCTTCATATAGCCAGTGATGTTCGAATCTAAGTATGGCGTTTAATTCTGCACATACGGTGCCAAAATAGGCTATTCCAGAACCTGATATCTCCCGAGTCTAGTCTATCCCAGAATCTGACATCTCCCGAGTCTAGTCAATTCAAAAACCTGACATCTCCTGAGTCTAGTCTATTCCAGAACCTGACATCTCCCTAGTCTAGTCTATCCCAGAACCTGACATCTCCCGAGTCTAGTCTATTCCAGAACCTGACATCTCCCGAGTTTAGTCTATCCCAGAACCTGACATCTCCCGAGTCTAGTCAATTCCAGAACCTTACATCTCCCGAGTTTAGTCTATCCCAGAACCTGACATCTCCCGAGTCTAGTCTTTCCCAGAACCTGACATCTCCCGAGTTTAGTATATCCCAGAACCTGACATCTCCCGAGTCTAGTCAATTCCAGAACCTGACATCTCCCGAGTTTAGTCTATCCCAGAACCTGACATCTCCCGAGTCTAGTCTATTCCAGAACCTGACATCTCCCGAGTCTAGTCTATACCAGAACCTGACATCTCCCTAGTCTAGACAATTCAAGAACCTGACATCTCCCGAGTTTAGTCTATCCCAGAACCTGACAACTTCCGAGTCTAGTCTATCCCAGAACCTGACATCTCCCGAGTTTAGTATATCCCAGAACCTGACATCTCCCGAGTCTAGTCAATTCAAGAACCTGACATCTCCCGAGTCTAGTCTATCCCAGAACCTGACATTTCCCGAGTCTAGTCTATTCCAGAACCTGACATCTCCCGAGTCTAGTCTATCCCAGAACCTGACATCTCCCGAGTATAGTATATCCCAGAACCTGACATCTCCCGAGTCTAGTCAATTCAAGAACCTGACATCTCCCGAGTTTAGTCTATCCCAGAACCTGACAACTTCCGAGTCTAGTCTATCCCAGAACCTGACATCTCCCGAGTTTAGTATATCCCAGAACCTGACATCTCCCGAGTCTAGTCAATTCAAGAACCTGACATCTCCCGAGTCTAGTCTATTCCAGAACCTGACATCTCCCGAGTCTAGTCTATCCCAGAACCTGACATCTCCAGAGTCTAGTCAATTCAAGAACCTGACATCTCCCGAGTCTAGTCTATACCAGAACCTGACATCTCCCTAGTCTAGACAATTCCAGAACCTGACATTTCCCGAGTCTAGTCTATCCCAGAACCTGACATCTCCCTAGTCTAGACAATTCCAGAACCTGACATCTCCCGAATCTAGTCTATCCCAGAACCTGACATCTCACAAGTCTATTCTATTCCAGAACCTGACATCTCCCGAGTCTAGTCTATTCCAGAACCTGACATCTCCCGAGTCTAGTCTATACCAGAACCTGACATCTCCCGAGTCTAAACAATTCCAGAACCTGACATCTCCCGAGTCTAGTCTATCCCAGAACCTGACATCTCCCTAGTCTAGACAATTCCAGAACCTGACATCTCCCGAATCTAGTCTATCCCAGAACCTGACATCTCACAAGTCTATTCTATTCCAGAACCTGACATCTCCCGAGTCTAGTCTATTCCAGAACCTGACATCTCCCGAGTCTAGTCTATACCAGAACCTGACATCTCCCTAGTCTAGACAATTCCAGAACCTGACATCTCCCGAGTCTAGTCTATACCAGAACCTGACATCTCCCTAGTCTAGACAATTCCAGAACCTGACATCTCCCGAGTCTAGTCTATCCCAGAACCTGACATCTCCCGAGTCTAGTCTATCCCAGAACCTGACATCTCCCGAGTTTAGTCTATCCCAGAACCTGATATCTCCCGAACCAGTTTTATTAACCACCAATAAAAAAGCAGGGAACTCTATGCCTGTCCCACAATTCATAGCAATTGAACGCTTAATAAACTGTGACGTCATCAAACTTTCAATTGAAACAACTGATCAATCAACGTGCACAAATGTGGCTTTCCATACATTGCTATTTAACAGACTCAATCGGGAGAGCTGGGTCCATACTACAGACTAGTGCCAAAACAATTATCATTGATGATTCTCGAGTCGAAGCTGTTTACAATCACCAGATGTACATATATATAACAGACGTATTTTTTAATACTTTGACATTAAATAGTGGCAAGAATCAGCAATCAACATATTATTATAATGTTAAACGTGATTAAAACACAATAACGCAATTATCTGATTAATTACCTGACTTGTTAGACGCATTTATTTTATGAATTGTATTTTTTTAAAATTAACTCGGCGTAAATAATATAAAACTTAGAAAAAATACAAAAATATATGCCGATATGTATACTGGTTTATGTAAAGCACAACTTGAATGTCTATTTAAACATAAAGTCTTTAAGTGTTTTTCGTCTTTATTTAGTTAAATAACTGTTGGGTAAACTCGATCCTGGTTCATGACAACTTTTTTTCTTTAGTGCTCTTATTTATCTTTAAGTTTAAATCTGTATGTGTCTTGAAAAATAAGAGGTAATTAAACACATCCACCGCCACTATCTACTTTTTATACCCAGGGTCGAGTTTCATATTTAATAAAATGTGTGCTTTAAAAGACAAAATAAACCACAAACTTTCTGTATGATTAGACTATTACAATTGTTATAAATGTAAAATGATTTCTGAAACAGTAAGTGTACGTCATATATAACTTTTTATGACATGGAAGCTTATTTTATATATAAGAAATCAACTGAAATTCATCCGTTTCTGTTGTGAATGATATGACCCATTTAATTTTAAAATTTCACATATGCTAAAAAAAGAAGTTTTAATCGGTTAAGTGTTAAGATTCATGGTTCAATGACGCAATCCTACTATTCAAAACCGAAAGTAGGTTACACATTTTTGGGAAATGAATATGGTAGATTTGTTTACAAACTTTGTTCAACACTGTTAGTGCGCATATTATTGTGTACATGGTGTAACTTTATCCAAAAAATTATCATATAACCCTGATGTAACACATGTTGTTTTCATATATTTCTCATATCAGGGTATTATATAGATATATAAGTCCTTGCACAAATGAAAGATTATGCATGTTGCGCCCAATCTTTAATACATTGTGTACTTGAATTAGTAAAAGCAGAACGTTAAATTTATCGATTACAATACACTTACGACAAGTTTTAACGTTATATGATAGTTGTTGTATGTGTTTAGCGTCGTTTTCAACAATTTTTCAGTCATATCGCGACGTTGTCTACTTGAAACAGTATTCTGAGCGCTGTCACACTGGAGTATCATGCCGCGGACACATGGTATGATACCCCACCCAGTCACATTATACTGACACCGGGCCGACCAGACCTAGAACTCTCCTCTAAATGCTGAGCGTCAAGCGAGGAAGCTTCTAGTACTAGTCTTTGGTATGACCCGACCGGGGATCGAACCCACGACCTTCCGCATGCGAGGCGGACGCTCTACCACTAGACCATGCCGCGGTCTTCATATGGTAAAGTTTAAACTATGTATTAATACCTAATTATCATTTGACTTTATACGTATAGTTTGTATAATATGTTTTGAATAACAAAATAATTTGAAAGATGTTGCATTGTGTATTATTGTATATATATTGTGTTACAAAGGATAAAGGCTCGATACTAGTTTTATACATGTTTTGGCCAAATGTTGACATTTTATATAGATTTAGCTATATAATTTGTTTTAAAGATGCGGTAATTTATATATTAAGTTAATAATTTATTGTATTTAAAAAAGTGCTTTTCATTTTCCAAGTCCTATCTGTAAAAGGTTTCTTAACGGAGTCTTGGATTGCGTTATAAGTCAATTAAAACTATTGGGACACAGATTATTTTAAAAGTATGACGGAAAACAACCATTTATCACCAAAATAACACCACCTTTGAATGCTATTCAGTTATATGTAATCGGATATCGGGTTTCCGATCACCGCGCGTTTTTATAATAATACAAAATACACTAGCAAAAACACCAGGCTAATTAATTTGTGTTTGTTATTGATTTCTGTTATGTAAACAATACCGATTTTTGTATCTCTTACGAACTGTACATGCTATTTTTTCTTGGCATAGCTCCATTTTATTAACTGTATAATACACTTTTTGTACAATGTCATTGCACACCATTAACCGTTGAATTGAATGCCAAATTTCAAGTATTGTGGATTGCAAATTAATATAAATGTACGTTAATATTTATAATACCTGTCGGCGTCTGTGTATTATTCTGTCCACATTCCTGTGAGAGTTCGCACCGTGGGCAGTATATGCATCCTGGGTCCAGAGCAATATCACAACTTGGGCAAGTGTTACTATGGTGGGTGAACAGTTGTTGGTCGACTTTTTTACCGCACTTCTGACAAAAGTTCTTGTCGGTTGAAAGCTCTGTGTTGCATGGTGATTTATCTTTTAATCTTCCATTACAAATGACGATCGGACAAGACGGGGTGGGGACCATCTCGTCCCCACATTTTGTACAGAATGTGTCGATTTCCTCAGTGATCCAACCGCATCTAGGGCACTTCATTGCATTAACGGCATATAGGGACCTCTTGTTTTATCTGAATTATAAATATATCAGACCAACATATACTTTTTTCTGTAACAGTAGCGGATGGCATAAAACTTTCGTAATCGACCACATTATATATTTATTTACATTTATATTTTCAATATTTATTGCATACACAATCACATTTAATATACATATTTACCATTACTATTACTTAAAAGGTTTTTTTATTTCGAATATAGTCGTTTAAAACGTTGACAAGAGAAAAAATACATATAACGAGAATTAGGGTCAAATAATGAAACTTTTACAGTAAAGAAAGAAAGAATTCCAATACAAAATCAATAAGTAAAGCAATCTTAATCTTATTTGTCATTTCATTTAATCAAACTATAAGTATGCATTGTGACAAATTACCTTTAAATATTGAATGAATATAAAATCACTACCTGTTTCTTAATCTAATGAGCATGTAAACTTCTGTTGGTTAAATGTCATTTCCTAGGAAAACATATCGAAAGTAGGATTGATTACGCCATACTGGTATATAATCTAGATCCCCCACAACAAATAACATTAGATGCAATATTTTACCTGTCAATTTCAGTTTCTACTCTAGGATTAAACACAAAACATTCAGGAAAATATCCCTTTACACTTGGCTCGCCCCAGAAACAATGGCTGTTTGGCATGACGTAATTTGTGTATATAACAATTTACTTCTACACCGTAAGCTCTTCAGTGTGGAGTTTTAAACGTGGCGAATTTTACATTGTATTATCACTGACATTCTGAATCACTCATGGTACACACACTCTCTCTCTCTCTCTCTCTCTCTCTCTCTCTCTCTCTCTCTCTTTCTCTCTCTCTTTCTCTCTCTCTCTCTCTCTCTTACATCCCACTCCCCCCCCCTCTCTCTCTCTCTCTCTCTCTCTCTCTCTCTCTCTCTCTCTCTCTCTCTCAGCTACATGTTTAAATCAATTCGATTATGTGCGCCCGAATCCCCCCCAACAGTGTTTATACCACGTATTATATCAGCAGCTTTCTCAGCTATCATTATTGTCGGAGTATTCGTATTTCCGGGTACAACTTTTGGCATCACAGACGCATCGACAACCCTTAATCTGCTAAACCCTTTTATTTTCAACTCCGGATCTACGACAGTTGTCGCATCATCGATTCGTCCAATTTGACATGTTGATGTCTGGTGATGAGCAGTCGTTGCACTATTGCAAATTAAACATTCGTAGTTATCGTCCGATTTAAACTGATGAGATCGACAAACCTTTGCGTTAAGTCGATCCATACTAGCTCCCGCTTTCTTAAAAGCGCAGTTTTAAATAATTTGTCAGAAAACTTAAGCGCGTTCGTTAAAATGTCAATATCCTTCTGCTTGCTTAAATAATTTGGATCAATCCGTGGGTACTTGAAAGGGTTTGTGCTTTTTAACCGTATTGTTCACCTACTTTCAGGGTCCAGAAAGATTGGTAAAAGAAAGAACAGTTCGTTGGAGGAGTCGTCAAACACATCTACTAGTTTTGATTGGATAAATTTCATGTCTGAGAGAGACGGTTGGGCTATGAAAATGTGTAATTGAATATCGGAATAGTCTTTCACACTTCCCTCTGAATTGATAAATGTCGGAATATGGCTTGTCTTAAGAATTCTCAAGTTACACTCGTCCTTTCTCCATTTCGAACACTAACTTGACTAGCCGCATAACCTATTTGATTCTTTCCATAATAATCGACTTCGTCAAATCCAAGTTCCTTTCCGGCGTCAATAAACATATCTACTAATGGTCTGGACTCCTTATATTTGTATTTTTGTATTTACTTCCACGCACGTTCTGCGTGTTATTCAGGATGCTCGATCCTCCCAGGACCTTTACTCGAGGCCAGTACGCCCGATTCTCATACTTTTTGCCGGCGAATGAAGAATGGGGTTAGGGTTAGGGTTAGGGTTAGAGCTATATACGAAACATTCGCAATTTCTAACGAGCATTCTACGCCAACTTCCTGATACTGAAATGTGGCGTTACTTGTCACTCAATCTGTCAATGTTTTAAACAATTATATTTTACATCGATTGTGATACAAGTCCTAACAGCTTAAATCACGTATGTGTGTGTGTGTGCGAACGCATGTGTGCGCATCTTTGCGCGCGTCTGTCTGTCTGTCTGTATGTCTGTTGTGGCATAATCAACTCAACACCGTTGTTTTATATAAGTAATTTTATTCACATATTTATATAGTTCGCATAAGTTCAAAATCGCAAAGCTAACATTTTAAACTCTCTTTCGCTCGTTTAAACTAAACCTAGTCTAAACTGACATGTTACCAGATTTGCATCTACGTTCTAACTAATGACTTGTCTCTTCTAAAATCTGTGTTGACTGAATACCCAACTATGCTATCATTGGTCAATTCATTGCTACTTTTCAATTGATCAGTATTTTAACTACTGACCTTAAAATGCCACCCATAAAACCCACTGCCATCAATACAGCAAGATAACCCTAGGTTATTATTTATCTTATTAACCTGTCATATGTATATGTAGTATATACAGTTCTAAACTACTATAATGCAACATTCTATATAACATCTAATTGTATTGAAGTCTTAAACTGTAATCAGGTAATTTTGATTACACTTATATCAGTTCTGCCACAGGCCTGAATACGGTAACTGGCTGTAATTAAGCAACAATTACTTTCCCGCTGAGGTGTCAAACATAAAATATGCCTCAAACATAGGATATGCCAATCACTGATAAATCTCTAATTACTCTATTATTCCTGGTTTGATTTCAATCTTGATATGACATAATTATTTCCTGATATCTAGTATATATATTTCACAAATTATGTACCTCATCATAAACACTCAGTTGTTTAAGACAGATGTACAAGTTAGATTTAGTAATAATTTCTGATTGTAAATTAATTCAACTTTAAATCATTTTAATTTGGTATCCAAACTTGTGACAGTTTATATTACATAACATTATTTTTATAATATTCTAACATATTTTATACAGTTATCTATACGTATAATGTTAATTATACGTATGCCATTTTTTATTTCATAGTACTTTTGTTTCGTCTATTATAATTTTTTACCTTGTTTTATCAAAACTTATATTTATTATACAAATATCATACGCCCATATCAAATAAGAAAATATCTAATAGAAGAATATATCTAAATATCTTTTTCGTACTCTACTTTATTATTAACTTGAAAACGGGAAAATTAAATTCGTGTAACTTATAAATTCTACTTAAGCAATACCAATCTACTAAACAAATAACAATACTAATCATTAAATCAAATAACATTATTAAACAACCTGTCACCGCAAAATGCAAATATAAGTAAAATGAAATGTCGACACAAAATCATTAATGTTCTTAAAATATAGCTGATAATCTAATTATTGTTCATGGTTACTGCAACTATGTCTCTTTCTGCGTAGCGTTCATATTTAAATCACGTTTTTTTTTAATTTCTGTATAGTGTTCAGATTTAAATAACGATTTGAAGTTTTCTGCTTAGCGTCCATACTATAATCAAAGTATCAAAACTACCGGAAGCCATCATTTGAATTTAATTTTGTAACACCGTGAATTTGATATCTATTGTTAACACAACTTTCCTTTTAACTTGAAATTTCCTTAATTGGTATAACACATTTTTTCTGGATACATTAATAACTTCTTAACACAAGACTTCACTACTGTTGAAAATTGTCTTTGCTGGGAAACGGTTGACACTTCATGTAGCCTGAGGATATAGGTGTTGTCCCACTGTCCCTTGTGAAGCGTAAGGAGGTATCCACAATATGCCCCGAGCTCGTGCAAGTTGTCATCTATGACAGGTTGGAAACTCGCCCTGGTGGAAGCTGTCACCCGTGACAACTTAATGTGTTCCACAATCTTGTTTATTTATGTGGAATTTTATACACACTGTTTACAATATTGTACTTTCTCGGCGCAGTTTTTAATAAACTGTCCTGCAAAATCTGTGCTTTCGTTGATCGAACCGATTTGTGCTTTAAACGTGATCCCATTTATACAAATACTAATTTTGACAAACCTCCATATTGCTTCTGATAATTATATCATAACCTTATTTCCCATACCATCTTGACATACATCAATAATTAGAAATTAGAAGAAAAAACATAATTTACTTTTGTAGTAGAAGTTAACATTTATTATACTATATATAATTTTCTGTTCCCATATATATATATGATTTTCTGTTCCCCTTCAACCATAATTATATTTTCAAGTTATAATGTTTTATAACTTACGAGCCTTTTTTTCCCTACAACATGTTTACTATTGATTTTAACAATTTCTTAGCCCTTAGCGATTTTCTAAGCCTAACTTGTCTCCGATTAATATGTTTTTATGGATATTTCTTTGTTTTATGTTATTAATTGACATATTAACCCTATCGCTCAGTTGGTTTTCATATACCATAGCGGTCATAAATGGATAATTATTCGATGCATGCTCTTGTTCACTTGTGCCGATAGCTGAAGCAATATCGGCCAAATCAAATTCTTTCTATTTAACATCAGAATGCTCCTTATTTTGATTTCTTTATCTCTTAGCTAACTCTAATAATGGTATATCACTTCCATCACTGGAATCTAATCTTTGGTTTCTATACCTTTTTGTTAGACGCTTTACTGGTGATTCTATTGGGACTTCAGAATCTGTTTCTGAGTCAGAACTAACCGGAGGTGCAACAAAAATTGTTTCCGTACTGGCCGGTGACTTATTTGATCATCTGGAATGACCCATTCGTCAACATTGGCTTTAATTAACTACGACGCATGTGCTTTTGTAGTTGACCCAGTTAACTGATAAGGTATTATGAAAGTTACAGGAGATATTTCTTCAGTAATTCTGTAAAATGCATTCCAGTTTTAATCTAACTTTGAACTCTTTTTGTATTTTTTAGCAAATTAATCTGAATTTTCCTGTAAAAAGCTATGTATGTTGTATGTTCGCTAGGTGCCGTAATATCCTTACGATTAAACTTTCCAGTTATCACCTCTGACTGACATGTTATCTCATTTAAGTAAATTTAGCATCTTTTAAATTTTCAACTTTTGCAATCACACAACTCTTTCTTAGCCTAAGAGTTTTTTGTGAATTATTGTGAAGTACTGAATTTGAAACTACTAAATCTGGTTCTGAACTAACAGATCCTGTTTCTAACGGTCTTATTTCATAATCACAACGCGTTGGCGAATCTGGATTATATTTTAATATTCCATTTACAACACTTATTGTTTGTGGGTTTAAAATGGTGGTAGAGTTAAGTCTTACTATAGAGGAGATATGTAGATCCTCTTCCATTTTTACGTAAATTCCTTCAATTCTTAACAAATTAAGATCAAAATAAACTCAAACCTTTTTCTCAGACAAAAAATCTCTACCTAATACCATTCTTCGATTCATGTTTGGTACTTCATAAAAAGTATGACTAAATATTTTACTTCCCAATTCAAAATGTAACTCAAAACACCCATCTACTATTAGTGCTCCTCCATTTACATATTGTTATGCGAACGATTTCTTGCTAAGTTTTGTTACATTGCGCAAAGATTGATGAAGTCTTCTATGTATTTATGAAATTTCGGCCCCGGAATCCACTAAAGATCTTATTCTTATTCCATTAGTTTTCAAAATGCATGAACATGGACTACCCGCGATTACAATATTGTATGTAGGAGTTTTATTACTCTCCATATTGGCTCGATAATATGAATAGCATATAGTTGCCCTGAAGAATTGTTTTATTTTGATTGACCCCAGATTTTGATCTGCATTGTCGCTTAAAATAACCCTTCTTCCTACATTTCCAACATGCGAATTTGCCTTGAGCATTACTTCCTTTGTAACCTTTTGATCTTTTACTGAAAACCTGGTTTTCCTTGCCATTTTGGGAGTTTATCTGATGTCTATTATGAAAATCATTCCTTGATCTTAACTTTTGCCTTGAGCATTGCTTTGTTCGTAACCTGTGGATCTTTTACTGAAAACCTGGTTTTGTTTGCCATTTAGAAGATTTATCTGATGTCTCTTTTGAAAATTATTTCTTGAATTTTGACTTGTTCTTAATTCTAATTTTCCCCTAAGATTTTGTTCTATCATTGCTAAATTGACTGCTGCTTGGAGAGTTATATGATTTTCTTTCATTTTCATAAAATCATACACCAACCCATTTACTAAATATCCAACTAACATTTTTTCAATAAATTTTAAATCTCCTTGATATTCTTTAAACGCATCTTGACCCGAATCTAGTAATCTTTCTGCATAATTTTGTACATTTTCATTTGTTTTTTTGTGTGTAAAACTGTAGCAAGTAACACTAACGAATGATGAGAATCTGTTACCTCAACGTACCGCGTTGCAAGTCCATTTTTCTATTGTGACCAAGTTTTACTGGGATTGTTAATTATCCATCTTTGAATAAAATCGCTTATTACCCCCTTACTGGCTTGTACTGCTATTAGTTTGATTTGACTTTCATCTGTTTCTTTTTAAAAAAATTGCATATTTTTCAATATGTTTGACCCAACTTTTAAATTGTTTCGAATCTCCATCAAAATGTTATGATTTTTGTAATTCCCCGAGCTCCAACATAATTATTTTTTGTGCTAATTGATCTGCTAAGTTTTTAAATACAGAAGCAACATTTTGGTCTGTCATTTTCGTACTTGTAAGAAAATAAATCACTTAAACACACTCACCGGTTTTTCCTTCATCTCCATGTCGAATACGTGGCCTATACTCTGCGTTGTTTTATATAAGTAATTTTATTCACATATTTATATAGTTCGCATAAGTTGAAAGTTTTAAACTCGCTTTCGCTCGTTTAAACTAAACCTAGTCCAAACTGACATGTTACCAGATTCGCATCTACGTTCTAACTAAATGAATTGTCTCTTCTTAAATCTGTCTCTGACTGTATACCCAACTATGCTATCATTGGTCAATTCATTGCTACTTTTCAATTGGTCAGTAATTTAACTACTGACCTTAAAATCCCACCCATAAAACCTACTGTCAACAATACATCAAGATAACCCTAGGCTATTATTTATCTTATTAACCAGTCATATGTATATGTAGTATATACAATTCTAAACTAATATAATGTCTGTCTGTCTGTCTGTCTGTCTAACCCTAACCCTTACCCTCGGTACTAAGTCCTCCAAACATGAGTACTATGTCCTCCAGACCTTTGTTTTTTTATGGTGGTATTTGGGGTTGTGGTGATGGTTGTGTTATTTAAATGATACGTGTACAAACAAAAACAACAAAAGGACACACACATGCACATTCAAATTTAGCTGCATGGGGGAAAAGTAAGACCAGGTACATATTTTACAGTGTATGTATATATGTCTTCCCTGTTCTAATGAATACCTCGTTGTTTGGGCCGTGGTATTGTTGAACGTCTCTATCGTACCGAGCCTTTATTTTCAATAACCAACGTAAGCATGTAATTATGTTGTTGTTCAAGATGGTCAGTCACTTAAGGCTGTATCTATTTATGGTTAATAAATGATAAGCGTTTCCAACAATGAGTCAAGTTTTGTTTTACGTATATTTGAATGCGACTTGTTAATGTGCAAATATAGTTTTAAATGAAAACCGTTTTGAACTTTAAATCAATAAATTATAAAATGTTGAATATAGTTATGGCAGTTGTTGTGGAAAACAAAGAAGCATATATAATATCAAATCCCAATTAGTGAAACTGCCAACGTGCATTAAAAGTAAAACTTATAACAGTTCCTCTGATAATTACGGTCGCACTTAAACGTGTGTGACGTAAAGTACACGAAAGGCACACGTTTAAAAATATGATAAAGGAAACAAAAGTATGTCATTCATACAACTTTAGTTAGTTAGTTTCAGAGCAGACTGTTTCAACCAAAGTGAACATAAGTTTAGTGACAAAGTGTGTATCAAAGTTGTATGAATAAAACAAACATAATTCATTATATACCCGAAAGGGTACTGTTCATTCTTCGGAAATACTTTTATACATCGTATATTATCAAATGCATCTTTTGGGTAAGCGATAATTAACTGTATTTACACAGCTGAATGCCAGCTCCACGGGCATAACAGGCTTGCAATCGGACATTACAATTGTATCATTAATTATACGTCTCGATGTTAATGCAATCATCAAATACCCTGCATGTAACACATCATGTAACAGATGGGATATGTTGAACGACGAAGATTGCTGGATATACACTCGCTGCTGTCATCAACAATGACACAGACTCATTAGAGGCATACCAACTCCAGCTCTGTGTAAAATTCCTTTTACAATAACAAAGTCTCAGTAATGTTTGACCAAATTACTAATGTTAAGTCCATATATTTTCACTTTTCATAAGATATAACTATTATTATATGCAAATATTTTAGATTTTATATTTTAGCGTCGCTTTCAACAATTTTTCAGTCATATCGCGACGTTGTCTACTTGAGACAGTATTCTAAGCGCTGTCACACTGGAGTATCATGCCGCAGACACATGGTATGATACCCCAGCCAGTCACATTATACTGACACCGAGCCGACCAGACCTAGAACTCTCCTCTAAATGCTGAATGTCTAGCGAGGAAGCTTCTAGTACCATTTTTACAGTCTTTGGTATGACCCGGCCGGGGATTAAACCCACGACCTTCCGCATGCGAGGCGGACGCTCTACCACTTGACCACGCCGCGGTTATTTTAGATGAAAACCGAATGTTTTAAAGATGTTGAACACTTTAAGATTTCATATATAAATGCACAAGCTGAATAACTGATTCTTGTAATAGTAATTGGCCAATCCATTAATTGCCTTGGTGCCGTTTTTACTACTGAACTATGTACAACATTTTTATTCACTGTTGTTTTCATGTTGACATGTTTGTATTTTAATTAAGGAATGTTCCTCATATATTATTTAATATATATCAAACATAATTTTACAATGTCAAAAACTGTGCAGACACTTTGTTTCCTTTACCATATGTTTACATGTGTGCCTTTTGTGTACTTTACGTCACACACGTTAATGTACGGCCGTAATTGTAAGAGACATGTTATATGTTAATACACGTTGGCAGTTTCACTAATTGGAATTTGATATACATGCGTCTTTGTTTTCCATAACTGGCATAACTTTATTCAACATGTAAAAAATAACTGATGTTACGTCTTTTGAAATGGCTTCCATTTAAAACTATATTTGCATACTTATACGTGGCAATCCCAATATACAAAATGCAAAACATGACTCACCGTCGGAAACGGTAATATTTCATTGACGGCCTTAGGTGTCTGATGCAGCCTAAACAACATCATAATTATTAGCAATACGTTGATTATTATAAATAAAAGCTCAGTAAAATAGAGACGTTCTACAATACCAAGTCCCAAACATCGAGTTAAATAAATATATACATATATACTATATATATATCTCAAAACATGATTCTTTGCCTTTCTCTTCCCTAATATCCATATTTGAATTAACGTTTTTGTGGGTTGCCTTTTATTGTATTTGCCTGCTTTCAACCGGAGACGCATAATTCAAACAACACAATCATAAACATAACCAATACATACAACACCCTTAATAATAGAAAAAGGTGAAAACAGACATCAGTGGTCAGTGTCAAGAAACGGTAAAAAATCAAAGCATACATATTAGGGAGTTACATCTGATTTTCGGCTGAACCAACTTAGGTTTGTAATTGTGGTTGCATGCAAGGTGTAAAATAGATGGTTGTCGGAAACATATTGCAAGTATTCCGAGAAACCAGAGCAACAGAAGATAATAAGAAAGGACACGATGGAGATAATTACAAGTGTCCAACGACTTGAATCTCCGGTCTTTCAGGTTCTTATTCAATCAAAATGGAAGAACTGTTGACCAACAGTATAAGGACCAAACACTAAACTTGCAATTAAATGTAAGATTAAAAATCTCCGTACGTCTAAAATAAAGAATTAAAAGAAATTATGATCAATGAGAATACTAAGCTTGTCAATCACATCAAAATCAAATTCAAACCATGTGAAAGTATTTCTGAATTATGGTTCATATGATGACGATTTAAGTCAATATTAATAACATATGTAATCAGTTGAATTATTTCTCACGTAAACTAAGTCATTAATGCATTTGATATTTCAGTCGAGCTTGTTTTACCATTTTTATAAATTTATGTACTCGTGAATGTGTATATATATGTAACCATTAATTACCTTCAGATATTCTACGTGGTATCTAAATGACTACAAAGAGGTAAAATATAGTATGATGTAATATTTCTTTGTGCATTTTCAACAATGTTGTACGACAGTTAATGGATCAGTTATATTAATTGTTTGCGAACTCGGATTTTTCGTTATATATACTATATATATTATACAATATGTATGATGGCTGATTAAAGTGGTAAGTATTAAAAAACGTATCAATGTCTAATCCATACATGTAAGTTTTAATATTTTATTTCCGTATCAATATTTTATTAAACTGCTAGAGATACTCACCTATTGGTTCTCCTTCACATAACATCATACATGTGTATTTCTATTGTTATTATATACGTTGAAAAATATAAAATACAATAACTCCGGTTTCATTTAATGTTCCCCAGTAAGATTACTAATAAAAGCAATTAATGCATTGGTGTTGACCACTAGCATCAGATAAAAATAGTCAATGGAAAACCAGAGCGCAAGAATGTTAACAGAAAACAATATATCTATTTTATCTCAGTTTTAATTCTGGAAATGATTTTGTTAATTGATATGTGGTCACTCATATAATTTTTATAATGACTAATATTAGCGTATCATAAAAATCGAGATCTCTTTTGTTGATATTATTTTCATTTAAAAAATAGCCAATGTGTACCCGTTGTATGTAATGAAATACATACAAGTCATAAGTACTAAAATAAGAAAATATGCTCTGAACACGAAACGTGGCATTCATATGATAGAGTCAACAACACAAATTTTACACAGTTACCAGAAAAAGTCCTAATTCTTACCACCAACATGTACAAATCATCCTAAACGAAGCTGATAAAGCTCTACTCGCGAATTTCGGATGTGGCAAGTTTTGAATTTATATGCTCATAGATGTTTAACTGTCCATAAATACTAGAAATTTAATGCACTATCACTACCATTTAGACCAAAAGCCAATCCATTACACATTCGATACAGGGATTCGTCCGACAATTCAGAAAATGTTTTCGGTATTTTGGAAAATGAACATTTTATTAAATACCCATGACGACACCACAATATCACGCGACAATATCTCTAGGACAACACAAAAGTGTCGGCGAGATCCAGTATTAACTATTTAGTAAGTAAGTAAGTAAGTAATTTCTTTATTTAAAGAGGGTAACTCAATTGGTAAACCAATCTTCCTTGAGGCCCTCGTATAAACAAATAAATACATATACATTTTCAAAAAGATAGAAAATAACGTTCATTCATCTGCTGCATATATCACACATTCTAGATTAACAAAATTCTCATACTATGCTCCTGGTTACAACTCTCATTTACGTGCACGCATACACATACACATACACACACTCTCGCTTTTTATATTTGTATAAAGAACATATTTCAATTTAGATATACATGCAATTGTACATGTAAATTTGAATATAATAGAGGAAAAACAACACAACAATAATAAAATCGATAGAAACAAAACAAAAATCAATTGATTTTTACAAAAACTAATAACGGTATGGTATTTATTAAGCATATGGCTGTTGGAGGTACATGTATTTCTAATTTCAATTTCCTTTTATCCAAATCAAACAATTACTTGCAAAAACATTTAACGAACGCGCGTTTCTTATACTAAGTGGAATACTATTCCAAATAATTCTACCCGAATATGATAGACTACCTTTAAACAGTTCTATTCTAGGTTTCGGAATAAAGACATTTTTATTTGAGCGTGAACGCAACATGATGGATGTATTATTGATTGACTCACCGAAGTTGAATAGTTCACATGAATATGGCGGAGCTGTACCATTTGCTATGTTATACATGAGTTTTGCCGTTTGTAGAAAAACAGTTTGATCGATAGATAAAATATTCAGTCTTTCGAATGAAATATAAGACTTTCATATTCATTTCCTAAAATATATTTTCATGCTCGCCTCTGCAGTTTAATTAACTTATTTATATTTTTATTTGAAGTATTTCCCCAAACTGTACAACAATAATTGAAATGTGGTTGTATGTATGCTTTATAATATAACTTTCTATGGTTGATGGAAAGATAATCTTTTACCTTTGATAATAGCCAGATATATGATGAATTTTTTTTTGAGAGAGATTGTAAATATTTATTCCATAGCATGCAATCGTCAATAAATATTCCAAGGATTTTATCGCCTTTTGATGTAGTTAATTCTGTAAGTTGTTAATTGATTTGATTTAAATGCTGTCGTTTCTGACGAGAGGTGATTAGCATTACTTTTGTTTTGTCAGTATTCAATACCATACCATTTTGAATGCACCACATATTAAGACGATTAATTGAAGTTTGCAAGTTACCTTTTAAAATGTCTGTATTTGTTTGTATGTCATATAACGTTGTGTCATCTGCATATAAGTCAGTTGTTGAAACGTTATTTAATAACAATGGTAAATCATTTATGAAAAGTAAAAATAACAATGGACCTAAAATAGAACCCTGTGGAACCTCTGATGTTATACAATTGGTTTTTGAAGTTGCTGAATTTATAGACACAACTTGACCTCTGTTTGTAAGGTAAGATTTCATCCACATCACAAAACGATCACTACATTTATAGCACTTTAGTTTTGCTAGTAAAATAGTATGACTTACGAGATCAAAGGCCTTCCGAAAATCGACCATGACAGCCCCAACTAACTTCCCATCATTAATTGCCGTTAGCCATTTATCAATCATACGAATTAATGCAGATTCAGTTGAATGACCTTCCCTAAAACCACTTTGTGTTATATGCAATAAGTTATATTTATTTATAAATTTCATTAAATTGATATGAATAAATTTTTCTATAAGTTTTGATAATGTTGGCAAAATAGATATAGGACGATAATTATTTACGTCATCCTTTCGGCCGCTTTTATAGAATGGTTTTATCTTTGCCTGTTTCCATATATGTGGAAATATTCCATCTCGCAGACTTTTATTCACAATAAACATAATTCTTTCAGATATAACAGGGGATGCTAGTTTTAGCAACCTTGGACCAATGCCATCTAATCCTGTGGCTTTGGATATATCTAAATTAGATAAAGATTTTGAAACAAAAGTTAATTTTATATCTGGGACGTCAAAAAAATATGTTTTGAGGCATATTAGAGCTGATAAAAGTGTTAAGTAAATCAAAATTTGAATGTTCTATCGGACCCTTTAATTTCGAAGCTATGTTTACAAAATATTCATTAAATACATAAGCCATATCTAAATCATTAGATATACAATTTTCATCTGTTTTTATCCCAAGAATTTGATTATTATCAGAGCTTTTAGCCGTGCCGAATTCTTTAAACAACTTCCATATTGACCCTGGATCATCTTTTCCCTGTTCTATTTTTGTACTATACGATTTTTTCTTTGCATCGTGTATCATTTGTGAAACCTTATTTCGTTGTGCTTTGTATTTATCTATATCCCCGTTGATTTTATATTTATTTCTAACCTTCATGCTATCTTAAATGCTAGTACTTATCCAGTCTGGTTGTTTGTTATGCTTTGTTCTATGTTTCTTTAGGGGGGCATGTTTGTCTACTACTTTTAAGAATAAATTGATCCAATGTTCTAGCATGTCATCAACATTTGTATGATTATTTATTGTTTCCCATTGGATTTCCCTTAGGTGGTTTAAGAAGTTAAATTCGTTAAAAATTTTAAAAGATCTATAAGTAATGAAATTGTGATAATTTTTCGTCTGGATACAGTTAAGCTTACGATTACACAATATCGCGTAGTGATCACTTATAGATACTTTTTTAACAAACACGTTTGAAATATTGTCTTCCCGGTTACTATAAATATGATCAATAAGTGTACTTGATTGGGCAGTTTCCCTAGTTGGGGATAAGACTAATTGACTTAATTGACAACCCAAATATATGCAAATACTTATTTTCTGGCCTTGTTAATAATATTTTAATTTCTGAAAATTTTGTCAGGTTTTTCCCACATAGACCTTGAACATTCATATGTCCTATATTAAATCCTTTTTTATTAAGGCACAAATTTAAAACATCGCCCGAACTGTTTTCGCTATTATCATGCTTAAGCATGTGCGTGTCTTCTTTGTCATTACGCGTTGTTTTCTCATTGGCTTCAATTACTGTTTGTGTTTTATTAACAATTAATATTTTATCTTCATTACTTGATTACTGTTGATTATGTGTTCCGTCATTTCCAGGTAAAGTAATTGTTTCACAGGCGCATTTTAGTAAATTGCATGTTTCACATATAAATGATAAATTTATAAATTTATTTTTCATAAGTATGGCGCCATTTATTTCGGCAGTAATGCCGAATTCCTATCTATACCAGCAATCTCTTTTATTATGGCCAGTAATTCCACAGTAATAACATCGTATTGCTTGAGATTTTTGACCTCCGTGTGCATGGCTGAAAGGCCTATTATCTACGTAATCATTATGGCATGCTACACGATTTGGTGATGCACTACCACGTGCGTAACTAATAACTTGATTTTCCGCGTAGTCGTTTTCTCTTGAAGACTGGGCCTGGGTTGTAAAATCATTAAAATGTGGCCGATTGTCCGTGAAATTTACCTGTCTTGATCTGCGCGATGTTAATATGTTTGTATGATACCGCTCCAGTCGTTTGTTCTGTTGGCCATTTCTTATAAAATATTATTTATTTTGCAAACCAAATGTACATGTTTTGAAATTGACTGAAATGCCTGTATTTCTACTCAAACCGTTTAGTAGCCGTTTTGTTCCAGACTGAGACACATGTATTCCATCTTTAGCAAAATACCTTGGTTCCGGATAATGATCTTTGTCGTAAAACATATTACTTGTTTCTGAGATGCATTGTACCCCGAAGCGTCCCCAATAAGCAACCAGTCGCTTAATGGACGTGTTCAGATATTGAACATCAACGTCCTTTCGTGGTGTTGTGAAACGTAAATACACTTCGCAGTCCTGATTTGCTGTTTTTATGAGACTCAGCAAGCGATCATAGTCTTCTTCAAATGTGTCCTGATCCGTGCCTTTTGATGCATCATTTCCTCCAGCCATTATTATAACCTTACTAAATACTTTCATATCATACAAGATATATCTAAAGTTTTACATTATCCCGGATTATAAAATTACTGATTAGAATGCTGAGGAATGTTAAAATACTTTAGAATAAATGTACATAATTTCTGTTTGACATTCTGAATAAATGAGATTTAGTTTATATAAAGAATATACTGCATTACCAGTCAAGCATTTATCAATGGTAACTAATACATCCACATTGATTGGTTAATATGAATATGTAACGTTTTTGTTATATGTATATATTTGAAGTAAAGGAACATTGCAAAGCAAAATATAAGAAAATATTAAACCAACAGGAGACATAACATTCATCAAATACTGTCATTAAAATGGCACGAATATAACTAAAATAAGGAATATTAAAAAAAATATGTTCCTCGTGAATAAGTGGCAAACCGGTTACCGTCTTGTATGGCAACATTGATCACCGTCTTGTATGGAAACACTGATCACCGCCTAGTATGAAAACACGGATCACCGTCTTGTATGGCAACACTGACCACCGTCTTGTATGGCAGCATTGTTCACCGTCTTGTATTGCAACACTGATCACCGTCATGTATGGCAACACTGATCACCGTCACGTATGGCAACACTGATCTCCGCCTCGTATGGCAACACTGATCACCACCTCGTATGACAAAACTGATCACCGTCTCGTATGACAACACTGATCAGCGCCATGTATGGCAACACTTTTCACCGCCTTGTATGGCATAACTTTGAACACCGTCTTGCATGACAACACTGATCCCCGCCTGGTATGACAACACTGACCACAGCTTTGTATGGCAATACTGATAACCGTCTTGTATGGCAACACTGATCACCGCCTTGTATGGCAAAACTAATCACCGCTATGTATGGCAACACTGTTTACTGCCTTGTATGACATAACTTTGATCACCGTTTTGTATGACAACACTGATCACCATCATGTATGACAACAATAATCACTGCCTAGTATGGCAGCATTGATCATCGTCTTGTATGGCAACACTGTTTACCGCCTTGTATGGCATACATTTGATCACCGTCTTGTATGACAACACTGATCACAGTCTTTTATGACAACACTGATCACCGCCTAGTATGGCAACTCTGATCACCGTCTTGTATGACAACACTGATCACAGTCTTTTATGACAACACTGATCACCGCCTAGTATGGCAACTCTGATCACCGCCTTGTATGTCAACACTGATCACCGCCTAGTATGGCAACTCTGATCACCGTCTTGTATGACAACACTGATCACAGTCTTTTATGACAACACTGATCACCGCCTAGTATGGCAACTCTGATCACCGCCTTGAATGTCAACACTGTTCATAGTCTTGTATGGCAACACTGATCGCCGTCTTGTTTGGCAACACTGATCACCGTCTTGTATGACTGTCAACTCTGATCAACGCCTAGTATGACACCACTGATAACCACCTTGAATGGCAACACTGATCACCGTCTTGTAAGGCAACACTGATCACAGTCTTGTATGTCAACTCTGATCACCGCCTAGTATTGCAAGATTGATCACCGCCTTGAATGGCAACACTGTTCACCGTCTTGTACGGCTACATGGCAACACTGGTCACCATCTTGTATGTCAACTCTGATCACCACCTAGTATGGCAACACTGATCACCGCCTTGAATGGCAACACTGATCACCGCCTTGCATGTCAACATTGGTCACCGCCTGTTATGGCAAGACTGATCACCGTCTTGTATGACAACACTGATCACCATCTTGTATGTCAACTCTGATCACCGCCTAGTAAGGCAACACTGATCACCGCCTCGAATGGCAACACTGATCACCGTCTTGTATGACAACACTGATCACCATCTTGTATGTCAACTCTGATCACCGCCTAGTAAGGCAACACTGATCACCGCCTCGAATGGCAACACTGATGACCGCCTTGTATGTCAACTCTGGTCACCGCCTTGAATGGCAACACTGAACACCGTCTTGTATGGCAACAATGATCACCATCTTGCATGTCAACTCTGATCACAGCCTAGTATGGCAACACTGACCAACGCCTTGAATGGCAACACTGATCACTGTCGTGTATGGCAAAACTGATCACCGTCTTGTATGGCAACACTGGCCACCGTCTTCTATGTCAACTTTGATCACCGCCTAGTATGTCAACTCTGATCACCGCCTAGTATGGCAACACTGATCACCGCCTTGAATGGCAACACTGATCACCGCCTTGTACGACAACACTGATAACCGCCTTGATCGGCAACACTGATCACCGCCTTTCATGGCAACACTGATCAGCGCCATGTATGGCAACACTGATAACCGCCTTGTATGGCAACACTGATCACCGCCTTGTATGGCAACACTGATCACCGCAGAGTATGGCAACTCTGATCACCGCCTTGTATGTCAACACTGATCACCGTCTTGTATGGCAACACTGATCACCGTCTTGTATGGCAACACTGATCACCGTCTTGTATGGCAACACTGATCACCGCCATGTATGGCAACACTGATAACCGCCTTGTATGGCTACACTGATCACCGTCTTTATGGCAACACTGATCACCGCCTTGTATGGCAACACTGATCACTGCCTTGAATGGCAACACTGATCACCGCCTTTTATGGCAGCACTGATCACCGCCATGTATGACAACACTTGATAACCGCTTTGTTTTGCAACACTGATCACTGTCTTGTATGGCAACAGTGATCACCGACATGTATGACAACACTTGATAACCGCTATGTATGGCAACACAGATCACTGTCTTGTATGGCAACACTGATCACCGACATGTATGACGGCACTTGATAACCGCTTTTAATGGCAACACTGATCACCGCCTTTTATGGCAACACTGATCACCGCCATGTATGACAACACTTGATAACCGCTATGTATGGCAACACTGATCACTGTCTTGTATGGCAACACTGATCACCGACATGTATGACAACACTGATCACCGCCTTGTATTGCAACACTGATCAGCGGCTTGTATGGCAACACTGATCACCGCCATGTATGGCAAAACTGATCACCGCCATGTATGGCAACACTAATAACCGTCTTCTATGGCCACACTGTTAACCGCGTTGTATTGCATTACTTTGATCACCGTCCTGTACGGCAACACAGATCACCACCTTGTATGGCAACATTGATCACCGTCTTGTATGGCAACACTGTTTACCGTCTTGTATGGCAACACTGATTACCGTAATGTATGACAACACTGATCACCGCAATGTATGGCAACACTGATCACCGTCTTGTATGGCAACACTGATCAGCGCCTTGTATGGCATCACTGATCAACACGTCTTGTATGGCAACACTGATCAACACGTCTTGTATGGTAACACTGATCAACACGTCTTCTATGGCAACACTGAAAACCGCAATGTATGGCAACACTGATCAACGCAATGTATTGGAACACTGATCACCGCCTTGTATGGCAACACTGATCACCGCCTTGTATGGCAACACTGATCACCGCCTTGTATGGCAACACTGATACCGCCATGTACTCTGATCACCGCAATATATGGCAACACTGATCACCGGCTTGTAATACAACACTGATCACCGCCTTGTATGTCAACACTGATCACCGCCTTGTATGACAACACTGATCACCTTCTTGTGTGGCAAAATTGATCTCCGCCTTGTGTGTCAATAGTGATCACCGCCTTGTGTGTCAACACTGATTACCGCCTTGTGTGGCAACACTGACCACCGCCCTGTGTGGCTACACTGATCACCGCCTTACATGACAATACTGATCACCGTCTTGTATTGAAACACTGATCATCACCTTGTATAACAACACTCAACACTGATCACAACCTTGTATATCAACAATGATCACCGCCTTGTATGGCGACATTGATCACCGCCTTTTATGTCAACACTGATCACAGCCTTGTATGACAACACTCATCGCCGCCTTGTGTAGCACAACAGATTACTGCCTTGTATGGCAATATTGATCAACGCCTTGTGTGACAACACTGTTAATCGCTTTGTATTGCAACACTGATCAATGCCATGTACGGCAACACTGTTATCGCCTTGTATTGCATAACTTTGATCACATTCTTCCATGACAAAACTGATCATCGTCTTGCATGACAACATTGATCACCGCCTGGTATGGCGACACTGATCATGTTTAAATTGTTTTTTAAATGGCAATTTTACTCATGTTCATAGAATACATTACTCATAAAATCTGTAAACTATCTTTTACTATACGTTCTATATAAAGTTATTTGCCTTTTACTTAATTAGAAAATTATTGGTCTGTTTACATAGTAGCGAACTTGCAATTTACATTTGTATCAAATAAATATATAATTTTCTGAAATATTTTAAAGGTAAAATTTATCCAATTTCCATTTGTCCCTTAAATGTAGCATATCATGAGTAAGAATTGATATGTCCTTTTAATGTACCATATCACAAGCCAGTATTTAGATGTCACTTTAATGCACCATTTTACAGGTGTCCCTTTAATGTACTATATCACAGGTCAGTATTTAGATGTCACTTTAATGCACCATTTTACAGGTGTCCCTTTAATGTACTATATCACAGGTCAGTATTTAGATGTCCCTTTATTATACCATATCACGGATCAGTATTAAGATGTCCCTTTAATGTACCATATCATAAGTCAGTATTCAGATGTACCTTTAATGTACCATATCACTAGTCAGTATTCAGATGTCTCTTTGATGTACCATATCACAAGTCAGTATTGAAACATACGATATCACATGTCAGTATTGAGATGTCCCTTTAATGTACCATATCACGAGTCAGTTTTCAGATGCCCCTTTAATGTACCATATCACAAGTCCGTATTCAGATGTCTCTTTAATGTACCATATCACAAGTCAGAATCGATATGTACCACATCACAAGTCTGTATTCAGATATCCCTTTAATGTGCCTTATCACAAGTCAGTATCCAGATGTCCCTTTAATGTACCATATTACAAGTCGGTATTCAAATATCTCTTTATCTTAATTAGGTATATAAACCATTTCTTCCTTTGTTTCATCAAATCCCCAGGATGTTGGCCTTCTAAATTGGTTGCATTTAAAGTCAGTACCTATTTTTTGTAGTGCGGCTCCATTTATGTTTCTTGCAATAACGGGATGTTTTAGTGTGGTTTTTTTCAGCCCTGCATGTAGAGCTAGTATCAGTTCAATAGGCCTGACGTCCACATTTCAAATGTTTAAAAATTATGTGTGTACATAAATACTACATTTAAGTAAATAAAACCTTTATAAACATTTAACATTCAAATTTCAATATGCATTAAAAAAAACCTGAAGAAAATTGGAAAAAATTAAAACAAACAATCAACTGTTTTGTAGTCTAATTTATTTATAAACATCAGGTAGAGCTAGTGTCGATTTTAGTCTCTAGAGCATCGACTTCGCATTTCAATAGGCAAATATGAATGCTAAATTATAACCAATCAAACTAATTTTAATTTGCATATGAAACTAAAAGGAAATTGGAACAAATAAAAACATATAAAACAAACAAGAAACTGTTCCGCACTACTGACAAAATACAAAACTTTTTGTCACTCGATACTTGTCAAATCAATTAGGATTACAAAGCAATAGTAAAATTGTTTTCAAATGTTAAGCAGCATATCGTTTTACATATTGGCCTACCCGTATCGCGGTACGTATCGTATTGCAAGTGGCCTGGCAATACACACCCATAATAAAGAATCGGTATTCTGATGTCTTTATAATGTACTATATACTGATTCAGTATACAGATGTCCTTTTAATGTGCCATGTCATGAGTCGGTATTCAGAAGTACCTTTAATGTACCATATTACAAGTCAGTATTCAATATCCCTTTAAAGTGCCTTATTTCGAACCAGTATTCAGATGTCTGTTTGATGTACCACATCATAAGTCAGTATTCAGATTTCCTTTTAATGTACCTTAACACAAGTAAGTATTCAGATGTCCCTTTAATGTACCATATCACAAGTCATTATTCAGACATACCTTTAATGTGAAACATCACAAGTCAGTATTGAATATCCTTTTAATGTACCTTATTACGAGCCGGTATTCAGATGTCTTTTTAATGTACTACATTACAAGTCAGTATTCAGATGTCCCTTTAATGTACCTTATAAAAAGTTGGTATTCAGATGTCCCTTAAATGTACCATATCACAAGCCCGTATTCAGATGTCCCTTTAATGTACCAAATCATGAGTCGGTATTCAGATGTCCCTTTAATGTACCGTATCACAAGCCTGATTCAGATGCCCCTTTAATATACTTTATCACGAGTCAGTATTCAGATGTCTATCTAATGTACCTTACCACAAGTCAGTATTCAGATGTCCCTTTTATAAACCTTATCACAAGTTGGTATTTAAATGTCCCTTGAATGTACCTTATCACGAGTCGGTGTTCAGATATCCCTTTAATGTGCTTTATCATGAGTTGGTATTCAGATGTCCCTTTAATATATCACAAGTCAGTATTCAAATGTTAATTTTTCTGTTTAAACCAAAAAAGCCATCAATGATTCTTTTGCTTGAATGCCAAACACATTTGATAAATATTTTTAAGCCCTCCTTATAATATTATTACTATCTCTTTTAGGGCGTCATTTTATACACTTTGTGTAATGTATCACCTCATAGATGATTGCAACATCACAGCATAAGAATTTTGTCACAGTCCTTGGTTGATATGGAACTATCTAACCCCGGTAAAAATGCTGACCTGTATCCTTACCTGATGTTCAAGAACAAATATTTCAAGTATACCAAAAGTTCAAATACTACATATATGGTGCATTCAGAACTAATGTACTGGATATAACTACAGTGTTAATACCCTAGAAAACATCTCCAGTTTTGCAGGAAAGTAACTGGGATTATTGTATATTTCAGGTTCAGATGGTAAGCAGCTTGGGTTTGAAGAGATCAACACACGGCAAGTAATAGAAGTGGAGAACAACACAGTTGTATTTAGACTAATACTCAAATTGTTAAAGTGCTTTCACTATGCACATTTACCCTCCACACTACAGTGTTAAATGACACCAAAAATGACAATTTTTTAATTGTTTCAAGCCTATGTGTATCCAAATGGGTTTGATTAATTATTTTTATGGCAAACCCTTTCAGAAGATATCTCGCGAAATCTTGTATGTCATTACTATAACATGTTTGTCGCTTATTACCGTAAAGTCAATATTACCGATGGATTATATAAATTTGATTTTGTAGTTTAATTTTGTAATATTTTTGGTAACACAAAATCAAAGCAGTTTACCAGTATTTATTAAAATGGTTTCATTAGACCCGTAAAAACAAGCGTTCACTGAAAATTACAAGTTGAAATTTTTGATTATCATTTAAAAAAATTTTATTTTCACAAATCCTTGTAAACAAACTATTCCCTAGTTTTTACATTATTGGTTTAATTTTTCAAATCTTCCAAAAAGATTGTAGAATATTTTTGATAATTACCACTAAATATACCACAATACCCTGAATGCATGGTTGAATCTTGCAAACGCCAGAGTGGTTATTTGATTTATTTAACAAGTTATAGAAGTCATTATATTTTTAGCTGTACTGGCCAAAGACCACTGACGATAATAGTAATTGTTGTTTGTAGGGAAATATCAATAAAATATCATTCATGGACACTGTAACTTGCACTAGTTGTCGAATGTGCGTATTACGAAAATCAATGAAGATACATGTAAAGGAAACTGTATGAAAATGGGTATTTTTGTTAATCATGTGAAACATTATGTGATTTAAAGGGACACAGCAATTTTATAAAAACAATTTTACTTAACATTATTTTTTAATTATAAACATGATAACCATAATTGTTTATTATGCTGGTTCTCAATTATACTGGTAAATGTATTTTACTTCCATCACTTTCTCTTGTCAGTATGATCATTATATACAATAAAAAAATAATTGTTAGATTATTTTACTCATATTTCAAAACTAGTGTGATATCAAGTTTGATAAAAACTGATAATAATTCCTTAAATACAAGGTTAAGTTAAACTTTTAATGCAAATAAATATTTCAATATTGTTGTACATGTATGTTTGTAAGTGTAAAGATTGATTGACGTTAGAATTTTATCATTGCGATATGTCCCTTTAAAAATGCATAATTGTCTTTGCCTCAAATTGGGTACAAATAAAAATGAAATCAAATTATATAAAAATATTACAAAATTATCGGAAACTGTATATCGTTTGCCTAGACAATTGTCAAATTTATAATAGAAAATTTCATTGTAAATTTGATATATATATATCTGGGATGACACCGATGTACTGCTACTGGTGTTGTGGCGCCGAAACACCAGTTGCCATACTATGATGTCATTTTTTTTTTTTTTTTCAAAAATGGTGCAAATTATATCATGATTGAAATTTGAGTGACAGATGAATAAAAGAAACATATTCTTGAAATATTTAAAGTAATTTTTAAGATTTAAATCTACAAGTAGATACTTTATTCATTAAAACAAATTTGAAATTTTCAAATTAAATAAAAGTCTACTGAATAAGGATTTGATTTGTAAAGTGATGTTGATGTTGTGTTTTTGTTTTTCATATGTACAATTATTTTGAACACACTTCCTCCATAAAATGCATTCTGAAATAATAACCTGATCAAATGTAATGTCTAGATACATATAAAAAAAAACATCACAAAACCAAAAAATAAATTTAAATTTGTTAATTGGTCACCTCTATTAAACAGCCCCTTGTCTATGCTTTTAAAATAAATTATTCTGTATTAAGCAAAAACCTGTCTTAAAAGGTCAATTTTGTTCATTCTCATGACTGGTTGTTTAAGACAGGTTTTGCTGTAGTGTATTAGTATAAAAATTGTCAGCATTTCAGTAAATATTTAGCTTAAGGTTTATTCCCTGTAATCAATATTTTGGGAATGTTTTCATTATGAAAAACAAAAAAAGATTGACATTTGTGTACCATTATCGACTCCGCGTTACATCGTATAGCGGAGTACCTTTGTCTTGGCGTTATTGATATACAAAACCTGTTTTGAACGCTCGAGTGATTCGTGATTAAATATAAATATAGATTTTTGGCGGTAAGAAATCAGTTCTAGCTTTATGCTTTAAATTCAATGCTCAAAATTAGAGAAATATAATTGTTACATGTATTTCATTTACATAACAATATGAAACATCAGTGTGATAAATGTTGTTTATCAAAAGTAATTCTGAACATACTGAATATGCAGGTGTATTGTTCATAAAAGATTTTCAAGAATGAAGCTCGACATTCAGTGGTAAAAGACATTTGATAAACGGTCACAGGTTTCCAGAGTTTTATATATGTATATATGGCTTGTCTAGTTATAAATGTACGAATTACTTAATTTACATAATAAAACCATTTTATATAATATTTTGAGATATATAGTAGAAGCATTGGACATAAAATAAAGAGTTTATACTCATTTCATTCATTAACCATTATCAAGTATTTGTACAAACTCTGAAGCCCAAGCTTGAGATTATATTCAATACTATTGTTACTGTTAGAATTCAATTATTGCTGTTAAGTGACTATACATTTATATTTATTGTATATTGTATCATTTATGATGATGTAGTTTGTACAAATATTGATAAAATATGTTATGTTCTACTCTATAAAAACAAGATGCTGTAATCTCATTTTTTGGTGGCTAATTTTATTATCATGCTTTAGTAGGTGTGTGTAATAGTTTCAATTAACTGAGATCCAAACAATGTAAACACTGACAAGACTGCTCAGTTTTGAGTCTACATTAATTGGACATGCTATTTATCGCATGAAACGGATACAAAATTTCAATTTCGAAGACTTCATAATGTTCAAATTATATTTAAAGAAAAACGATGACAAATGTTATCTAGCATAATTTGAAAAGAGAATATATAGATTTGAAATAAAAAAATAACCGCTGTCAATTTTTCCTGATCCACTAATAAAAATTATAAATTATATATATTGTTTAATGATTACCCATATATTCCCTAAGTCACACTATCTGCTTTATATCTATATCTATATACAATCGCATGTCCTTGTACACATGCTTCACGTGACCCATATATTACCATGTCTTGTATGACCTATATTTCATCACAAACTCCATAAATCCTTATTATGTGTAATTTTCTTGAATCTAAACCTTAACGACTAACTTGTAATGGAAACATTGACAGTAATTTTATACCATGTTTAATTATTTTTGTTTGAATCTAGAAAATAGAAACTTGGGTTTGCCTAATATCTAAACATCTAATGTGTAAATGATTGATTTTTTGTTTGTAAATTTGATAATATTATGCCATCATTAAATAGTTGTCATTATGTCTATGCATGCTTATTCATGAATACTATCCATACCGTTTATACTATACATACTACATATATTATATATATCATATATATTATATATATAACACATGCAATAAATATCATACATGTTGTTTTGGCTTTGTTTTTTATTACTTATTATTTAGAAGGAAATTATTATTGTGAACAGTTTCAATATTCATTTTTAGAATATATAAAAATAGTATAGTATAGTAGTTTACTCTAATCTTCTTCAATTATGTTTTGGACAATGTGTTGCTATGTACGTGTACTATGTATGTGTATAATGAAAAATAAAATATTAAAAGAGAAAAAAATACTATACATACCTATATATAAACTATACATACTAAACATTATTACACATACAATTTACACTATAATACTACATATACTTTACATGCTAACCATACTAAACATATACTATATTTACTATACATACTATATATACTACACATACTGTATATATACTATACATACTACATATACTATACATACTTCATATACTATACATACTAAACATGATTACACATACTATATACACTATATATACTACATATACTTTACATACTACATGTACTATACATACTATATATACTACATATGTTATATATACTTTACATCCTACATATACTACACATGTTACGCATACTATACATACTATATATACTATACATACTACATATACTATATATCAATATAAAAAATACATACTAAACATTATTACACATACTATTTACACCATACATACTACAATACTACATATACTTCACACACTACACATGCTATACATACTGCACATACTACACATACTACACATATATACAATACATACTATATACACTATACATACTACACATACTACATATACTATACATCTTACATATACTACACATGTTATACATACTATACGTACTATATATATACTATACATACTATATATACTATACATACTACACATACTATATATACTATACATACTATGTATATATTATACATACTACATATACTATACATACTACTTATACTATACATACTATATATACTATACATACTACACATGCTACATATACTATACATACTACATATACTATACATACTACTTATACTATACATACTACTTATACTATACATGCTAACCATACTATACATAGTAAACATGATTACACATACTATTTACACTATACATACTACAATACTATACATGTTACATATACTATACATACTACATATAATATATACTTTAAATACTACATATACTACACATGTTACGCATACTATACATACTAGATATACTTTACATACTACAATACTACATATAATATATATACAATACATACTATATATATACTATACATACTACACATACTATATATCCTACACATACTATATATAAAATATACATATTAAACATTATTACACATACTATTTACACTTTACATACTACAATACTACATATAATATACATGCTAACCATACAATACATACTACACAAAAGTGGTTTGTTGATTTTAATCCTCAAAAGACCAAAGAAAATACGTTTGATCCTAAATAAAATATTTAAATCTGAATTTGATGTTTGATACAATGTAAACATTTGTGAGTAACCGAATAAATATATAGATAATATTGTTTTGTCTGTTTCAAAATGTTTAGATATAATGCTAAAAATCAAATTTACTCTATTAATTAAGAAAACCCTAACCGATAATTTAAATATCATTTCTGCGACACGTTTTTGAGTATGCGCCAATTGTCTTTGTTCTCAATATCGAAAGTTTAAACAGGAGAAAAAAATACTTCAGTCCCAAGTTGGCATACTGAATATTCTTGATTTGATTTGAATGGACGAGCGATACAAAATGAAAAGGTCACGATGGCACTAAATACCAATACTGTGGCATAACCCATCGTCTAATGTAAAGAAAATAATCATGCATAACGTTTAATGGAGGTGATTCACGATCTCAAGTGTGTATATTTTTTGGTGCAGAAACAAAGTACTATAGTTCTCTAATTCCTTGCCAGGATCGAAGTACTAATATATTTAAGTTTTCATACGTTTTAAAGAGCGCACATTTAACAGGACACTGAACGACCTTTCCACACTGGCTGTTGATATTGGCATGGTTATAAGTACAACCAGACAGGAAAGGATATCAGGATATATAGGGCCTTGTGTGTCACGGTTAAAGCGCTCTTCAAGTCAGAAAGTTTATAATCTTCTAGGGACCATGTAAACTTCCACCGAGACACTTCGCGTCGGAAGCTCTCACGGTCACCGCTGAGGTCAGTCAATAATGCATTAAAGACACTCTTGTTGTGCTGTCAGCTGATGCTGACTTGGGATCAGGAACTGTGCAAGGAAGCTATGAGTAGACAATGGTCGAGCTCTGTCACAAGACGGTCGAGCACAGCATGCTTCCCACACGGAGACAGAGTCATCTGTGACGTTCTCACGAATTTGCTGGTGCTTCAGATATTCTAGGTAAGCTTCGAAGATTCGACATCGTACACTTCAGCCATTGGCACCGCTTACTGGTAAAGCTCGTCCCATATAGCAGCATCCACTCTATCGGCACGAATCGGTGTGATAAACACATTGCTCTCATTTGCAGCTTTAACTAATTCGCTTTCCTCGGTCTGCAACTACTGGCGCTACACCCTGCGAAACAGTGAAATCAAATTGACTGCTTTAAACGTGTACAAGGATCGAGTCTGCCCGACGAGTTGCCCATCTAGTTTCGCAAAGATTTTGGAGTCGGATCCGTTTCTCCATCAAGGTCATTTTCAAGCTGGTTTTTAAATGCAAGTAGACGTTTTGCCGATTAGTTACACTCAAATGCAATCTGTTAGACAGTCATCCAATATATTACGTAATTTTACGTAATTACATATTTCAACCAACGGCGCAACTCGATGAAAAATTAAAATTATCATTTTTAATGATAACATACCAAATTTATTATCGGAAAATACATATTTTATTAATAATTATAGTTGATAATTTTAAGTAATCATATTTTTTTTATATTTATAACCAACGGCGCAATGGCGATTCGCTGAGCGCAATGTTGATGAAAAATTAAATTGTTTAAAGATTACAAATCTATTTCGTTTAAAAGCAAATTATGGTCAGAAAATACTTATTTCATTAATATTAAAAGTTTTTAAATAAAATACATGATTTTAAAACGTCACTTTTTTAAGTTATTTTAATTTTTAATCGACATTGCGCCCATTGCGCCGAAAAATCGACATTGCGTATTTTAGTCATACCGGCGTTTTTCTTTTCACTTTCGTCGTTGAGCCAGCACCTTTAAAGATATAAATGTGTCTCGTCTTGATTAAAAATACGAATAGATTAACATATATCTAATAGTCTGTGCAATTGATATTGTATAAGTTAGTTTAAAACCCGATATTTACGAGTATTTTTTAGCTTTTGACATAGTACCACCATTGCAAAAAGGAAGTGCTTCCGTGGGGTAGTCGCATAATGGCAGTTATAAATAATCCTTCTTCTTCTTTAAAAATGCATTTTCCTTATTTTAATGCTCATGTTTTTATTTGAATGGCATTATTGATGTATTTTGAACATGTTGATAGCATTGTCGTGTTTGAATTGTGAATTTAGAAAAAAAAAATGATGCTTGGAAATTGGGGTATGAATACATGATTTCGGAAGTCTACTTTCACTTTGTCACCAGTGTACCCACTGAGCAGAAAAAAAAATCTCTTATATGACACATGACCCCTACTTTTCTCATCATATTTTGATAGTGCAGAGGTTGACAAACAGTAAAATGTAGGTTTCACTTCTTTCATTTGGGGTTCTCTATGAATGACAAGCCTTCAAACTTTTATTATTAACTATAGAATAAAGAACAAAAATCAATGGTGGGTTGACACCTTTTCTGAAGTAATGGAGGTTGAAGAGCTATTTTTAACGAATTAGCGCAATGTAAACGGAATGGACAGCAAGGTAATATAGAGCAATGTATTTAATTTTAGCAGTGACATATCCACATGTTATTTAGTCATTGATTTTATTGTATCAATGTTTTACATTATGTCTATAGTATATCAGTGACTTGATTACAAATGTTTTTATGCCTCTGATCAAGGAATTATATAGAGAAGGCCTTATATACAACTCCTTCTGTTTTAGAATGCTTTATCTCCTTTAATCATCACATGTATTTACATCATTATTTGTTAATAGCATTTGTTTTCTGTATGATTAAACACATACGACTAATATGTATTTTTAAATGTCTTACAAAATAAATTGCATTGATGTTCACTATACTTTACCTCGCCAGTCTCCGTATGTGTCAGTCATTAGACTCCAATCGCCCAGACACGGAAACATCATGTCGCAATATAAACAGCCTTTTATACTTCATACCAGCAGCAAGAAAAATATGGAACGGGATTTGTTAAATGTGAAAAAGCATTATCAAGGTTCATCTGTGGCCGGGTGGTTTATGGCGCCGCCTAAAGACCACCTAACCTCTCTCCATTGGAGGTCATGGACTCGAGCCTATCTCTGTTTAAAACTTTTATGTGAGCAAGATGTTGGGGGATGCTTCTGACTTAAAGAGACACACGATATTTTTGATAATTTGTCACTCAATCTCATTTCGGGGAAAACATAAGTATATCTACATGGTGCACATATGAAATTAAAGTATTCCAGTATATGTGCAGCATGTGTGCAGTATTTTTATTTCTATTTTGAATGGGGCATAAGTCTTGCAAACTCGATACAATGCATACTATTTCGCACTTTCTCGGTCACATGACAAAACGTGTAAGACATATTTTGTTTTATTTTTTTTTATTGGTTAAATAGAAAAATAGTTAATACTATTTTTTTTTTCTCTATATTTTTTTTATAGATTTACTAATACTTCATAAATTATTATGACTTCACTTGTTGTTTTTTATTTAGAAAAGCGTGTTAATAATCTCTTTAAAATGGAGTTTTAGATAGAAATACTTAAATATCATTTGTTTTCATATAATTACATGTATAGGTTCACGGTGGGGGTGTAATGCTTGATTTAATTCGTGAGCTAAGTTAACTTCTACCTCAACATTGTCGCGTGTCTCTTTAAAAACAAAACTAAACACACCACTACATTAGACTAGATGTTCCATATAACATAATTGACAAATGATTTCCAACTTATATTTACTTAGGGTCTTCCTGAGGTTTTATTGGGAGCAATAGAATAGGAATACTCGCCTATTCGCCGAGGACATAAAGGTGGTTTTCAGGGTACTTTTTAGGCTAGTAGCTGTTATAGAGGGTACTTTATACACTGGATTCTAAGTAGCCATTAGGGATAATCTGTCAACTGGATTGATTTGGTTAGATTTGGCTTGAATCGAGACTAATCCAACCTAATCCAATTCAATTGGTATATTTGCAACAATACACACGTGCTCACGTAGATTGTTGCTCTACGTCTCACACCACTATTACATTTCCCATAGGGCTCCATTGTAACATTTATGTCCAAAACAGAGTGAAAAATTAAATTCTGCAGCATGTGTCTGGGCTCAAATTCTTCACTGGTTCAAGATATGCAATTATAAAGGAAAAAAAGTATACCTTGACCAGGTTTTTTTTTTTAATTCAATGCTTCTGTGAGATCTATCAATTTCCAGACTAATAATATGTCAACTATTCGCCCTAGATCCGGTTCGAACCAACAATTCTGAAATGACACAGAATTGTCCAGAAAGCTTGTATCAGCATCAAAAAAGTATTTCTAAAATACTGACCATTTAACTCATGCTAGCAAAAAACAAACCACTGCAGTACCGAGCCCTGAAAAAAGAAGAAAAAAAGAACCAAAGTTTTATTTCTACCTCTTTCATCTGTACTCAAGGACGACCGCGGCGTGGTCTTGTGGTAGAGCGTCCGCCTCGCATGCAGAAGGTCGTGGGTTCAATCCCCGGCCGGGTCATCCCAAAGACTTTAAAAATGGTACTAGAAGCTTCCTCGCTTGACGCTCAGCATTTAGAGGAGAGTTCTAGGTCTGGTCGGCCCGGTGTCAGTATAATGTGACTGGGTGGGGTATCATACCATGTGTCTGCGTCATGATACTCCAGTGTGACAGCGCTTAGAATACTGTCTCAAGTAGACACCGTCGCGATATGACTGAAAAATTGTTGAAAGCGACGCTAAACACCATACAACAACAACAACTGTACTCAAGGGAGATAATAGTGGTGTGAGTCCTCTATGTGGTACTGGAACGCTGCACGAATGATGGTACGCATAACATCACAGTGATCGTGATAGCATAAGAGTGTGCAATATACCATTTGCTGTTTTTTTGCAGTTCTGCAGGTGTTATGGTATAGCATGAGTTTGTACGTACATATTTCACCGCTGTGTTCGCGAGTTCGGGACCAGCTCGATACAAACACTCTACCTGGGAAAGTTTGCCGTTTAACATTTACTTACAGAAGAACGGTGCTTCTACTTAGATTCATGTCTGAGGTCTCTCATCACCATTACAACTGAATACATACAATGTATATAAACATCTGTAATTAAATGGTTTAAAACCCAACGATTATGTGACTCCAGAAATGATGACAACAAGAACGTTACTACTGTGCGAGCATGCATATGTTGTAAGAGTGATTAAGTAGTAGAAATAAAAAAAAAATGGAATTTGCTGAAACGGAACCGTTTTTGTATCAATAAATTGTATACAGTCATTTTCACATTTATATATGTGTGTGTGTGATTTGTTTAGTATTGTTGCCTTTGCGTATAAAGAATAAACAGAATGAGTGTCTCCATTTCGCGTAATATACTCTACACTACATAGCAGATATGCCAAATAGAAACTCCATGTAAATTATCGCACGTGTTAGCAAATCACGAACCCATTTAGTCATTCACCCAAAACTCACTCACTCACTCACTCACTCACTCACTCACTCACTCACTCACTCACTCACTCACTCACTCACTCACTCACTCATTCACTCACTCACTCACTCACTCACTCTCTCACTTACTCACTCAATCACTCACTTAATCACTCACTCACTCACCTTCCTTTCCTTCCATCCATTATTCCACACTCCCGTCCTTCATTTGATAATACATGATGAATTCACTATAAACATCAACAAAACTTCTTCATCCGGAATATTATACACATCCTGGATAACTATGACCTTCTAGATTACAAACACGTTTTACTTTCCCAGTAATTACGTATCGTATTCGTGGAAAAGCATCATAAACGGAAACATATAGTATATAATTTTTGATAATTTCATATATCACGTCCTATTACTGGAGAAATTAAAGATAGATAAGAAGGTTTGGACGTGTTCTGTACTGAATCATCGCACGATATTGTGTAATATGTGATTAATTTTACGCGTTTTTGGGGGCGGTGCTTTAGCAGACACTCTCAAAGCTAACATGATTTTATTTTCAATACCGCAAATCTACAACCGTGTTTCGTGTTAATGCAAACCTAACAACCACTTATCAAATAGTTACACCCCTGATAAGCGCTCGAACTCACTATAAACAGTAGATTCGCATATTTCAACGAAAACATTAATATTATAACAGACAGCAACGATTTATACCTATAAAAAATTACGTATCGTATAAATTCCAAGTTTATATTCTGGAGCATTAATCAGCACAAAGGAATTAAAGCGCATGAATACAGACGTGCTGAACTATGATCACGTGACCAAAAGATTACGTCATCTTGTAAATCAAATTCCAGGTCACGAGCTATATCGCCAACATGCACATTGAAACTGTCGTATATTTCGACACGGACTTCAGATAATAAGTATATGATTCGGGAGTCTGATTTCGCTTTTATTCTATCATTTTAAAAATGTGTACGGTAACGAAACTTTTCTAGATCTGCCCCTAATGCCAAGAAACTATACTCCTTGCTTATATCAATAAACAATCAATATTCGTTCTAAAAATAGATATATGCTAATGCAGATCAGGTGACTTGTGGTTTCTCCCAAATGTTTAAAAATAGACTTGTATTCCTAAAAAGAATTCGAGATTGATCGAGTTATGAATATTGTCAGTGCTGTTTTTTTTATTATTTAGTAAATATTTCACAAATTTCCAATAATGTGAACGGTAGATAATTTCTACTTAAACTTATAAGAGTTTAAGCATTTGTGTTTCCGTACCGAAAATACGCAAACATCCAGATGTGTCTAAAATTCGGCGCCATAACATTTTGGTTAGTGCGGTTCCGTTTACGGGGTGATATAGGGCCCTAGAAAATATAAATGTAAGAATCAATTATTAATGTCGACATACATATTTCTACTTTTCGACTTTTAAACGAATTGTTTCACTGTTGCGCTAGAGAAATCAATAAAGAAAGTAGTAAATGAATATACTCAAAGTGGAATTCATCGTGCTAGATTCAGAGCACTTTGATATATATACTGTATGTGATAGAAAGCTTGGCATTTCTGAAAATATCACGAGTTGACTTGAAGATACAAATCTCATATCATTGAGTTGAACTAATATCTTGAAGTTGGACATTTGATAAATTTAAGAGTTAATATTCTTACTATAGCAGAAATACACTTTCAAAGGCAAACCATTCAGTTACGTTTCTGACATATTCGAGAAAAGAGTCAACGTTAAGCATAGAACATGTAGATTCTGTACCATGTATAAGAATGAAAGGTAATCGGGATTATTCTAGTTCAACGTATGCAAACTGACCTGTTTGTCTAAAACAATAGCGACATTTTACATATTATATGCTTTGCCCCCATCAGCACTACAGTGCTTTGATTTCTTAATTAGTGATGAACGCCGTCGTCTCAGTGTATCAATTATAAGGTTGATTTTCTAGTGTTGTATACATGACACACGTACCGCCAATTATTTGGTAAAAATCGATTCAACTTTTAGTGTCGTACAGAGTGACATTGTAGGGTTGAATTTGTGGGGGTAAAAATATTAACCCCACAATGCCAAATCTGTACAGAATATCATTGTGGGGTTAATTCCATTTGTTTCATTTTTAACGCAGTTTTCCTTTTACTTTTTTTCATTTCTTTTTTAGTGTCATTAGAGTTGGATCTCAAGGTTTGTGACATTATGGTAAGGAAGAAAATAGGTTTTATTTTGTTTTGTGAAAAAAATGTTTTATAAAAGAAAAACCAATTTCCGTCCGTCCGTCCGCCCGTCGGCTGTAACGAGAGCTACGTTGTTGGGTGGGCGGTATAGAAGAAAGTCCATCGTGGGATGATTTTGAAATATGGGGTGCACCCCATAATGACATAATCTAAAACGGGTGCAAATATACATTGCGGGTTGTTTTTTTAATTTTCCGAGTTGCATCCCAGAATAACATGGACACGTTTGCCCATCTTTGGACAGATACGGACTAAACTCGTGTCCGAAGCAGTTTTAACATGATTTTAATCTATAAATAGCGGTCACACCATGGAATGACGTAATTCGGTAACCTTCGTTATTGTTCGGCGAAAACGGACCCTAACCCTAACCCTAACCTTAAGCGCATGCGCAGTCAGGTAACCTGAACCGGCGCCATTTTGAGAATTTTGAAGCGGATACAGTAAGTTAAATCATTCATTTTGTATGCACAATTAATCTTGTACATTCTGTTTATTGTGGATTACAGTGTCCGTACAAGTATTTTTTTGTAATATAGAACGGATTACTTCATCACATAAAGTAAAAAAGGACATGTGCTCTCGCCTTAGGAACTGGAAAAAATGTTTCTGTTAGTTGTACATATAAGACATTTGTTGTATTTGGTGAGAAGACTACCAAATATTAAAGGTTATCATTTTCCTGTATATGGAAATGGATATTTATTATGTTTTAAAGATAATAACAGTTTTCTAACAGCGAAATCTTTATTGGACTATAATTTGTTTTTATCAAAACTGGACGAATTCGGGTTAGTTCCAATTTTTTGAAATACAATGGTTGTTTAGTGAGTCAAACAAATTTTAAACAGGCCCAGCACCTGTTAACATGGAATCGGTCTGATGTTCGGCATTTATCCATTAAAGTAACTTTTGTAACATTTTAATATGTTTTCAGACTGAGACCATGTCCAAAAGGCAGCCAGAAAGTAGCTCTGCATGGCAGGAGTAAGTATTCTTTATAATACAGTATAAACCCTCTAAACCAGAACCCCTCTAATCTGGAATCCCCTTCAAACCGGACATTTTTTCCTGGAAGGTCTAATATATAAAAATTCAGACTATCGTTTTCAGATTCAGTTCTAGTGAAATATCGTAATATTTCTAAGTTTTTACAAGAGTTCCTAACCGGAGAAAAAGCGGCCAGATCACTCCGATCCGCAGATGAACGTTCAAATGATTAATATTTTGATGATACTACTCCTACAGGGCGCATTGAATTTTTAATATGTTTAAACCACAAGAATTAAGTCTGTGATTCAACCAGTTTTCTTCTAGTATTCAAGGTATATAATGCATTCTTTTTCAGTGTTAATTTTGTGATTATATTGCGATATGTATGTCATTCATTGTTTATAAATTATGTTATTGTTCTTGTACATATTAAATAATTTATACAGTGGACCATATTGTAAATTTGTTCTGCCAAATATGTCATCCACTATAAATAAAGTCGTAACTTACTATAATTTCAGTAACTTGTACTACACCAAGCTTATTTACTTACTTACTTACTTATTTACTTACTTACTTACTTACTTACTTACTTACTTACTTACTTACTTACTTACTTACTTACTTACTTACTTACTTACTTACTTACTTACTTACCCTACTTACTTACCTTACTTACTTACTTACTTACTTACCTACCTACCTACCTACCTACCTACCTACCTACCTACCTACCTACCTACCTACCTACCTACCTACCTACCTACCTACTTACCTACTTACCTACTTACTTACTTACTTACTTACTTACTTACCTACTATAATTTCAGTACCTTGTACTACGCCAAGCTGCCCCAGCTGCCGAAGGGGGTTAAATGGCCAGTAAAGTTGATACATACAGATTGCAAAAAAACTGGATTTGTGAATGTTTACTGCCATTGTGATAATAAGCAGTAAGTATTATTTATACTTGTAAAAAGATTATAACAAATTGAGGCAATTGCTTTCCTTCATTCAAAGGTCCATGTGTTTTTGTTGCTTGTCAACCACTAACTGGATCTGGTTGTATTCCTTGGACTGGATTGGTTGGTATATTGAGGTTGTCGATTATGTTGGAGAGTAATGGCCAAAATATATATGTATAAAGCACCATGTAGTTCTATCCAACAGTCAGATTCTTTACCTATCATGTAATTTGATAGCTTTTTACTTCCTAGGAAGTCCAAATCTCTTTGATGAACGAATCACAACTTTTTGATAGGGTCTACAGTTTGTTTCAATACTGTTTGAATGTCATAATGGTTGGTTTAAACAAAGCAAATTTGTCGGACTGTAATCTGCTTTTCAAAGTGTGACCTAGGTATGACATTTGCTTATTGGGACGTTTTGCATTGATAATGATAGTTTACATTTGAACAAAACAATTCTTTAAAAGATACCGGATACATGGCAGAATCTGTTGGTCATTTATATTGAACTTAAAAGTCACACATTCTGCCCTTTTAGAAACTTAGCTCGAGCACTGAACAGTTTATGCTGAAATTAATTTTTGTAAGAGTTAGGGTTAGGGTTAGGGTAGGAGTGTTTGACGAATTTGCACCTTTGAATTGCACCTCTTGTCCGTTGATTAGCTGAAATTATCACGTGATCTTTGAATTGATTAGGATTAGGTTTAGAGCTATATACGAAACATGAGCATTTTCTGACGAGCACTCTCCGTCCACTTCCTCATACTGTAATGTGACGTCATCTGTCACCCAATCTGTTAATGTTTTAAACGAATATATTTTACATGGACTGTGATACAAGTCCTTACAGCTTAAATCACGTATGTGTGTTTGCGCGCGTGCGTGTGTGCGTCTTTGCGCGCGCGTGCACGGGTGTGTGTGTGTATATCTGTCTGTCTGACTGTCTGGTTTGAATAGGATTCCACCAAGTTCGAGCCCCTATGACCCTGATATATACCCATATGATAAATGGGTAGGTAGGTATGGGTACTGACTACAATTTGATACCATGGTTGAGAGGCTGGGTTGACCTATGAGGTCAGGGTGTGCCATAGAAGGTGACCAAGCAGGGTTCGAACATAGAAATATAATTATTTTGACCTTTTTGAATAGGTTTTACAACAAATTCGAGCCCCTATGACCCTGATATATACCCATATGATATACGGGTAGATAGGTATGGATACTGACTACAATTTGGGACCATGGTTGAGAGCCTGGGTTGGCCTAAGGGGTCAGCGTGGGCCATAGAAGGTGACAAAGCAGGGTTTGAAGTGATTTATAATCATTTTACGGCTATTTTTAACCAAAAATGGTACAGGTTCAGCGCTAAAGTACGATCAGACGGACGAACATATAGTCATTATATTTTTATATTCCTTTAGACATTATGCTAAACTATAATATAAAAAAGAGTTCAATTAAATATTAAATTCCAAACGATTTCTACATTAAGTTGAAGTTAATGAAAAACGCATATATTTTCAGTATGCAAAAGTACGCGTATACCCATTTAACCCTAAATCACGCGCAGACGGACGAACATATGTGCATTATTTTACCTGGAACCTTTACATATCGTTATATACTATAGAAAGAAGTGTTTATTAAAATCCATTAATACAAAATAAACATGTTATAAGTGATTTTTAGTCATTTTACGGCTATTGTTTAACATAAAAACGTAGAAATTTCAGCGCTGAAATACGAACAGACGGAAGAACATATAGTCTTTATACTTTTGTATTCCTTTAGACATTAATCTCAACTATAATATAAATAAGAGTTCGACCTAATATCTTATTCCAAACGATTTCTACATTAAGTTGAAGTTAATGAAAAACTCGTATATTTTCAGTATGCAAAAGTACTCGAATAGCCCTTTCACCCTAAATTGTGTTCGTGATTACAGTCAAACCTGGCTTTAAGCAGCCAGTCAAGGGAAAGAGCAAAAGTGGCCTTTTTAAGACAGGTTGTTGCTTAATACAGGTACATTTGCTCTGAAAACAGACATGGATTGTAGCGAATGTGGCAGCTGAAGACGAGTGGCTGCTTAATAGAGGTGACCACTACTACAGGTTTGACTGTATTTTACATCGATTGTGATACAAGTGCTTACTTCTTTAATCACGCTCAAATGCTTCCTGGGTAGAACGAGTACTTAGTATATGCGCCAAAAATAAAGTGTCTTGCTCACTACAAATAGCCGTGGCGTGAATCGAACCCACGGCCCCACGATCCTGGGTCAGATGCTTTATCACTGGTGGACGTGCTCCATTGATGATGTGGACAGAACGCTGTTTCTTGTATACATATACTAGTATTTGTTTCCTGCAGTACCGGGGAGCAGCATACATGCATGTTATTACATAAAGAACATAGTAAACATGAACGTTTTTACAACTTCGACAAGCCACGCTCGAAGTCTAGTCTCGCTGGTTAGCACCGGTATCTAAAGTGGTTCGCTCGAGGTCAACCATGACTACACATAGCCGTGGCCGGAGGATCGAACAACGGTCCGCCGATCCTTGGTCCGATACTCTACCACTGGATCAGACGCGTTACACTACCATAACATTGAATCGTTTACCCACTATAAGGTTAGGGTTTGGGTTAGGGTAGGAGTGTTTGACGAATTTGCACCTTTGAATTGCACCTCTTGTCTATTGATTGGCTGAAATTGTCACGTGATCTTTGTATTGATTGGTCGATATTCTTAGTAACAATCTTCACACTGCACTACTCTTAATGTTATTTGTTAAAATGACGTGTAAGTGAATGGAAGGATATTTGTCGGAAATTATTTAAATTTAAAATGTAAGACTCGTAAAATGATACATGTTTATGAAATAATTATAAATAATTTTAAAATATTATATTAAACAATTGTCAACAATTATATGTTAATATTATTGTGTATTTTTTCACCATTGTTTAGATCTATTCAATGTTAACAATAAGTATACCAAAAATATGTTTTATCATTGCGGAACCGACCCGTGCCGCACGCGCAAACATAGATACATACCAAAAATATGTTGTAGATCAATTGTTTTTATACAATTTTTGTTCTCAAATACATAAGCGATCTCTCTCCGTTTACTCATCAAAAAATCCCGTGCAATCACGGACATTTTAGGGAATGTACACATTTATGGGGTGTCATGTTCGAGACTCTGTCGAGAGTCCAATTCTTTCCGATTTTTGTTGATCTTGGTGTCGTTCGGTAGGTATTGAATAGATCTAAAGGTAGCCATACAGTACAGGCCGGAATTTACTCATTAGGGTTAGTGGCATTTATGTAGTCATTGTGGCACGTGCACGATTCTGGGAAGCACGTGCACTTAGTTCATCTTCTAACATGTTGTAGAGCAAACACTACTGAGCAACTTTTTATAGAAATTCTAGGGTTAGGATTAGGGTTAGGGTTAGATTAGGGTTAGGGTAGGAGTGTTTGACGAATGTGCACCTTTGAATTGCACCTCTCGTCTGTTGATTGGCTGAAATTGTCACATGATCTTTGAATTGATTGGTCGATATTTTTAGTAACAATCTTTACTCTGCATTACCCTTAATGTTATTTGTTAATATGATGTTTCAGTGAATGGAAAGATATTTGTCGGAAATTATTTATATTTAAAAGGTAAGACAAGTAAAATGATACATGTTGATGAAATAATTATAGATAATTTTAAAATATTATATTAAATAATTATCAACAATTATATGTTAATATTATTCTGTATTTTTATATCATCATGTATTTTTGCACCATTGTTTACATCTATTCTTTATCATTCCGGTTTTGACTCGTGCCACACGCGCAAACATGATAGATACATACCAAAAATATGTTGTAGATCAATTGTTTTTAAACAATTTTTATTCTCAAATACATAAGCGATCTCTCTCCGTTTACTCAGAAAAAAATCCTGTGCAAACAAGGAAATTTCTTGTCCGATTTTATTGGTGTTGTTCCGTAAGAATTGAATAGATCGAGATGTAGCCATACAGTACTGGCCGGAATTTACTCATTAAAATGTCATTAGGGTGGTATAGTTTATGTGGTTATTGTGGCATGTGCACGATTCTCTTCCTAAATCTTTTTTTATTGTGTATATCTCATCAAAATAATGTTAATGTCAGTTTCTTCTTACCGTTTTTAAAAACATATGCACTGAGTTCATCTTCTAACATGTTGTTGAGCAAACCCTCCTGAGCAACTTTTGTATAGGAATTATGGGGCTAGCTTAACTGTTAAGTCAGAAAAAAATCCAATACAATACCCTACCGAGATACCAAGATTCGAACCCGTGCACAGAGGCCACTTCTAGTTCGATTTCTTTGGTCTTGTCTGGTAAGATTAAGGAAGTTGTTGCAACTTCCTAAATCTTTTTTTATTGTGTATATCTCATCAAAATAATGTTTATGTCAGTTTCTTCTTACCGTTTTTAAAAACATTTTTTTTGTTATTTTCATTTTTTTTTCATTTTTTTTTCATTTTTTTTCAACATTGGTCTCTGCGGAACGTGTGGCTCGAATTCGGCTTTAGGTTGAGACTTTTGACTTTAATTTTCTTAACACTCATATAAATATCGATAGAATGCGTCCATCCTGAGGCCCTCATTTCAGTGGTTGGAGGTCACCCAAAAACGGACTAAAACGGTCCAAATAGGGATCTGATTTGCTCTGCGGAACGGTCACTACGGCTTAACCAGAAGAGATACGAATATGTTTTTAAATGGTTGTTTAAACAATTGATTGCACTAATAAAATGACATAAAAATATTAAAATAGCCTTATCAGTAAGTTCACAATGTTAAGTTGAAGGTCATGCAAAACTCAGATTTTGCCATTTTTCTCCCAATTTTTTGTCAAGTGTTGTGTTAACTTCAAAACGCTGTCTAAGACTCATTATTTGAGCTTGGCTTATGTTTTTTATGTTAAATTGTACATAATTATATATACAATAATCTAAAAACGTGTTTTGTGAGTAAGTATGGGGTTTAAGCCCCTTTATTGGGGGTTCCACTGACCCACCCCTTATTCCCGAAAATGGCCAAAAAAAGTTCATAAACCGCCATATTTTGCTCAAATTTAATATCAAAATAGGGTTAACCTAGATTAAGATTTGTTGCCAAAAATAGATACTGTCTTATACGCATGCGCAAACATGTTGTGCTAAATACTTAAACACAACCTTCTTGGCTCTTTACTTTAGATAACCCATTATTCCCCACTTTGATTACCCATTGTGATTACCCAGTTTGATTACTCTTAACTCCTTACTTATGTTTACCCACTTTGATTACTTTTAATTGTTTACATATGATTAACCACTTTGAATACTCTTAACTCTTTACTCATGATTACCCACTTTGATTACTCTAAATTCTTTACATATGATTACTCACTTTAATTACTCTTAACTCTTTACTCATGATTACCCACTTTGATTACTCTTAATTCTTTGCATATGATTACCCATTTTGATAACTCTTAACTTGATTACTCTTCACTCTTTACTCAAGATTACCCACTTTGATGACTTTTATGATTAACTACTTTGATTACACTTAAATCTTTACTAATGATTACCCACTTTGATTACTCTTAATTCTTTACATATGATTACCGATTTTGATTATTCTTAATTCTTTACATATGATTACCGATTTTGTTTACTCTTAACTCTTTACCTATGATTACCCACTTTGATTACTCTTAATTCCTTACATATGATTACCCACTTTGATTACTCTTAACTCTTTACCTATGGTTACCCACTTTGATTACTCTTAATTCTTTACATATGATTACCCACTTTGGTTACTCTTAACTCTTTACCTATGATTACCCACTTTGATTACTCTTAACTCTTTACCTATGATTAACCTCTTTGATTACTCTTAACTCTTTACTCATGATTAGTTTACCCACTTTGATTACTTTTAACTCTTTACTCATGATTACCCACTTTGATTTCTCTTAACTCTTTACCCATGATTACCCACTTTGATTATTGTTAACTCTTTACTCATGGTTAACCACTTTGATTATTGTTAACTCTTTACTCATGGTTACCCATGGTTACTGTTTGTCCTTTACTCATGATTACCCACTTTGATAACCCACTTTGATTATCCACCGTGATTACCCACTTTGATTACTCTTTAACAATGCGTAAAATAATTTGAAATGTTTCTATCACAGGCTGAAAAAAATCCTTAATATCCATTAGAACTTCATTATCAGTAGATAGATGCTTCTCAACAACTACTGTGACGTCAGCAGTAACAGCATTTTCATGTTGCATGTTCTTCTTCTTATAAATTAACTTTAGGCAATTAACCTGAAATATGTAAGTAATCATTGCATTAATAAAAAGTTTAATAAACTTTTCAATTGTTTCAGATGTCTTCTGGCTTATCTACAGATGTGGATATGGCGTGTGACACATCGCAATTTATCCGCGATATGCTGGACGACTTAGTAACTACTGCTATGGATGAATCTGAAATGAACATAATTTTCAAGAAGGGACATGCTTCACCTATACATTCACCTGTACAGGAATCTCATATTGACAGCAATATTCACCAGCACGTGATTAATTTTTGTTGTTGATCGGTCGCCTGTGAAACGTGTAACATGCCAACTTATACCGGAAATATATCTCCAGTTGTAGACATTGATCAAACACTACCTTGCAATCCATGTTCGTGCTGTTTTCGTCAATGTAAGCTGAAATACAACCTGTTTAATGTCATAGCTGAAGCTTCCGAACGTATGGACGGTAATACAGAAAATTCGTGAGAGATCTTAAGCATGTAAAAGGAGATCTAACGCTAGCAATCGTGGAAGTCAATGCCAGACTGGCTTTGTTGGAAACAGGCTGAACCTTTCGCTATAGTGACTTTGTAATATACATGTAACACATACATACAGTAATGCTTTTCAATTTTGAAGTAAAAGGTTAGAGTTAGGGTATATGATGAATGGCGTGGTTGATCATGATTTAAATTTAAAAGTTGATCAAAATGATTTGATTGGCTGATAATGTCACGTGTTAAGTTGGCCGTTAAAAAAAGGTAAAGGTAACTGTTACTGTAATCATTCATTCATTTGATGTCGTGGGGATAAGATGTTTTTTCTACATAAAGTGCTCGCATGGATTATTTCTTTGAATAAATTGATTTTGTAACTGAATTAGAATTGTCATTTATGTATTTATGATTTTTTAACCCCGTTGAATACGGAGTGATGTAGATTTTGGTTTGTCCTTGTGACCAGACGCCCTTCTGACGTACTTTCTGCAATGAAACTATAACACATGTCATAATATATTGTGTCAGATAATAAGATTTTGGTGAAAATTGCACAGTGTGGTGAATATCTTTATTTTTGGGTCTAGTGAGGCTCTAAGCCATTACCCTCTACACCATTACCCCTTACCCCTTGTACCATTATCCCTTGTAACGTTACCCCTTGGGTTAAGGTTAGGGTAAGAGCTATATACGAAACATGAGCATTTTCTGACGAGCATTTTCCGCCAACTTTCTCATACTGTAATGTGACGTCACTTGTCACTCAATCCGTTAATGTTTTAAACGAATATACTTTACACCGATTATAATACAAGTCCTTACTGATTAAATCAATATGGGCTCAATAAAGACCAATAACATACGCCAAACGATCTATTTCTAAGCTTTTTATCATGAATAGCAGAAGTAAACCCCAGACTTCCACTTTAAAGGTCAAGGTCACACTTTAACTTTGTTTGACAATACTTTCAGTTTGTATGAGATTTCGTGTCCGGGCTGTATCATCTATAGATAAATTAAAAAAACTTCATCAATTCATCTGCATGACATGGTGACGTATTGTGCGTAAGACCCGCACCTGTACATCAAAGGTCATGGTCACATTTTAAGTTTGTTTGACAACACTTCGAGTCTGTGATTTGTCAACATGGACGACGTGTCGCGTGCAAGACCCAAAACATGACCTCAAAGATCAAGGTCACACTTTCAGTTTGTTTGATATTTCATATCTGGTCTGTAACTTTGTCTTATAAGGAGGAATTTAAAATAGCTTGACACAAGTGATCAACATGTCATGATGATGTGTCACCTGCATTTACCTGTAGAAATACCAGATCTTTACATCAGATGTCAAGGTCAAGGTTACACAGAGGTCAATGTCACACTTTAATGTAAAACAAACATGAAATTGCGTGTCTAGTCTGAAACGTCAGTTCATTACTCTTGATATTCATAGATACATCCCTACCTATTATAAGATATATCGTGATATTTCTTGTTTTTACATTAGTGATGAAGGAACGTTGTGACAAGCTTCAAGTTTTGGATTAATGCTGTTTATATAAAAAAAAACACCAAATGTATTAAATAAGAAGAAAAACAAACATGATTATTTTATTCTAAGTTCCCCCAGGCGTAAATCCGGACCTGGATATATGTAATTTTCTATTGGTGACGTAATAAGTATAGTGCGTTTAAACTGCGATTAGCCGATCATATTATTTATCTTGACATATTTGGACCATAACTAGTTGGAAATGTATATGTTCTAAATTCATTGATTACGGGACTACAGATGATAGGAATTTGTATCACGACTAATTTTAAGCCAGGATCACGTTATACTGACTGCAAAAAAAGTTTTATTTGAAACAAATAACGAATGCCTTTTACCTCTAAAAGGATCATCGTTTAAACTCCTCACGTGTGGTTTGACCATGCAAACAAAACAAAATGTGGCCACGTGATTACACATTGTTATATTTTTGCACATTTGGCAGGTGAGTAGACAGTTCACTGCCGTGACCTGTTTGGCGCGAAATGCATTGCCGTATAAGAAACTGTCGTTGAGCCTATGCTTGATCTTGATTGGGTTTAGGTCACGTGACAGAACACCGAGGAGTACCGGGAATAACCGCTAAATCGCAAAGCGCGCATTCTATTTTGCGATTTCAAAGAGGAAGGACGTTGGATATATTTTGGGCGGTAGCGTAAGTTAAAGTGTTTTTTTTTTGTATTTTATGTACACATTTTAATGCATTTGTAGCATTTCTTATTTTATTGATATCATTTGGCTACTTTTTCCTCATTTTGTGTTTACATTTCTGACACAGTTTGAATTTACAGTCTTTTCCCGCGTGTTTGGCTGTCAACACGACCGGGTATACTGTGAAATCATTTATTTTCGTGGGTATTGAATTTCGTGGTTTCCACTTCAAAGACATTCGTGGGGACTTAAATTTAATATTTTTTTTTTTACACTTTCGACATCGCTTAGTGCGTTCTAGTTGTTTACCTTTGCTGTAATTCGCACGTCGCGCGTCAGGGTTTATCGCACCCCGCTGTGCCAATAAGAGTTGACACATGCCAATTAGTACCTTAATATACAAGTACGATATAGAACTAATTGTTATGCAAATACTAGGTGGGGAAAGTAAAAGTACGACATCTTATCCAGAAAGGGTTTCAGAACGTAGGCCTGTTGTAACTAACAAAAGTGCCACGTCACGTGACTGTGAAATGGACAGTAAACCAATGTGCTGCGTCTTTTAAGAGATTTGTTTGTTTTATTAATTAAAAATGTATCACCATATATTTAATCATTAAAAGAAACAATTATAGAATAGAATAAAAAAAATACCGTTAAATAAAAGATACAACTTCACTTGAAACTTGTGTTTTAGTTTTCTTTGTACGCACGCATACGGTCCTTTTACAATGTTTACCGTAGGCCTATACGTCACATTGTTTGAACTCGATAGCATTGTGCTGCAAGGTGACGGTCTATTTTTAGCAACTCTGACACGCGCAGTAGGGTAAATTATAACACATCTCGCTACACACAAACGTTTATGAATAAAAGATGATGATAAAAATTAAAATATCATCAATGTAAATATTGATACAATTTGACAAAAGAAAATATATAAATTAAGGATTGATTATTTACCACAATGCGATGCACGTAGGCATATGAAAACAGAGGCAATTTATATTGACAGCATTACATTATTACGTAAACTAAGCTCGTGGGTATTTGATTTCGTTGTCTAGGCTTCCCACGAAATCCACGAAAATTAGTACCCCACGAAAATTTAATGATTTCACAGTATATCATTTAATTAAAAGAGATCATGGCTTCTTTATAGCTTCAACTACTTGGCATGACTTTGTGATAAATAAAGTTTGAGTTACTGTTTAGCAAATGCTAATATGTAGGGCCTATGTGCGTGCTTGAGAAAAAAAACATTCTCGAAATATTCCTAGGCAGAATTAGTACACATATATGTGGATACAGTGTCTTGCTCAACATGGCTGTGGTAGGGGATCGAACCAACAACCTAATGTATATAAATTTAATGTTATTGATGTGTGTTCGATAATGTATCTTCTTCTTTACATTTCACCAAACAGGCACTTCTTGAAATCGTCGCGGTTATTGGCTGACTGAATGGTTGTTTTTGGCAAGAAGTTTGTTGCTGACTGAGCAGTTGTTATGGCAACGGTTTGTTAACAATGCATTTGATAATATTAAAGCTAATTAACCCTGTGGTTGTCATATATTATGCCAATTTCTTAAACACTATACCATAGATCTTTATAATGTCTTAACTGAACATTACTTCCATTTAAAATGATTTTCAATACGTGGCAAGTTACTAGTTTATGTGGCATTTTTTTCAATTTCATTGGTAAAAGAATAAATCCGAGTAGAACCCTTGTCCTTCTGCAAGTTACTGACAAACTTTTTCACATAAAGTTTTTGGACCAAGCTTGGCTCGAACCTCAAATGAGAGAGAGAAAAGTGGTCATTATACTATAATGCTTTAGATTCATTTTGCTGTTACCAATTGTAGGAAAATTAAAAAAATATATTTTATGGCAAGTAACCTTATTTTTGGTAAATAGTTTTTGATTATTGATAATACCCTGTTTAGGTGGAATAACTCTGCCGCAAATGGCAAACGTTCCGTATTTTCTTCCTGTTGAAATGTTTAAGCAATTAATAAGATTGATTTATGTAGTTTAAATGCTACACTGCTATTATTTTGGTAAATTATGTCGTTACAGGACATGTTGGTGGCAATTTGTTTGTTTGGTTAGAGTTAGGGTTAGGGTTAGGGTTAGGGTTAGGGTAAGGTTAGGGTAGGGACCAATTGACGAAGATGGTCCCTTCAAATGGTCCAACTTTTGGTCTTGGTCTCTGATTGGCTAATTTTATCACATGATCATTTTGAAACCAATTATTTTGATTGGTTGTTTAAAACATGTGACATTTTCTATGTACTGTATTCCGCCATTTTGAAAGTTTATTTTGACGTGAATAGTTGGAAAGCATTCAATGGACGATGATTGTGATGATTATGATGATATTGATGATGATGTTGATGATAATATTGATGATGATGATGCTGATGATGATGTTGGTATTTGAGTGATTGAAAAAGAGCCAATTTATAAGTGAACTAGTTTCTTCTGTTTTGAACAAACTACGACGATGATGATAATGATGATGATTATGATGACGATGATGAGAAATGTCATTGACATATTAAATCGAAAGATATATAAACACAAGAAATGTCCTTCTTATCTGTTCGACTGCATTTGCTATAATAAGCATTCTGTTCAATAAACGACTTTATTACATCAGTTTCCAAGACCTGGCCATATATATGTATGATACATGGATATCTAGATATAGGTCCTGGCTAACCATAACCCGGTACATAGATGTGTATGTATAGGCCCTGACTACGTTTTAATACCATGCCCGTGTTCCTACAGAAGCCCTTGGGGTAAAGCAAAGTAAAAAAATGTGCCGCGGTGGTGCTCAACCTTAAAATATATTACTATTTCGACTGATTTGTATCGGTTTTCGACCCAGTTCGAGCCGCTAATACCTGACCATATATATGTTGGATACATGGATATGGAGATATGAATCCTGGCTACGTTTTAACATCATGCCCGAGTTCCTGCGATAGCCGTAGGGGTCAGGCCAAGCCGTAGAATGTGTCAGCGTAGCCTTGTTACATTTATTCTTGTTTTCAGAGGGTTAACCTGAGTTAAGTTTGTTACTATATATAGATTCCTTTGTTTAAAATGCCCGCGAATGAAGCTTAACCCTAACACCTTTACTAGGGTTAAGCCAAAGCGTTTGAAGTGAACCCAGACATAACCCGAAGTGTTTGAACTTAACCCAGACATTACCCTTTACTCGGAGGTTAACCCCGATGACCTCGGAGATTTGGCCGAGTTAACTCCGACCTTAACCCACCTTAACCCAGATGCTGGTTGCCATTTTGAGGACTTAACGGATACCTTAACCCTAACACCTTTACTAGGGTTAAGCCAAAGTGTTTGAAGTGAACCCTAACCTTAACTCACCTTAACCCACCTTAACCCAGATGGTGGTTGACATTTTGAGGACTTAACCCATACCTTAACCCTAACACCTTTACTAGGGTTAAGCCAAAGCGTTTGAAGTGAACCAAGACATAACCCGAAGTGTTTGAACTTAACCCAGACATTAGCCTTTACTCGGAGGTTAACCCCGATGACCTCAGAGATTTGGCCGAGTTAACTCCGACCTTAACCCACCTTAACCCAGATGCTGGTTGCCATTTTGAGGACTTAACGGATACCTTAACCCTTATACCTTTACTAGGGTTAAGCCAAAGTGTTTGAAGTGAACCCTAACCTTAACTCACCTTAACCCACCTTAACCCAGATGGTGGTTGACATTTTGAGGACTTAACCCATACCTTAACCCTAACACCTTTACTAGGGTTAAGCCAAAGCGTTTGAAGTGAACCAAGACATAACCCGAAGTGTTTGAACTTAACCCAGACATTAGCCTTTACTCGGAGGTTAACCCCGATGACCTCGGAGATTTGGCCGAGTAAACTCCGACCTTAACCCACCTTAACCCAGATGCTGGTTGCCATTTTGAGGACTTAACGGATACCTTAACCCTAACACCTTTAGGGTTAGAGTTAGGGTTAGGGTTAGGGTTAGGGTTAGGGTAGGGACCAATTGACGAAGATGGTCCCTTCAAATGGTCCAACATTTGGTCTTGGTCTCTGATTGGCTAATTGTATCACATGATCATTTTGAAACCAATTATTTTGATTGGTTGTTTAAAACATGTGACATTTTCTATGTACTGCATTCCGCCATTTTGAAAGTTTATTTTGACGTGAATAGTTTGAGTGACATAACAATAGTTTTTTGTTTTGATTTTCATTATGAAAAATATATAGGAGTGTTTTTGAAAAAGTTTGTGAATTATAAGGATATAGAAAAGGTATTTCCTTTTAGTGGATATGATTTTTGATAATGTTTTTGCTTATTCAAAAAATATAATTTAGATATGAATGTTTATCTGTCGTTGCAAGCATTCAATGGACGATGATAATGATGATTATGATGATATTGATGATGATGATGCTGATGATGATGTTGGTATTTGAGTGAATGAAAAAGAGCCAATTTATAAGTGAACTAGTTTCTTCTGTTTTGAACAAACTACGACGATGATGATAATGGGTTAGGGTTAGTTTCTTCTGTTTTGAACAAACTACGACGATGATGATAATGATGATGATAATGATGATGATTATGATGATGATAATAATAAAATCTGATAGGAAAGATAATGTGATGATGCCGATGATGATGGCTTTTATGTAATTGTTTGTTATTCCAAATTATTTCGTTTGTCTTGTGCGAACTGCTACAATGATGATGATGATCATCATCATCAAATCTAAGGAAAGATGATGATGATGATGATGATGATGATGATGATGATGATGATGATGATGGTGATGATGGTATTTTTTAGAACGAGTTTATGTTTGTTCTTATCCTAAGTAATTCTTGGTGTAACTGTACGTTGCCTACCTTACTCTTGGTACTAATGAAGGTTACGTGCCTTACCTGACACCAAGTAAATTTACTACATGGATATTGAAATCTGATTACTCTTCACCCCTTACCCATGTTAACCTGCAAACCTCATGTTAACCCTGTGTATACCCTAGCTTACTTAAGCTTACATTTGCTATGATAATTGAACCTTACCTACCTTACCCTTGATAACGCTGAAGCTTACCTTTACTCCGAAGCTTACCCCGGTGCTTACCATCGCTTACTTTAGCTTGTCATTGCTATAATTGAACCTTACCTACCTTACCCTTGATAACCCTAGTGCTTACCCTTACTCCTAAGCTTACCCCGGTGTTTACCCTACCTTACTCTAGGTTACTGATGCTATAATTATTCCTCAATTACCCACTTATCTAGTTCATCTTACCCACCTAACCTAGTTGATATGTAACCACTAACCCTCAATTATTCGCTTACCCCAGTACCTCTTTTTCATCTTTGCAGTATTTCAAGAAAATGGATTTGTCCGATGATGAAGGATTTGCAGACGTGTTGGAAGAGAATGAAAGTTTCATAGAGAACTGGATTGGTTATGGAAATAATTAGATATTTCTTAATAGGGATAGTCCTGTATTTGTTCGTGGCTCCACCGCTACCTCTATTGAACAGGAAGTTTTTATTCAGCATGAAACAGACGTAGATGGATGTGTCGTGGAATTGAGGAGATGGAACGGCTTACGAATACCTGTAAGAATTTTAACAGTTTGTAATAACATTCGTCCAGTGTATTCCGTTCTTAGGAAGCATGTAAACTTATCTCACTTTTCTGGCACTCAGATGTCAAACTTTCGCAGTAGTGTTGGCTTTCAACTGTTTTAAGAGCAAGGATGGGAAGGCTGGGTAGCAATAATTCCCCGTGTGGGTGTTAAAAGTAATGATGCTTTGAACGGCACTGCGTTTAAGGATTTGTCGGTGAAATACTTTGACTCTATCCGTGTTAAATTTCGAGAGAACCTGTTTCATGTAAAAGAAAGTGTTCGAAGAACATTGTCAAAGAATGATATGAATGCTATGAAAAGGTTATTTGTATTACCTGATGACAGCCAGATAGTTATGACTGAATTTGACAAAGCAATTAATGCAGCTGAATTAGACAGGCGATTCGAGGTGATCAAGTTTTGTTTTAGGTTTGGTGAGAAATCTAGAAACGGAGTTTCTTTGGAAATCTTTTCTCTGGAAGATATCATTCGGGTTAGTGTGCACTGTGCTGTAAATCTTTTTTCGGATGAAATAGAACTGATGTGGCCTTCAGCTGGAGTTCAATCATTGGTGGAAAACAGGGGTAGTTTAAACAGTTGTTTATCTTTCCGGGATTGCGTTTGCTATCAAAGCAACCTGGATGGGAAATCATTAGATGTATCTAAATACCTACGGAAAGTATGTTTACTCCCAGAAAAGATGCGTTTCGTGCAGTTATATGTAGACACCCCACATTTAAGACCTAATACAAGATTTCATCCTGTTTCGGGTTGTATTGCTACCGGGATGGTACTCCCTAAAGAAACAGGTCAAGCATTCAAAAGAGACGCTGATAAATACATTTCATGTTTGGACAGCAATTTCAGTTTAATGGATATCGCACGATGTCGGATTGAGTATGTTTGCGAAGTGACTGATTTGAAAGAAAGTATTGTCGTAACCGACTGTTTGAACCTAAATAATCTGTTTCTCCTTCTCTCTGAGAAGCCAATGTTAGTTCTGCTTCCCTTAGGAACTACAGAATTGATTAAGAATTTAGGTTTGTGGATCACTTCATCACTTCGAAGGTTAGAAAACAAGTTTTTAAGAACCGGTAATGTTGAAGCTGTGTGGAAAGCGTTTCAGTTAGAATTAGCTGCCGAAAAGATATTATGGGGTCGTCCTTTTTGTCTGCGAAGTAGGAATTATTCTGTGAATCTTGGACCTGGAGATTTAATTCCAAGTCGCAGCCTTACCGACTTTTTGGGGTTTTTATCTTTGGACCGATGGAGTTCTTGTATGGTAAGAGATGAATCAATACCTTCAGTTGAAATATGGACATCATCAAAAGAAGTTGGACGTAAGATATATAGAAGTGTGGGGATACACGATGTTTTGTCAAGCGGTCAATGTGTTGTCGGCCGTCGTTTGATACACGTGCTGCTGATGGACTTGTTTGAAGCATCTGAAACGTCTAAATTCTTACGGTATCAAGATTTTAAGCGGACTTATTTAGTGATGTTACTGCTAATTTGAAAGTGAACGGTTCTACTACATCTGGAGAGTTAGTTTCTCTTCTGTCCAGAAAGAGGCGAACTCATGCAAGTATGGTCTTTGAAAGTGTCTCCAACCTAATAGTGGTATCCGCACATGAACTATCGACTGTGTTAAAAGCAGGCTTTCAAGAGGTAAAGTTAAAGTATTTTCCAGCATTTCAAAATAATGACAAACATGGGAACGCAGTTTTAAACTGGAATCGTCTTTCGGGAGTTTGGAAAGTGTTGGATTCCGAGGATAGTAGTGCTATTATAAATAAGGCTCCGCTGGTACTTTCCAGTCTAGTCGTAGGAGAACTGTCAAGGCGAAATTTAGTTTATGCAACCCGATTGAGAGATCGTGTCAGTTTTCCATGGATCTCAGTTTGCAACAGAAAACTATCCCATGAAAATCTTGACGAGACAAAGCTCATCGAGGTATTGACTTTTCTGTCTTGTATTGCAATGATTATGAATGGATGGTATGTTGATTACGAACAGTTACAGAAACTGAAGACGGAATTACCCATAAGTCAGGCAAAATTGAAAGGCTTAGAGCTACAAAGTCACATGTTACTATCAAAGTTTAATAAGTTTCCATTGTATAGACTGCACGCAACTATTTCATTTCAATTGTGTTCAAAGCCGGTCATTGAAAGTCTGTCCAAGAATATTGCTGACGAACGCGAAGTAGGCCTGACAGATGAAAGCAAAAGCCAGCAGTTCGACATTGATTCGGTTCAGAATCGTATAAATGAAACAGAAGATGAAAGAAATGTTGTTGTTAAAAGGACCCCTCTATGTTTACCATTCATTGTAGGGCAAAAACGCCGATGGGAAGCAGCAGAATTAGAAACCTTGCATGTATTATGTACTGACCGTGATGAAACCGTGAAAATGAAATATGAAAGATATAAGAAAGATTGTGTATCAAGAGATATTGCAGCACGGACATTTCTAGCTTTCAAACGAAAGGTCGCAAGAATAGAGTAATGAAGAAATTAAACATTCCTTGTGAATGAGTGACTTTTGAACACATCGGAATGCATATTGTTTTGTTAATGACTATGCCTGAACAGTAACCCTTAGATAAAATATGTGTTATCAGATGTTGACTATGTACATTATATCTATGTTATTATATCTGTTATATCTATGTTATCATTGAATGATGATAATAATGATGATGATGATTAATATAATGATGATGTTTGTCTGATTATTACAGTGTGGCCATACAGTGTGATTACATTTCTTTCAAAACTGTAGGGGTGTTATATTAATATGAACTAAGGCATTGCCTCTCTTGGGGTCGAACTTCAATTTTATAAGTATAGTAAACAAACAAATACTAAATACACTTTATAGTACATGTATTATATGTTTAGGATAACATTGCAGATGTTTCCATTATATATTTAATATCTATTATGTTTATCATAAATAAATCACTTACTATATGATTGAAACTTTATTCAAGGAACTATATCTCGAATTCCTTGGTTTGCAAAACAAAATCAAACGTTATAAGCATCATAAATGGTAGTGCGACATATTGCACATCTCTAGGAGCCTTTTAAAGTTTTGTTTATTTTGCGTCTCCCGAGTTATGGACAGCAGATAATAAAGAAGCTGTCCATTCACGCCTTATTTAATCAAGCTTCATAAATGGATGCTGGTCACAAAATATCTTTTGACGTGGGTCGTGTTTCTTCGGTTATAAATGTTTCTTGCATAATATAAATGTCACAGTGTGTACCTAAACTGCTAGGTCAACTGTCTGGTTAGCTCAGTCGGTAGAGCACTTGACCTGTAAGTGAAAGGTCCCTAGTTCGAGTCTGCAATGGTGCATATTTTTCTTGCCTTATTACATAAACATAATACATGTCTATACTATAGTTTACACTGAGCAGATAGCCAGTATGTATTTTTACTGGGGTTTCAAAACATTTTCAAAACAGACCTAGAAGACAAAGGAACCAATCACAGTGCAGCCACCGTCCTTTTGTAAGTAACCTTAAATTTCTCACAAAATGTTTTAAGACTACCAGAGCAAAGATTGATCTGACAACTTTGGCAGTGAGAAGTGAAGTAAATGGTTATTTAAAATAAACACTATGGACAACTCTGCCACAGAAGGAACCATTTGTATAATTCAAAACACCAGACATTCATACTGTATTCAAGCATAAATAGAGTTCTTGTAGTTTAAATGTTAAAATATGACTTAACCAAATGTATATTTCTGGACAAATGTTTGAAACGTCTAGGACACAGGACTAGACTAAAATTTAAGAGAATTCTCTGGTCATGGCAGTAGTTTGAACCTCCATCTCCCATGTACCAAGAAAAAACAACAGCATTGTGCATGACCGCATACATAAACCAACACATTTACTTAAGTTCCCAAATTAGCAGTTGAGGCATCCAAATATATATGAAATATACAATCTGGACATAGGTTCCCTTCAGTTCTTGTCCAGACACTTCTACCATCTGGTTGTAATACTAAACAAGACAAACAAAATAGACAAAAAATATAGATCATGTATGATTATAAACTGCAGTCCACGGAAAATATACTTTTCGAATGTAAGGCAGTCAGAAAGAGTAAGCATAAGTTAATAGCATTTTGTCCATACAGCAGCAAACATAATAAAAAAATATACATTTTTAAAAGAGAATAATTTCATTAAAAAATAAAACAGACATTTCTTTTTTCACCATATCTAAGCCATCTTTTTTCATGTTGTTCGCAACTGCTGGGATTCGAACCCAGAACTTCTACAAAAGTGTAGATGTGTTTGCCAGTTACACCACAGAAGCATATCATGTTGTACTAAGATAATGGACTTAAATATTTACCAAATCAAATTTTGTAAATTAAAAGAAATTAATATTTAAAATAGCCCAAATTTCTATTAATAAAATGCACTCTTGTAACACAGCACTACATGTTTGTTTTCTAATACTTTATACATGTAGTATACTAACAAATTTTGTGAAATGCACGGGTTTGAGATTTTTTAACAAAACTCGACGCCATCTTGTCAGGCTCGTCAAGACCTTTCCAACGATATCCAACTTGAAAAAATCGGATCGGAAATAGCCTGTCGGCTCAGGTTCGAGCCCTTTTTGGACCCCCGGCTGACCGGATCTCGGTTAGGAGGAAGGCTCTAGCAGCTAAACGGGTTGAGTTAGCCATATAGTTTAAAGACAAAAGTTGCTCAGAATTAAATTTTCTACAACATATATGAAGATGAACCCATTGCACGTGGCTCTCAGAATCGAACACGTGCCAGGGTGACCATCTCAGTTATAGGCCACAGGACGACCTTGACCGGGTGCCCTCGGGTCAGTGAGGTACGGCAACCTCAAGATCTATTCAATACCTACCCAATGACACCAAAATCATCAAATTCCGACAAGAATTGGCCTCTGGGCAGGGCTTGAACTTGGCACCTCATAATTAACAAATATAACGAATTTAGTTTAATTTATTTGAAGTGCACTTGTATATACGGGACGCGTTTCTGACTTAACGGAGACAGATAGCTTATCACTCTAAGAACAAATGTTGCTTAGAATTGAATTTTCTACAACATATATCAACATGATACTGATGCACGTGCTCCTCATTTTCTGGCACGTGCTACCATTTGACCTAAGTTCGAGGACCGCTGGCGACCCCTGGCGGCCTTTTTTTAAAAAAAAATTGGCACCAACCTCAAGAACTTTTCAATACCTGTCGAACCATGTGCCCTGGTTAACCCCCCCCACCCCAAGAATGACGTCAGTGGCGGGGTTTGAACACGGTACCCCCATTCCCGCCATGCACGTGACGGCACGGGCGCGTTTCTGGCGAAACGGTGGTAGATAGCTTATTTGTTAAAGAACAAAAGTTGCTTAGAATCGTTAGATCTACAATATATGTGAAAATAAATCCATACCTAGTGTTATCTAATTTTTCCGCCGCCCCTAAGTCTCCAACCCGGAACTTGGACCCACTGGCACTGCCTAGCGGTGGGGACATTGGACCATTTAGGTATCCAGAACCCTAGATCTCATCAATACCTACAAAATGATACCAAGTTCAACAAAATTGGTCAAGGAATGAACTGTTGGCAGCGATTTGAACATGGCACTTTTGGACAACAAGTCACGGCATTTCATGTTTTTTCACAAGTTAATGTTCACCAATTTCAACAAGTTCCACAGACCTTAATGTTGGGTCTACAATTCTGATTTTAGTACCATTCTTTAGCGGAACATGTGTAGGTTCTGTTTTTTACAACAAATAATTTCTAAAAATTCATTAACGACCCGTGCGGCACGTGCATACATGGTACCTAAGCGCTAAAATACATTTTAATTTAACTATTTTTGCTGTAGCGCACGGGGTTCGAACATGCATGGGTGATTGCTGGTACTCGTTCAATTCGTACAGGGGACATCTAGGCTCACTCTGGTACCCAGTTTAATGGGTTCCGATAAGTATTTTCGAAAAAATCGCATACCGGCAAAAATGATTTTTTTTTAATTTTTCACCATGTTCCACGCATCCCCGGCGCCTTATTCCTGGCACTAGGGAGGTGATTTTTACATCATTCCTTAGCGATTACCAATGCCTACAGCCCCCCATAATCAAACACATCATATACTACGGCTATTGACCTGTCCAGCAGGCCCAAACATGGTCCAGAAATAGTGATTTTTGGCTTGAAAATGACCGAACGTTTTTTCGGCATGGTTTGGCCCGTTCCCCAGAGATCATTAGCCCGATCTCAAACTTTAACCCGGATTTTCTGCAAGATTTATGGTCAGCTAAAGCCATTGGTGTAAGAAAAATAATTCTAAACCATACACTTAGCGATTTAGGGTCATTTAAAATTAAGGAAAATCTGGGTTTTTGGCCATTTTCTGACCAAAAACAGCCGTTTTTCATCAATTTCAACACGCTCCCAATTCTTTATTAATTCACATAAACGGCTGAATTTGGTATCATTATTTACGGAAAAATGTCTTCTTTCTGGATATTACAACCAATACTTTTCAAACCGTTGTCCTTGACCCGTGCGCCACGTGCACGCATGTAAACACTAAATATGTCTAAAAATTGTTTCTATGACCACGGGGCTGATTTTCACTATATAATTTAACATATTTTTTATCTACACAATCCACCCAAAAAAGTTGAAAAATATCGAAAATTTGACCTTTTGAACTTTGACCAAATAATATTTATTAATTAGGTTAACATTTTTTTCTGACTAAACTATAAGTCCTAGCTTATAGGTCAAAGAACAATTAATGTTTAGAATAATAAGCTCTACAATATACATAATATACGACCTTGACCCCGCCACCAGAAGCACGTGCTGACACGTGCACCTAACCCTTAAACTAACCCTATAGGGGTTTTGATGGTGGGAAAATGACCGGTTTGACGTCCCCTTTCCAATGATAGCACTGAAACCCTAAACCCAGGCTGAATGAATGAACCCCAGCTCCAAACCCCAAAATGGGAAACAAAATGGCCGCCAGGGACACTTTCATCAACAAGTTGAACATTCCAAAGTTTGACCTAACTTTTTAATAAGGCCTCGATTTAACCCTTTTTCATACCCAACTTGTTGGAAAATCATTGGACTATCAGTATGACCTTTAATTTGACCTTGAAAAACTATAAATAAACATGCTGTCAGCAGGTAAGTCAGACCCTCTGACACCTATGGTGACTTTTTTACCAAAAACCCCAACCCGGTTTCCAACCTTAACTCACCCTAAAATTCAGTAAAAACATCATTTAAGTTGACCCCAGATGACCTTGACCTATAACGAAGAGTTTAGAAATCCAAAGTCTATGGAGGGACAATTTCATCACTCAGGGACAATTTTATCAACGCCGGGGACATTTTCATCAAATTTTGGGGACAATTTCATCAACAGGGACATTTTCATCAAAATGTGAGGGACATTTTCATCAGATAACCGTCACCCAGGTGATAACTGAAAAGAACAGTGATACGTACAGATAGGCAATGTATGCGAGTAGAGTCCCAAATGAAGAAACAGTCTGTTTGGGCATTTCGTAAAGTGTTTGTTATTAAAGAAACGTCTACCCGTTGGCCATCTTATTACGAAGATGTTCACCCTTGCACCACGTTGAGGTCGGTAGACTTGGCAAGGGGGCGGAACCAGTTGATTACCGGTCCCTGATCAAGTAGAATCAAGAGCTCAACAAAATCACACGAGCTAATCAATTAAATAAACAGTGAAGAACAAGAATAAGAAAAGACGTAGAAAAAGTTTGCACTAAACAGCGGCAACCTCCCCCATCGGGTGGCTGTCTCTGTTCAGTAGTTGCGTCCGGGGATGCAGGTGGTTGAGGTGGGCTGCGCGGCAGTGGTTCGACCTCTTCAACCATCTTGAAGTCAACCGGGCCTTCGGTTAAAAACTCGACAACTCGGTTGGCTTCATTCTGGTCGAAGAACCCAAATCCCAATAACCCGTAAACCTCCACCTCAAACGCGTCCATCGCCCAGGAAGCGACAAAAGAATCCAGGAGGGAGAAATCCCTTCTGGCCACAAGAATGAGCGTGTTCGGAGAGTCCATGCTCATAGAGTGAGAAGCAGACAAACAATGAATGTATTGAAGTGTCACAAAATTTACTAATGCTTGTTTAAACCAATCAGGAGACCACGAGTTCAAATTTCAGCCAATGAAAAAACGACGCAAGAACAAAGGAATGTATATTTAGTAACAAGGTTTACTTTCGTTAACCCTTTTGTATGTTTGAAGTGAACCCTAACAAATACCCCAAGTGTTTGAACTTAACCCAGACATTACCCTTTACTCAGAGGTTAACCCCGATGACCTCGAACATTTTTCCGAGTTAACTCCGACCTTAACCCACCTTAACCCACCTTAACCCAGATGCTGGTTGACATTTTGAGAACTTAACCCATACCTTAACCCTAACACCTTTACTAGGGTTAAGCCAAAGTGTTTGAAGTGAACCCGAACCTTTACGCCAAGTGTTTGAACATAACCCAGACATTACCCTTTACTCTGAGGTTAACCCCGATGACCTCGGACATTTTGCCGAGTTAACTCCGACCTTAACACACCTTAACCCAGATGCTGGTTGACATTTTGAGGACTTAACCCATACCTTAACCCTAACACCTTTACTACGGTTAAGCCAAAGTGTTTGAAGTGAACCCAAACCTTTACCCCAAGGGTTTGAACTTAACCCAGACATTACCCTTTACTCGGAGGTTAACCCCGATGACCTCGGACATTTTGCCGAGTTAACTCCTACCTTAATGATATACCAATTTCGGCGGTTTACAATATTATCATTATTCGTGCTACATTATTTTAATTTATATATTCGTTTTAACAAAACGAATATGTAATAAACAAAATAAAAAGTATTAAGATATATTGATTAACGAGGTGACAGGACTTAAATGAAATTAAGACAATTTACATATAAAAGACCGCGGTTGACGTGCTCGTAATAGAACGTATTTTATACGTTCAACCTGAAATACGATGGAATGTTCCTGTTGAACTCACTAATTAGAAACTGAAGAAAACGAAACCTTTAGGAAACGAAATTACAACATATGAACCAATGTTTTTTCAAAGACTGGGTTCCATAGAAGAAATCTATTTTTAAGTCAGAATTTTTAAGTTACACAATTATCTATTTAAATACCTACAATGCTTTTCACTTACTAAGCACAGCTGTGATAGTAACCGATCTACCTCAAAAGTACCAACACTAACACAGTAGAGTGCAAATTTTGAAGTCCCTCACCAATGTGAGGGATAAATCAAGTTCTTAATATTGATGTTCGCCACAGAGATTTGTCCCCTTATCCAAAACTGTAATTACTGCTTGTAAAATGTTGGAACTTGATTCCGCTTTAATGTCGATGGCTTAAAAAATAAGAAACAATATATTATATAAATCAATGATATATTATTTCCTGTTGGTAACGAAGGTAGTGTGATATAAATTGTCTTTGATTTGTTGTACATGGATATATTTCACTAATATATGTCACTAATTTTCTGACTTGTTTTCCCGCGAGAATGTTACACAATTATCTATATAAATACCTAAAATGCTTTTCACTTACTAAGCATATCTGTGATAAATTGTTACATGTATGTTACTTGCACTTGAATATGGGTACATCAGAGAGTAAGATGTAAACTTTTGAAGTCCCTCAGTAATCATGAGGGATAAATGAAGTGGTTGATATTAATGTTGTTAAGTAAGTTTTTTTTTTAATTTTAATACAAAATGTTTTTTTTTGTAGCTCTGCGTGTCAGCTCGTACGGACGGACGTTAACCTTTAAACCTTTACTCACCATAACCCGGTAGGTTAACCCTGGGAGGGTAACCCTCGGTAACCCAGTTCCTAAGTGTGCGAAAAAAGCGGTAGCCGACTTTGTGAAAAACGTTCACCCTTAAACCTTTACTCACCATTACCAAGTAGGTTAACCCTGGGACGGTAACCCTCGGTAACCCACTGAACCCGAACCTTTACCCCACATTTGTTCTTTTAAAAAAAAAATTAATTATGATTTTAATATGTACATACAGTGCTTGGAAAGCCCTTTCCAACAATATAAAATATATAATTATACAAGTGTCCGTTTGTCCGTACGAGATCACTAATCTTAGTGAAAAACACGATATATTGCGTAAACCGGAGAAAATGCCAAAAAGGTGTTAATTTCGTTTTATATTTGTGAACTCATTCTTTGATATTTAATTATGATTTTAATATATACATAATGTGCTTGAAAAGTCCTTTCCATCAATATATAATATATTATTATACAAGTGTCCGTTTGTCCGTACGAGATCGCTAATCTTAGTGAAAAACACGATATATTGCGTAAAACGGGCGAAAATGCAAAAAGGTGTTAATTTCATTTTATATCTGTGAACTCATTCTTTAATACTAAATTATGATTTAAATATGTTCTTAAAGTGATTGAAAAGCTCTTTCGAACTATATAAAATTTATAATTATGCAAGTGTCTGTCCGTCTGTACGAGATCACTAATCTTTGTGAAAAACACGATATGTTGCGTAAACCGGCGAAAATGCCAAAAAGGTGTTAATTTCATTTTATCTTTGTGAACTCATTCTTTAATATTAAATAAAAAAATGTATATGTACGGTAAGAGCTTCAAAAGCCCTTTCCAACAATGTAAAATATTTTATTATACAAATGTCCGTCCGTTCGTACGAGATCGCTAATCTCTGTGAAAAACACGCAATATTCCATAAAACGGGCGAAAATGCAAAAAGGTATTTATTTCATTTTATCTCTGTGAAGTGATTCTTTAATAGTAGATTATGATTTTAAAATATATTTAAAGGGCTTGAAAAGCCCTTTCCAACTATATAAAATTTAGAATTATGCAAGTGTCTGTCCGTCTGTACGAGATCGCTAATCTTAGTGAAAAACACGATATATTGCGTAAACTGGCGAAAATGCCAAAAAGGTGTTAATTTCATTTTATCTTTGTGAACTCATTCTTTAATATTAAATTATGATTTTAATCTGTACTTAAAGTGCTTGAAAAGTCCTTTCCATCAATATATAACATTTATTATTATGCAAGTGTCCGTCAGTCCGTACGAAATCGCTAATCTTAGTGAAAAACACGATATATTGCGTACGAGATCGCTAATCGTAGTGAAAAACACGCTATATTGCTTAAACCACCTTACCTACCTTACCCTAGCTTACTGTAGTGTACTCCTGTTGTATAATAATAATGTGAATTTAGTAACAATAAATGAATAAATAGAATTAAGCTTTATGTCTGACCGTTGGCCATTAACAGCAGCGAAATGGCGCATTGCTATTAATGTTCACCTCCACGGGACGATGACCCCGTCAGACTGGTGGAGGAAAAATTGATTTCAAATGATTGCTATTAATTACGAAAGAGTATTAATCAAAGCGAATCACAAGTTTGAATTTATATCACAGGTAAGCTTTTTATTTACATGCCACAGTCCTTTTTCTGTATTTACGGCTATCACAGGTAAGCTTTTTATTTACATGCCCAGTCCTTTTTCTGTATTTACGGCTATCACAGGTAAGCTTTTTATTTACATGCCACAGTCCTTTTTCTGTATTTACGGCTATCACAGATATGCTTATTATTTACACGTCACATTGATTGATTTAAAATGATTGTTACAACTTATTTAGTTACTTGTAAATTACAGAAAATCACATAAAAATTCCAACATGAGGTGAACTGTTTAAATGTGCATATATCTATTCATCTTGATTTGTTTGCAAGCCATCTTCTATATATTGTTGAACTAACTTGCTCTGGTTTTTTAAACTGTCACGCCTTCTTAATGCTTTCCTTTCATTTTTCAGTCTGTTGATCAAGTATTTCTCTATTTCTGCGTGTTCACCCGGATTAAAGTCAGATTGCCAGAGTCTTTCATCGATACCTTCTTGTATGACACTGTGAACAAAGGAAGGAGTAGGAGTCTCTCCAGCAGAATGCAGTTGGTGTGCTTTAAACTTAACAAAAGCTCTTTGCACATTATTTAATTTGTCTTGCGAAGCTTGGTTGTCTACTTTGTAGAAGGGCTGAATTTTATTTCTGAACTCTTCTGGTAAGAAATCCATTTGATCTATAATCTGCTTAGTTGCTTCCGTTCGTGCTCTTTTAGCGTTGTGTGTGGAATCCGTTGGTGTGGAAGTCATCGGTCCTGATATGTTAGGTCTAAAAGGTACAGCATCAAAAATAGCGCTGAAAACCATCTGGTTGCCAAGTTGACCTTGGATTGACTGCCCCTGATTCAGCGACGTTGGTGTTACTGCGACCAAAGCAGCACTAAAAGCTTGAGATAGAGCCTTTTGACATGCACTTTCACAGTTATGGATTTGTAACTGTTCAAGTATCCTTTTCATATCTTCTAACTCGGCTTCTAAGCCTTCTACTCGTTTTTGGAGAACCTGTCTCTCCTTTCGTTCTGCATTGAGCTTAGTCTGCAATTTGCCGACCTGTGTGGCAATAATTTTTGAGGACTGCTCCACCACCGCCGCACAAAAGTCTGCGTCGTCAGCTAAACTCATTGTCAGTGTGAGAGTTAAGGCACTTGTGAGAAACAGTTCTGAAATAATAGAAGGGCAAATTTTAATTGCAACTATTAGGAAATGTCAATCTGTGTAAACGTTGATTTTATGAAGATTTTTTTTAAATTCTATATAAGTCTATGGAAAACTTGGGACCCCCGGGGCTGGGTCTCTTTTCACCCCAGGGACATAATTTGAAGAATCTTGTGAGAGGACTACACGGCAATGCTACATACCTGATATCAAAGACCTCGGCCTTGTACTTTCACACAAGAAGATTTAAAAAAAAAATTCCTATATAAGTCTATATAGAAATTGGGGTACCTGGGGTGTGGCCTCTTCTCACCCTAGAGCAATAATTTGAACATTCTTGGTAGAGAACTACACGGCAATGCCACATACCAAATATCAAAGCGCTAGATGTTTTTGTTCCAGACAAGAAGATTTTTAAAGTTTCTTTCCTATATAGGTCTATTAAAAACTTGGGACCCCCGGGGCGGGGTCTCTTTTCACCGTGGGTGCACACCTCGACGCCAAGACTAAAACAATTTTTGTTGAAAAATGTAAGAAGAAAATGTAACTTACTTTCTCTTTATATCCTAAATCGAAAGATATATTAACACAAGAAATGTCCTTCTTACCTGTTCGACTGCTCTTGCTATAATGAGCATGCTGTTCAATAAACGACTTTATTACATCAGTTTCCAAGACCTGGCCATATATATGTATGATACATGGATAATTAGATATAGGTCCTGGCTAACCATAACCCGGTACATAGATGTGTAGGTATAGGTCCTGACTACGTTTTAATACCATGTCCGTGTTCCTACGGTAGCCCTTGGGGTAAAGCAAAGTAAACAAATGTGCCGCGGTAGTGCTCAACCTTAAAATAGATTACTATTTTGACTGATTTGTATTGGTTTTCGACCCAGTTCGAGCAGCTAAGACCTGACCATATATATGTTTGATACACGGATATGGAGATATGAGTCCTGGCTACGTTTTAACATCATGCCCGAGTTCCTGCGATAGCCGTAGGGGTCAGGCCAAGCCGTAGAATGTGTCAGCGTAGCCTTGTTACATTTATTCTTGTTTTCAGAGGGTTAACCCGAGTTAAGTTTGTTACTATATATAGATTCCTTTGTTTAAAATGCCCGCGAATGAAGCTTAACCCTAACACCTTTACTAGGGTTAAACCAAAGCGTTTGAAGTGAACCCAGACATAACCCGAAGTGTTTGAACTTAACCCAGACATTACCCTTTACTCGGAGGTTAACCCTGATGACCTCGGAGATTTGGTTAACTCCGACCTTAACCCACCTTAACCCAGATGCTGGTTGCCATTTTGAGGACTTAACCGATACCTTAACCCTAACACCTTTACTAGGGTTAAGCCAAAGTGTTTGAAGTGAACCCTAACCTTAACTCACCTTAACCCAGATGCTGGTTGACATTTTGAGGACTTAACCCATACCTTAACCCTAACACCTTTACTAGGGTCAAGCCAAAGCGTTTGAAATATTTCAATACAATTAAGACAAGACAGAAAAAAAATGAGATTATTCAACACGTTTAGTTTCGTTATTATTGTAAAGTAGTGATGGGAATCGGTTACTTTCACAATATATTATCGGTTTTAAAACATATTTGAGGATAGATTATCGATTAATCAGATAGTCGGTCATTACGGGTTTTAATGATAAAGGGCCGTTTATTTTGCATTTAAAATAGAGTTTGTGTGTGTGTGTGTGTGTGTGTGTGTGTGTGTGTGAGAGAGAGAGAGAGAGAGATCAAATGAAAGACGTTTCTATATGTCTATGAAATGTGCAATTCAAATAAGTAATTAATTCATTTACATCACCTATATAAATCATCCGGAAAGAACATGATGAGCCTCGAAACAGAGACATATAAAAATCATAAATTATATGTATTGAAAATTATTTAGGCTGAATTTACTCGAGTTCCACATGTATGCCTGGTAATCTAACATAAATCATCTGACAGTATGAAAATAATAGAAAAAGTCACTGTGCAGCGACAATCGATTGATATCAAACACAAGTGATTATCGCAAACTTCAACTCAAACCTACCAATTATCGATAGTCTGAGACAATCAGAACACTACTAATCAAAAGTTTACAATGCAGAAGTAAAAAAATAAACGGTATGTAAGAGCTGACGTAGGCTTATATATTACTAGCAAAATATAAAGGGTTTTGCAGTCCCTTATCTCCAGAAGCTGATTTAATGGACTAGATCACGTATTGGTTTGATGACCATTGAAATGACACACGAACATCCACGTACTTACACGATGGAAATTCCCTTTTATATTGGTGTTGATGGGTCAAGTATTAAGGCAAACTTTACTTCGTATTAAAGGAGTATTAGAGATAATACATATTCAAAATATAAGCTATTGTGTTATTATTTTATAAATAAATATTTAATCCATTAACATAGTTCAGAAGCCTGTCATTGTATTTCAATATTAAAAAATAGATATAAGTGTTCGTTTCCCCATTTATCTTACATCTTAAACTCAGTGATATATTTTCATGTAATTTCAGAATAATAAAACTGATTGTTTGAACACTTTAGTTTATAAACCTATTTACATTGACATGTACAGTGTTCACGCAAAGTTATAATGTCTCCCTCATAAAATATATAACCTACTTTTAAACATTGTTACACATATGATAATAAAAATCATATTTATAGGTATTGCGAGTTTCTACCCATTTTATCTATTTACATGATATAAAATCAATTCTACGTTGGCATATCTAATAATCCTTGTTTAAACTTCTACCTGGTCTACAAACTAAATATGCACACGGCACTATCAGTTAATAAAGTTCATGCATAAGATAGTTTAGTATAAATCACTTTTTCTTAAATCAACGGTGTGACTGTTCACCATCGTAGTTTCGTGATTTTGTGGTTTCGACATTTTTAAAATTAACTAATATGCTGTGATGCCAAACTAACAAGACACCGTGCAAATTAGATAGATATATGTATATATCTATAAATATACATTAATACATAGTGGTAACAAATTTAAACTATGTAAACAGCGTAGTTGCTTAGAGAAATATTTAAAAAACTTGCTGGTCAAAGGCGAAAATAAAACTCAGAGACATTTTTCTGTTATTCAGCCGATCACAAGCATGTATATTACAATGTATCTTTTGTATAATAAAAATTATATTCGAAAAAAATGACTGCTTACCCAATTTTCAAAAGAAGGGAATCAACATTTTAATTCACAAGAAAAAAAACGAATATACGATAACACATTTAAAACTCAGATTAAATTATGCCAAACGTAATATCGACGAAATATTCAATGTGAAAATAGCCACTGTAGATGGAGTATATATTAAAACTCCTACGATAAGCTTTAATAGATTTGCTTTTGGTAAGTTTTATATTGTGCAATACGTGGAAATCGATGTGAAGATTGATAAATGTCTTCTCTCTGATATCTTACACCACAGGAGGTGAACATGCGATTACTATATCACATACACTCAGTGTGCTTAAAATGCCCTCAGGGATATGAACAAAGATTTCAATAAATCGAGATGTGTTTGTGCAAATAAAAAGGGAGACAATCAGTAATAATATTATTAAATGTGTATTCTGGGTTATTAAACCTTAAATTAAAGAATGAATACCTTGAACAAATTAGGTTTTTAAGACGTACGAACACATAATAGGTTACATGACGCCGACAGGCAGTTATATTCCTAGTTCACTCCTCATGGACCAAAGCAAGAAATGAGCAAAAGATAGAAACAAAATACCAACAGATAAATAGGCAAAATTAACATTGAACCTAAATACCTGCAAGGAGCGCGTAGTCCAGTGGTAGAGCATCGGCTCTATGATTATAGGGTCATGGGTTCGATCCTTTGTAGCATCGATGAGCAAGACACCCTTTCCACATACTTAATACTGGTTTATACCTAGGAAGCTCTCAAGCGTGATTTGTGTAAGTTGTCGGAGCTTGTTAAAACAAATAACTTTAAACTAAATACCTGCAGCACTGCTTAATTTCTGCAAATTTTACTAAAATACCCATATCGTCGTTTCTTACGACACACATGAGTTGCAGAGGTCCGACATAGTTAAATGGCGTTCGAACGAGTTGAAACTTTTTCTACAGACGCATGTAAGAAGGATCGTCATGTAATAGTTTGATGCACAGGGTAACAGTTAATGTTTACATGCTTTCTAGCAATGCATGTTGTTAATATATAACGTTACTTGTAAAAAAGACCTACTCTAAATGAAGTCCCATGTTGTAATTTTATTAAGAAAAGTTGTCGATGAAATACAGTAGTTATGTGGTCTGTAAGTCATGCCTCGCGGTGAAATATATATCTCTCATATGGAGAGATATCACATATCGCGCATTGAGCGATTGAGACGACTGCTTACCTTCGGACAAAAAATGTTCAAGCGGAGTATTGGTCCGCATTTTCCCAAGACGTGGCTCCTATTGAGCATGTCTGGGATTCGCTTAGAAGGCGGGTATGTGCAATCGTGAGACACCGGGTATTTCCGTATCCTCCGTATAATACACCTCGTGTATAGCGCTAGAATACACCAACGCTATTCGCCTGTGTTACAAGTCTGTGCCTCCGCTAGGGAACGCCAGCGAATTATGCCACGCCCTTGTTTATGAGTGGAACCACATTCCACAAGGTCGTATAGCTGTCATGGTGACGTCTGCGAGGGGTGATCTTACACGCCGCAGTATTAATTTGTGATTTTGACATGAAGAATCGATGGTATTCAGGACGTTGTTATATGCCTGTTTACTGCGATAAACCGATGAGTGTACAATGGAAAGAAGACCTACTTACAAAATGTGTTCCAAACATGTGGTCAAGACGATTTATAATAGCCAATAAACTTAAGACGTTTTATGTGTTTAACAATAAAGCTGGCTATACAAAACCACCGAGGGAAATTATGTTGAAATAAACTGCAATACGAACATGAATTGTTGTTTGTTTGTATGGTATTGCTGGCTCGGTTTTAACTGTATTTCAGTTATAGGCATAGTACCACTATTGGAAACAGGAAATACTTCCCTTGGGTAGTCGCATAATAGCGGTTATAAATAATCTTTGTTTGTTTCTTTTTTGTTTTTTTCTTCTTTTTTAATACTCATTTTTTATTTGAAGGGCAGTGTTGGTGCATTTCAAACATTTTGAAAGCATTGTCACGTTTGATTTGTGAATTTAAGAAAAGAATTATGTTGAAATTGGGGTATGAATACATGATTTCGGAAGTCTTTGTCAACTTTATGAAAGTGTACACACTGGACAGAAAAACAGGACTCCTACTTTTCTGATAATTTTTTGTAGTGCAAAGTTGACAAACAACAAACTGTAAATTTAAATTATTTCATTGGGCCTCTCTATGAATGACTAGCATGCAAATTGTGTAATTCACTTTAGAATATAGAACAAACATCAATAGTGGGCTTTCACCTAAAACGATCGAATATCGTGTAACTCAGTTAAAAACACAAAAGCGAGTACCGTCTCTGTCAAAAACATACATGTAACTCGTGATATTGCTATGTCCGGAGTTATAATGAATCTGCAAACACATGACACCCATTCAGAGTATTTCTACTCCTCTGCAGAAATCGACAGTTATACTATTCTTACCCGAAACAACCCATATCCATTACCTCCATATCCACCCATTAAATGTACATCCTCTTATTCAGGCCTTAAAAGTTAACATTTTTATACAAATATTAAGTCGCGAATCGTCTCCTGTTGTCATTAAGTACACTTAACCGGTTTGGAAACGCAACAATTTTCGGGGTTATATATTTTTTATATAAATGATGATACATTTTTGTGGTTCAATATAAATCACTCATGATCTTGCACGGGTATGTCAAATTGTGTGTTTTCAATAAACTCCAGATTCCTGTTAAATTTCAACCACATCCATTTTGGTTCATGTTTCCTTTTTTTTCATTTTTCCAGGTGTCCTATTTACCCCGATACAGTCAGCAGTCATCTTCGGGCTGTGAGTCGTAGACCCCATAAGGCCGCCATCCTTACCGATCGTCACAAGGCAGCCCGTATCAGATGGGCAAAGACGTATCAGCAATTCACCCAAAGACGTTGGGGTTCATTTCTCTTTACTGACAAGTCTATGGGAGTAGGAAGTGTCCAAGTTTTTGAGCAGTATTACACGTCATGCTTTAACATACTTAATTGTGTTAAATAGAAACGTGACAGCCGATTCGTATCCTGACGATGTGCTAATTCGTGTTGCAAAGCCATTCATGAGGCGCTATTTTTCACGTGCTGGTGTAATCTACTTACAAGATAATGCCCCCTGCACACCGCACACGGAGGACTGCCACTTACTCACAAACACGCAACGTTCAAATGATTGATTGGATTACGTTTACACCAGACATGGTTCCTATGGTGTGGCCGGACAGCGGATCCGTGTAAGTGTGCCTTCGGTAAAAAACGACAGAGTTACGCCACACCCTCGTTCATGAGTGGAACAACATTCTACAAGTTTGTATAGCTACCATAGTGTCGTATATGAGGCGTAGATGTCTAGCCAGTATTGCAAGTGGTGGGTGGATCATACACGCGGTATTAATTTGTGACATGAATTACTGATGATATTCAGGACGTTGCTGTGTACCCATATATTGCGATATATCAATAAAATTTGCACAAAGTATTCATTTTATTTTGTTAGTGTTGTGTATGAAATTCGAATAAATTTGAATCATGTTAACACAGTTATAATCATCAATGTATAATCTTTGCGTTTCTAAATCGGTTGAATGTAGACAAGATGATGCGGTCAGTGAATATTTTCTTAATTTGATGAAATGTTACTGAAGGTGATGAAGTTGAAGACACTTAATTCATTACGTTGAAGGTCACAGACAGCAAATACGACAATACTTTTTAATCTATATCAGCTTTCATTTGGTTTTAAAGTCACCAAAGAACTATAATTTCCTCAAGTCACACAGTTTATTAACAAATAAAGTTCAACATTATATATATATAATATTTATCAATTCAAGTTACAGTGTCAATTGATTAATTCAAGTCACAGGGAAGCATCCTGGGCCCTCTTTTATTTTTATGTTATGTCAATGATATGCCTACGTGCATCAACTCCGATTGTAAACTATTATGCAGACGACAGTTTAATATTGTTCGCTGACAATGACCCTAATGTTATTGCAGATAGACTTAGTCGTATCATGCATAATTGTTCTACATGGCTTGTTAATAATAAACTGTCCCTTCATCTAGGCAAAACCGAATGTATATTATTTGGTTCTTCTAGAAGACTTAAAAAAGTTCGGTCATTTACGGTTACATGCAACGGTCATGAAATTCCGTCCCAGGAAAAGGTATATATTTAGGATTAACTATTGACAAGTTACTAAACGGTGAGGCGATAATTGACTCCATTGTTAAAAAAGTTAATTTGCGGATTGCATTTATATATCAAAACTGTCGTTATTTTAACCTTCAAACTAAGAGAACTTTAATAAGTGCCTTAGTACAATGTCATTTTGATTATTCCTGCTCGTCTTGGTATAACGGTCTTACTAAAAAGTTAAAACACAAACTACAAGTCACTCAAAATAAGGTTGTACGATTCTTATTAAACTTATCACCAAGGTCTAGTATAACTTGCGCTATAAAAGAAACAGTTAATGTAATGAGGGTTGAGGAAAGAGTAAAACAACTAAGACATAATCATGTTTTTAATATTTTCCATGGCTCTGCGCCAACATATCTTTATGATAACTTCCATAGGGTGTCTTCTATTCATAACCGCACACGGTTTAGTGAAAGTAATTTCTACGACACTATTTACAGTTATTATTTAATTTACTCTGTTAAGCCACAATCTTATATTGGACTTCGGATGGACTTTTGGTTTTAATACATATAGTTTTCATTATACGTATTGATTATTTTCCTCACTATATGTAATATGAGTCCAGAACTCCTTCAATAAAATCTTAAAGCATAAGTATTAGCGATACATATCATTTATACATGTATATTAAAATGTCCCTATCGTTGTCCCATCAGCTTTATATATAATTACTATAGATGACACACACACTAGCCCAAGAAATCCACGGAAGCCTGTGTCACGTTTCCGTTCTTCACCTCTGTAATTTCTACTATCAACTCCGTGCCTCCAAATATTAGCTTTACAAAATATTTGTCCCAAATATCACCTTTCGGATCGATATCGACTTTTATCAGACCGACAAGTTTGCAACTATCTTCCGTTATATATGTTGGATTTCTGTCCGTTGAGGTATACACCTCCAGTACCGCTTGTTTCATGTGTGGGGTTGATGGGAAATATTCGTGCGCCTTGACATCATCAACTTTGTCGATATCAACTTCTTCTCCTATTTCGATATGTTTGTTGAATAGATCGTCGCACATTTCTATTCCGCCTATAACAATCTTTTTATGTTGTGAATGATGTTTCTTGAATTTCATCATTCGCGCTATACCGTAAGTAAATTTGCAGACTCTGGAGGCAATCGCCTTGCTTTCATGTCCGTATATCACTGCACCTTTGACGACAGCTCCCGGAGGATCGCTTGGTGTAACAATGAGGTTTGAAAAATTCGTCTTCATTTCATTTTGCACATACGGCGATTCTGAAAATCCTCCAACCATGACGATGAATTTTATGTCTTCAACTTCGGTCATAACCGATTCAGTTTCCTTCTTTATTGGCACCACGGCTACATCAAATATTTCCATTGCAAGTTTTGTCTCAATAAATATTTTCCCCATTTTAAATTCAATAGTTCCTAATAATGTGGAGTTATCAAGGCCTTCCATTACAGATTCTCCTATTCTCTCTTCATATATGTCTAATATTTGAGCTGGAAATGTCATCACCATCTTACCGTCTCCACTGTATTTTCTCTTTTTCAACTCGAAGGCATTAAGAAATTCCCAGTATTCAGAGGTAAACCTGTTTTTAAACTCTTTCATAATGTCTGCACCAAATATCCTGTTAAGAACGTCTAAGAACTTATTATCAACGCTTGTTCCACCAAAGGCACCGCCAGTTGGTCTATGGAGCTCTCTCAGTGTCCCGTCAGATTTAACTTCATGGCAAGTGATATCTGCTGTGCCACCTGTGAATGGAACGTCTTATAATGAATGGCAAACTTGTCGCATGTAAAACTACATATAATATAGCTAAACTGAATCATTTATGACGGTACAGTGTCCAGTCTTTGTGTCCAAAAGATATAATCATATACTAAAAGACAAGATTATATGATGTATTGAATGGTGTGAAATAAATTATTGAAACTAAACATATCTTACCTCCAAGGTCAAGCACAATGTATTTACAGCCAACGGTCACTTTACCATCACCAAGGTCCGTTTTACAAAACAAAGATGCAGCCTCCGGTTCCAGAGCCAGTGTCAGCATATTGTCGGGTATTCCTGCCTGTTTCAAACATATATGATTGTTTACAGATAATTCGAAATCCAGTAAAGTATAATATGGTTAAATATTGACATTTATAGTAAACAACGTTATAAAAACAAAATCAATCAAACTTGTAGTGTTCATATCCCAAATGTTTATTCCCACATCTTAGTAATTTCTTGGCACATGATGATATTATGTATTATTGTATTTTTTCATAAACAATGTAAACAATTAAACATTCAGTGTTTTAACACCTACTTGAATTGCAGTTTGTCTCATGAAAACTTTCGACAAATCGTTCCAGATGGCAGGTACAGTAATCACCCAGTGTATATCTGTTTTGATCACTATATCTTTTTCAAGTCTTTTTTTGATCGCATTCAGCAAGTGGTCCTTCATGTATTGTATTGCTGCTGTGAATACGTCTATGGCATGCATTTCCTTTCCAGTAAAGTCTTTTATCTTCATATCTTTTTGTAACGGCTAATAATTAATGGTAACATAAGATTCTGTAAAGTTATAACTTTGTTTTGTGTAACAGGTTGTGAAACCTTCATCAAAATTCATTAAAAAGCATAAATTAAAAATCATCTCTATAAGAGTTGGAGTGATTTTGAAGATTTAAATATATATTCTAAGTTTAGTTTGAGTATTTCATGAAGCAAAAATACTTGAATGAACGATATAAAAAATTATGTATAAAAAGTGATTTACTGCATATGAAGTTGATTTGCTGCCTATGCAATGGATATAAACTTTTTTTTTTGCAGAAATTGAAACATTAAATCACAATACAATATACAGGTTTTCACATAATATACATGTACATACATGTATTGTGTTTTAATTAACATACATCACCTTTTATATTATATGAGATTTTTTAAGATCAGGTAAAGAAATTGGTGTTTATGGCTTTAATATAATCTAAGGAACATGAAATTATACTACCATATCTTTATCGACTTTTAAATAGTTTTTTTGATAACATGTCTTTTTACATTTTCATTAACAGATATTGCGTTTATCAATTCTTTTGAAACATACAACCCCGTTACCTAAAATTATAAAAAACGCAACACTTTTATTGTTTGAATATTTTCGTCTGGTTTATCTGTATTTTGTTATTCAGATTTTGTTTCTATGGTATTTTTTTCAATTCCGCAATACAATTATTTAAATTAACGTTCAAGTACTCGCCAAGCGCTTGTTCAAGAATGGAAAAACATACCACAGGCCTGAATCTCAAATATTATTTATTCAATGAGAAGTTGCTGTCCTACGTGCATCAATGCGTAAGGAAACTGTACAAGAAACTAATTTTGTGAATTTAGGTAATGGGAGTTGTACGTTTAAAATCATTAAAAAGAAGTGATAATCGGAATAGATTTTAATGACAATTTTCAGGATGTCGAAAGATGCTATATTATCAAATAAAATACATTTTAAAAAAAGAGAAAAAGTACTCGATGTTTCAATGCTGTTTATCTAAGTGTTGCGTTTCTAAAGCCTATGTTTATAAATATATATGCCATGGTATGTTGAATATGATAAGACGTATAAATTAATCTGTAATGCTCATATAGGTCCACATTTTAAAAAAATCTGAGTAATACATTTTCATATGGTGTAGCCTAATGTATTTTCTGAAGTCCAGGTTTTGAATAGTTGAATCTTTGTTTAAATATATAATAACTGAAAACAGTATATTAATAATAAAATCATTGGATTTATTGTTGCCCAAAACTAAATCAATATTTTGCCATTTTTATCTTTTGCTAGATATTTTATATTTAAAAAATGTTCAAGATTTGCCCAAAATGATTTTGTGACCCTACATTTACATATAAGTGTTATATTGTGTCAGCATGAATGAACAAAGGCTTTTTTCTAAAAGATGATTTGTACCTAATATTTGATAATTACATTGAAATCATTGCAGCGTATAGTCATTATAACATTTCAAAGGAATATTGTTTAGTTGTAAACAGAAACAACACTGCATATTGCTGTTTTACCCTTTCATCTGTATGACTTTAGTTTTATCTATGTTGACATTAGAGCCTGAGATTATTGCCTAGAATTTTCACACTTTTAATGTTTCTCTATGAACTAAGAAATAACGTAATTCTGTGGAACCTGCATTTATTCGCTTAGTATCTAGACTGTTCCTAATAATATCAGCAAGCACTTTAGCACAAAAATAAAGATATATGGAAAAAATGGTTCGCCTTGGCGACATCTTCTTTGAAGAATAAACATTCACAATAGAGTAGGATTCTATAATTGTATAAAATATCCATTTCTTTGATATCCGGACTGAAACTTTAATATTTTATTAATAAAATGCCACAAAGGTCACAATTTCTTTTTCAGTATAAAAATATATAAAAGTATTATAATTATTTTCTCCTATGTATCTGTTTGGGATAAAACCTGTTTTATCTCCATTAATAATGTCTCCCAAGATATGTTTAATCTATTCGCAAAACTGGCTGATGCTATTTTATAAGATACATTTAGTAATGAAATGGGACACCAGATTTTACTCCTTGCTTTTGTGATGTAGACGATTCCTCATCGTGAAACCTGCATTAATAGATCGTACTCAAAAATGCCCTATAACGCGCCAAAAAAAAATTGGTAAAATTCATATTTATTTTTTGCAAAAGACGTACCAGAACTGAATGTAGAAGTGAATTGACAGGGAAATCACAGAATGGCAAATTGTTTTTTTATATATATTTAGATGTTAACACCTAATCCTACAATATTATTTATATTTCATTAAAATTGAGAAAACGGTTATTTAAATGGAGAGTATGGGGACAAAACGCTATAAATGTCTTAAAAAATAGCATAATCATTGAAATGGATAAAAAGTATCTCAATACCAGTAAGAAATATAATCCGAACTGTTTAGTATGTCAAATCCACCAAAATGTGACAAAGTCGATATGTAAATTGGAGTGTTAAACTTGGAACGAAAATCCGATTCTAAAAAACGACAGCACTTAAATATTGATTGACGTCCTTTGCATAGCCATTCTGGCTTTTTCTAAAATGATTTTTTTACGACGTGAAAACCGGTATGATAGCGAATATTAAATTGAAATTATAATGAAATCACGTGACTCGTTTAATATGTGAAAAAAACATGTTTAAGTGGGATACTTATTTTAGTCTAACCTAGGCGCAAAGCGCATGTTAGAAAATACCTTTTAATCATATTGTTTTGGCATGTTCAAATATATATCGTTTTGGAAATACTGGGTCAGTGAGTATATATATCTATCTAATCATACTATAGTGGAAAAAATGATTTTTGCCAATGTTAAAATTTTAAAAAATCCTGATATATTCCCTTTAAATTAACCTACTATTACGAACAATAAAATCAGATATTTTGTGATCGTGGTGAATTAACCTTATTATATATAATGCTTATATGTATACGATCATCTATTCGATATTATTTATTATACTATGGTTGCTAGATAATCTAGCAAACCAACTTGTAACGTAATTTATTTTTTATCATAAAACTTTGTATTCGAAAACAAAACAGCATGTAAAACCTTTGGTAGGTATTCTTAAAAAATCATTGTTTAAATTATAGTTAGAACTAAATATGCTTCAGAATTCTAAGTTAAACTCATTCCAGTTCACATATTAGTTATTTGAATATCAATGGTAAGTAAGATCAATTATGGTTAGAATTGCAAATGCATTTGATAAATTAGAAGGAATCATGTCTAACAGTAATATATAAACAGGAATTTGAAATGTCACACCGAATGATCGAATGTAAAAAAACTACTCAGTAGCTTCAGGATGTTACCTGTGATTGAATAAGCGGCAGAAAACATTTACCTGGTCTTTCACAAAGAGCTTCATTTTAAAACGTTGAAACAGATACCATGTGCGGTGTTCGTTTTCTTGTATTAGTTCCAAATATTTCCTTCTTGCATCTTCACCAAAGGAATAGAATTTCTTACTTGGTGTCATTAATACTACAGTCGGAGTCTGAGAATATAAGTTTGTGTAATTATTCTTAACAGACAACATCTGCGACATTGCCTTTAGCATATATTTCTAATACTTGAATTGTTGACTTGTTTCCGCATTAGGTTTTAATATAAAGTGAATTGTGTAAACCAATATAACCAGCGATAGTCAAAAATATAAAAGAGCCACGTGGTAGTGTTGATGAATTTTGACTTAACACTTTTATATAATTATCATATATATATACTAAATGCAAATATGGAAAAAAAATGGCACCTTTAAACGGTGTTATTTTGGATTAAGTCAATCAATAGCTATAGATATCTAATAATATCTGTATTATATATATATATATATATGTAACCGACTATAACTAAACTTGTGTAGTTTGCATCTAAAACAAGGCTAAATGCCTCATTACAACTGTAGTCTGGTATGATAATCCGTTCCAAAGTAAGTCAACAACAAATGAACTCTTTCGTGCTCACTCATAGAACAGCTGACCAGAGCAATTTCGTACTCCGCAACTTATTTGCAGAACGGCGTCCACCATTGCCTTGCCAATACATATATTACTATGTATCTAGCCGCTGATTGGTCCTAAATACACACCCCAAATTGGGGCCAGTCAGCGTTATTTAATTGCGTTGAAACGTTTTGTCATACAGTTGTTACAAGTGTTTTGGCCTTGCAGTAACCGTAAAATTGTGCCACTTTATTGTCAATTAATCTCTTTAGATGTTAAGTTGGCGATTTGAAAGTGTCTTATTCCTGCACGACTGACTATATAATCCTAATGTTGGGCTTATTTTGTCACGAATTACATCTTATATCTTTCCGTATATATCATATATGAATATAGCGAGTGTATAAAGACAGTTATGAGTAAGTGGGCCGGATGATTCTTGAAGTAAAAAGCCTTTACTTAAATGTTGTTTGTCATTATATATGTTTGTTTTATGAGTGTTTTTAGATCGTTTGTGTCTAAACAAATTAGGCAAGGGACTAACCAAGATCCGTCCGTTATAACTTCCTTTGCATTAAAAGTGTCCAAAGGGGCAAACTGATTTTAGCAATGATGTTACCAGCAAAGTGTCCATACAGATTTATCTAGGGTTTGCAGAGAAAGAGAAAAGTTTTTCGCTATCTACTGACCTGGGTTTGGAGGGGTTACAACTAACAGATACAGCAATATGAACCTGAGCTCCAACTCGGCCATGTTAGTAAAAAGTCTACCAGCAAAATATCAAAATACCAAAAGCAAATAAATCATTCTGCTGGACGAATGGAATTCACAAGTTTGCCAGCAAAATGGCAATATGCATACTTATATTTTTTCTAACTATATATTAAAGAGACAAACAATGTTGCCAAGACAATGTTATAATGACAATTGTGTTTCACGCAAGGCAGCATAAAGACTAGGTATTTATCCTGTAATTAACATTTAAAAAATAAAAATGTGAAGAAACGTTCTGTGTTCCATTCATTCTTTTATAAAAAATAATATTTGAAGATAACGAATAATGTTACTTTCGTAAGAACCAATCTGTTATTTGTTCTTTAATTAAGGAGAAATTCATTTTCTATCAAAAGCGTTTCTATTTCTGAAGAAGCCTTACCTTTTCCGCTCGTTTTCCGTCCCAGTAGTTCGTAAACACTTGTTTTGGATCATCACGAAAGGCGAAAGCATATCCACTGTATGTTGTACCGAAGTCAATGGCAGCAGTTATAATCGCACTATCTTTATCTCGCTTTACAATCTAAATTTAATAAAACATTAAGAATAGTGTGTGAATTTGTTTAAGCCCGTATCATAGCAGCCATTGTTTTCTCTTGATAAAAATACTTGGTAAAATAATGTATAACTTAAATTTGATATCAACATTTGGGACGCTGACCATTTATACATAATCAAGATATTGGAACAAAAACACCATGACGTCATTAAATCTACAGTTACTGTTAACAGAACTACATAACGTTGAACTTTATACATTACCGTCTTCTGAAAATCTCCAGTACCTGTAACGAAGAGAAAACACATTTTTATAGGAACAGGTGAAAGTTCAAACAGATGAATTAACCGTTTAACACAGTGAATTTACTTTAATAATACCGTGCAGATACAAGTGGCCGTACAGTTTGTTTCACAATATTCTTGGTTTTATCAAGTTGAACTATAACTGACCGTCTAATTAGGTGAATTTATTGTTACAAAGTTACGATACATGTTCTAGCTGATATTAACCATGATTTAAGTCCTGTATTGAGTAAATATTATAAAAATGATAATTGTTTTTGTTGTTTACATGCTAATAACACGCTTGTAGGTCTCACTACACAGTTCAATTCTGTTCTTTGTTCTATATGAATTAAGGTCTAGCATTTCCACTGTAAATATATATTCGACATAAAATGTTTTAATGTATTTTTTCCTTTGCAGGAACGTATCCCCCACATAAAAAATACACAATAACCGGTAGATTGACAAGCTTTTTATTTTTAGATTGTGCAGTGCAGTGACACCCTAAAATTTGTTTAAAATGAAGTCAACAAATCCTCAAAATTCACACATCTGTTAAAATCCTATAAAAGTCACTTTTTGAGCATCAGCTTTTGCTAGTATACTCATCTGCAGCCAGAAATCACATCCACTATGAACCATTTTGAAAATATTTCAAACCAAATTACATAGGACTTTTTTAAGCGCAATCATCATGTTTCCGTGGGGAAAATGTGCTCAACTGTAAAGTGAGATGTGTAGATAAACATTTCTATATAGTTATACGTTCATGTGGGTGAATGTGTATGGATATTGATTCGAGCAAACTCGAATTCAACGTTGCCGTATGTCCATTTTAAGGTGTGATTATAACGGTGTATCAGTAACTTACTTGGAAATTGTCTATATCGTCTACTGATTCGTGTTGGCTCTTTTTCAAGTAGAGAAGTAGATGCAGAGTGAGAAAATGTCTTCGCCGTTGCTCCACCAACATCGCCATCACTTCTCTCTGTTTAAACAAAATAGATTAACTAAATATAACAATTAATGCAATAGAATGGCGATTCAACGGAACCCCAATAATTTGGGAAATAGGAATATTTAGTGTTCAAAGTTAAATAGATAATGTGGTAATTGTTGTGGGAGTAAATATATTAAGCATTTTAACGAGGAATCGTAAAGTAAAACATAAAGTACTCTGAAACGAAATGTTAATCGACCAAGGTGATATAGAAATGCAGCATATTCACAAACAGGCGTTAATCCAACTAAAGATTTTACACTTTCAATACCATTAATAAAATCAAAGCAATTTGAATAATGTAACAAATACATGAACAATTTTTTTTTCCAATGTACGGTAAATATTTGATAACACAACAACATCATCAGCAGCAGCAGCAACAGCAACAACAACAACAATAATAACACACAAATAAATAATCAGCGACACGATAACCATATTATGAACAAAGGTTGATCCAATTTAATAAGACAGTATAGTATGCATTCGTATGTAAAGAAACATAACGATAAAAATGAACGAATTTGAACATCTGGTATTATTATTGAAACATAAAATGCTAAACAAGGAAAATAGTCTTTAAGACTTTAACTTTTTACTCCAAAACCATTATTATTATTTTGCTAAACTAAAAGAGATTGACAAATTTGTTTCGAAAATCGACAAAATAAGATCGAATAGACCCTGCGGTTAAAAGCAAGATTGAAATGCCAAGCAGGGTGATGAAAGATATACTCCTTTTGTACAAAGTTCATAACGTAGACAAAGACTACAAAACAATGTGAGGTCAAATTTGTCGAACTGTTTTTGTCGAACTTAACCATAAAAATGTGCAGGCAAACATAACATCAAAACCATTGCGCTACACATAGGATGCACAGAAAAACGGCTCCATCCTGAAAATTGCCAGCAATATTAGGATAGAAAACTAGTCCTAAAATCGAAACCAAAGGTAAAGAATGCACAGCTAGGTAATAGATGAATTTAATGAATATTTGGGAACTCGGTTGTAAATTGCCCGAAAATGCGAATTCATCGAATATGAATCAAACAACATTGTCATGGTTGGATACACGAACGACATACCGGAAAGCGATATCTGCGTTTTTACAGGGAAGAATGGGGAACTTTCATCATCAAGTGATTATTAAAATTTGTGCTATCATTCCTAAAATAAACGCGTATCATAAGCATAATTTGTAAAGAAAAATAGTTTGTTAATATAAATCAACTATTTTTTCAAATAAGCACTGTATACATTTCGATTATGAAACCATTGAACACCATATATACGCATTAGCAATGGTGATGATTATTATTTCTAAACAGAAACTGTATATAAATAATTACTAATACCTGCTTCAAAAACTTTTGGAGCGCTGACCGGAACCTTTGGAGTTACTGTGGATACAGAGGAATAGTCTTATTCACATAACATAGATTGTATTAGCTATAGTTTTCAATAAATGACAAATAATTAAAAACTTATTCACAAACGAATGTGTGTGTGTACCAGTCACGTTAATATCTAATAACACCAACAATTTTCTAGTAAAACAATCTCAATTGCTCAGTAATGGAAAGAAATACTGAATTATTAAATTTATTACATTTCGTTTTAAAATTATATAATATTATCTATGCAGATATAACTAATTTTCTAGTCATATTTCAGCATACTTTGTTGAGTTTTCACGATATTGGTATTATTCTTGATAATGACAACGGGATATATCTGCATACTATTATAAAAAAACTGTTATTATACCATTGCTGATATCAAGATATTATACTTAAGAACGTTGATTTTAGATGTTCAAACAATATTCTCGATATCACAGTTTAATATTTGATCCTAAATAGATTTTTTTTTCACAACCTTGAGAATCCTTACTCATTCATATACACGTAACCATTAACGTATATGCTTCAGATGTATGTGCTACACACACACAAACAAAACTAAGGTTACATATACCATCATTATAGTAAGAAACAATGTTTTAGATAAATCATATGAAGTACATGCACCTGTAAGTACCATATCAATCAAAGTTGAAATTGTTTTAACAGTTATAAAACAAATTGTATAAATAATCACTATACTCATAAAATACAAGCATAAATGTATATATGAAGTCATGATATATCCAAAATACGATGCACGTGACACATGCGAGCCGTTATACTGCATACTGGATGTTGTTTACTCATTTCTCATTTTTCAATTTAATTTCAGTTTTAGACATTTACAGCGATTTATTTCTGACACACTGCCTATATACACTTTAGGATTTTCTTACCTTTTGGTGTCTCCTTTGATTTGTTGCCACCCATTTTCACTCAAGTATTTACAGTGACATCTGGAACGGTAAACACATTTCTAAAAGACGCATGCATAACATAAGTATGTTAATTTTAGTATAGTTAGGACTACGAAAACATCTGGAACGGTTAATAAATATATATTTATACGAGCCGCATGTATAGCATAAATATGTTGATTTTATTCTAGTAGAAACATCGTTCGTGAAGTGTCAGAATTTTTGCTATGTACTAAATTTAAATCTATCATTTTACATATAAAATTAATATCAGATGATAAACTACAATCAATAATTGTACACACATGCCTTAAAAACGCCAAAGAAATCAACACTCATATATCACAACTAGCCAAAAGAGCATTAAAAACAACAACATTGATTTTCCTCTTTTTTTTGTCTTTAGATATTTTATTTCTCATAATACATATACATTCAAGTAAATAACAATGCATTGTACATAACACAATAAGAAGGATTAGCGTAGATATTATACTAGCATGTTAAGATATATAACTGATATACAAGTCTATTCAGGCTGTTTTTATATGTTAACAATAATATTGTAAGTGTTTTTATAATGAAGCATTGTCACAATGGTCTTTATAAGTATAATATACTTTATGCATTAATAGAGAAATAAGTTAATGTTTGTAGACAGTAGATAATGGAGAGTAGATAAGAAATAAAAAAGGAAATGGAGATTAAGATAAAGAGGAGGAATACTCGAAAATCCAAGTCTGAAATCAGTTTGATGACGTCATTAATACAGTTGTATTTTTTCCCATTTGCCGTTATGTTATTCAAGTTTATCTTTAGTCGTTGCTATTATTCTTTCTATGTTTTTCAATATGTTTTAGATATTTTATAAAATTGATAAATATGGGAATTGTTTTTGCATACTTATTTTTGTAGATAAAATATTTAGCATAAATCAATATAGAATTTAACAAGTTTGAATAACTGCTCCATTCAACATATCCAAGAGATATTATCATATAATTTAACTTTATTGTAAACTGCTTTTCAGTAAGATATCCTTCAAGATTTGTCCAAAAGGCTCTAGAAAAATGACATTTCCAAAATAGATGTCTATTTGTTTCAACATTCATGGCACAAAAAATCACATAAACTTGTATTAAATATGTTGCATTTATACAGGAATTTGTTGTTTGGTACAATTCGCATGATATATTTGTATTGAAAAGCTCTTATTTTTGTATCAATTAAGGATCTAAAAGGTACGGTGTGTACAACATTCCAGTTGATGTTCGTTCTTTCTGATTCCCATTTAATATGAGGTTTGATAATATTAATATTGTTAGTGTTTTTTTATTGTTGGTTGTATAAAAATTTATTGGACTCTTGAGGTTTCGAATTTGTTGCATTAAATTGATTTGTTTATTATTATCAGCTATGTTGTCGGTTTTCAAGTTTTGTTTTCATACTTTTGGTATGCTTTCAATAAAAGTATAATATTTTAAAAAATTTGAATTATTAAGTGTGTACTTAGCTTTTACAAACTGAAATGTATAAAACGTTTTTTGCCTACTATCAAATATTTGTTTGATGTACTTGATACCTTGCATATCATTCTTTATAAAATATTGTTGTGTTATTGTTTTTTATATAAGAGTTGTTCCATAATATCTGATTGTTTAATCCTTCAGCATCTGGTTTAATTACAAAGTTTATACTTGACCATGATTATAATATTTCTAAGAAAAATTTGGGAAATGGTTGGTTTTCGGTTTTAATATAGTCATTTTCATTTGAATTACATTCAAATATTAATTGTCCCCCTATTTTATCTAATTTTTTATTGTATATATGTTTCCAATCACCCTCATTTTTATTATCGATTTTGTTTTTGACCCATCCTGCTTTTATTGCTTTTATAAACATGTTTAAATCAATCATTTTAGCCCCCCGTTTTCATAATCATGTATTATTGTTTTTCGACTAGTTTTATCAGGTTTATTATCCCATAAATAAGTGTATATACTTTTATTGATTAAATTAATTAATTCCGGTTTTGGGTTTTCTAGGACTGTAAGAGGTTATATAAGTTTTGGTAATGCAAAAGTTTTTATAACAGTTATTTTTCCAATAATTGATAAATTATACCATTGATTTTCCTGATAAATACTTATCCAATGAAAGACGAGAGTTCCATTTATACATAGCCTGGATATTCTGATTTCAATTTTTTTAGTCTGACGTTATTATTTCATGTTTTGATATCAAAATTGTGCCTGAATATATTATATACTGTTTTTGAGTTTTAGTTAAATTCAGTTACAGGTTATTAATCATTGATTTAAATATGTCAAGGTGTTAATCTGTTTAACATGATGGTTATTAGTTTACAGAATCAATAATATTCAAATAAAATCAAACCCGAACTAAACAAAACACTTTAAGCTAAAGGTTGTGAGACTTAATTAACTATTGCACTTTTAGTAACCTAAATATATAACATTGTGTGTATAAAATAATAGAAATAAATAAGTCATCATTGCAGAAGTGTCTTAGTGTCAAATAAAAAAGGCAGGGCTAACCATACTACTTTAACCACGAGATGCAATTCTTATAGACGTCCGTCAAATAGGTCAATGTACATTGGTGTTAACATGACGGAGAGTAGTTTCGAGAATAAATTCTATTGCGATAAAACAAAACAGATTTACAAAATGTAACAAAAGGAAAACATGGCGTAAACACAAACTTTAACCTTAGGTTTAAGATAACTACTGAAACTAAGGTAACCTAGCTACATACATTGTTTGTATATAATATGACGGTTAAATGTAGTTAAGTCGATATAATATATAAGTAAGTAAGTAAATAAGTAAGTAGGTAGGTAAGTAAGTGACACATTATTTATTTAAAGAGGATCATTCAATTGACAAATGCAATCTTCATTGAGGCCCTCTTAAAATATGTTCAAAATATCACATATTACATAAAATATTGTCATGATATAAATACAAAATATGTTTGTAATTCAATGAAAACCTTCTGGGAAAGAACAAACTAAAAAATACCAACAAACGCTATTTTCGCATTTTACTAAATTCGGGAAATTATATGTGAATACGATTAAAGTGGAATAGAGTTCCATAGTTTTGTTCCAGAATATGACAAACTCCCCTTAAACATTTCATTATTTCTGTTTTGTATTATTAATATTTTGTTTGACCTCAAGTGTACTTATGTATCTTGCTTGTCAGTAATTCTCATTTGAAACAATGCGTTTAAATATGCCGGAGACATTCCATCATGTATGATGTATAATTTAACTTTTTGATATGTAAACCATTTGTTCAGAAGACAACATATTTTAGATAAATACGACTAACATATCACTTGCATGTTCTTCTCTGCAACTTTATGATTTTCATACATGTATTAAATATAGAAGAATGACCTCGTATAGTACAGCAGCAATTTAGATAAGGTAATATGCATGCCGCATAAAACAATATACTGTGTTTAATTAACCCTAGGATACCTAGATAAAAGTCACAAACAAGATGATATAGTTGATTTACATACATTCCATTGCATGCATGTACCTAATATGTTATCACCTGCTGCTACAGATAGCTCACTGTTATCGTATGTATGAATAGGTGAATTATTATTCATGTCTATACGCTTGTGTGTTGTTGTTGTTGTTGTTGTTGTTGTTGTTGTTGTTAACATGACTTTTCATTTATCAGTGTTTATAACATTCCGTTCTCTCTACACCAGTTTAAAAGATAATTTAGCGAACGTTGAAAATTTAGTTCACGATCTGCCTTACCTGACTGAAAATTATAAATTGTGTTTTCATCTAACATACAGTTGTAAACGGATGCATACCTCAACCGCAGAGCTTAAACCTGGTCTTCAATGCACACAACCGTTCCCCAGTCTTCACAAACACAATTAAATCCATAATTATTTACGCAGCGGGTAACTGTGTAACTTTACACTTTAAACTGAATTTTTTTTATCAACCTTCAAGAGTGTATACATGTACACATTTGATTAAATTGGTTTAATCATATAATGATTTCACCAAGGAATACTGTTTGCGCGCGTGCACGTGAAAAAATACAAATTGAATGAGAGATCGTGCTGTTTAAATACTTGTATATTGGGTACGTTTCTTAACAGTTAAATAGATTGTAATCATACCGGCTCGTAAACGTGCAGACAGATAGTAGACCGAAATAGACACACACGCACACACAATAAACAGTTTTATGCTGCGTTAACTATGTAAATACGATATGTTTACTAAAGGTATCTTTACTACCAAATACACACATAGATATATTAAGAAAACGATAGTGTAGCTTGGGTAGAGTATTAAATGCCAAGATGTACAATACACCTGGTATATTTAAACATACACAATACACCGTGTGACATAGCAAGTTAAAGTTTGTTTGTTTGTATATATTCAACAGTACAGTATAACTATGATATACACGGTCATGGTCGTAGAACAAAATGTATGCCAGATCAAAGCATCATATAGAATTTGACCTGTGGGAGTTCGATTCCACGACCTCTAAGTTGACAATCAGAAGCATCGTCGATTGAGCAAGTTATCAACCAAACCCCTTAACGTCAATCTCACTGTTTTGACAGCTAGATGTCCGACCCTGAGCGATTAAATATACACCTAAAAGAAGGTTAAGTAACCCCCGGAAATTTGACAATGAATGACAACACACGTGCTGCCACAAGATGACCGACAAACTGAGCTATGAAAAAAAAAAGTTGATGTGTAGCGAGAATCTTTCATCAATAAAAAGCCTGCAATGTTATCAGTTTAGTATCCTTTTAATGAAAATATCGAAACGCAAGCACAAGTGTTGTTTCTTTACCAAATAATATACATGTTTTACGTACGGAGTTGTAGAGTTTAAAATAAAGTTGAATATGTTTATATGAATAATATTTGCAAACATTGTGCCAGTTCTTGAAGATTGGCTACCGGTGGGTCCAGCTTCAGTATATTGCGACCCAGGATTTTAGAGTTTGCAATTGTGATTGTGCTAAAATTGGGGAAGTATTCAGGGAGTGCTTAACTTTTCTCCATGTGAATTTTAATCTGACAACATATATTTGAGAAATTTTTTAACTCTTTGTGCAATTAACACATACTGGTAGTCCCTCTTTATGTATTGTGACGTTTGTGTTAATAACGATGACTATTTAGTCAATTCATATTTCAATTAAATTCAATTAAATATCCTCTATTCACTAAGTTCAAATAATAAGTTAAAACACGAGGTTAGTTGTTAAGGTTTATATAAGTTGATTGATTAGATACTTGCTAATACGTTTATGTATTTTTGAAGAAGATATATAAGTCATGCTCTATTTGTTCATTCCATTTTCGGTAGAGTTCCATTACATACTTTAAAGGATGTATATATTTATGTATATATATATATATTATAATTTTCATATATATATTATTATAGACAACCAATTGTTAAATAGCATACCAAATATCTCATGTACATGACATCCCCCCATCCACACACCCACCCACACACCACACATAACTCACACGACCACCCACCCACCCACCCACCCACCCACCACACTTATGAACAATTATGTACTATACATTTGTTATAAGTCTAATTCATATTCATGAAATCTGCTTTTAAGCCGAGCGTAATGCCAAAGCCATAGCCCTGCTTGTGTCGCCGTGATCAAGCTTAGAAGTGTTCATACGCTATAGGGACTACTGTTTATTCCTCGAATTTCATTATGTATAAGCAGACACAATCAAAAAGAAAGTTGTGGACATTGTATAATGTTATTTTTGTTTTAATAAACTAAACCAAACTCTTTAATAATATCAATCAAATTACGAAGGCGTATGGATATTTATTAAAGCCCGGGTCTGTACTTTCAAGTACTTTGGTTTGAATACTTACCGCCTCCTTTATGTCATCAAGCCTAGTGCTAACAGTATTAGTTTCTTATAATTCTATTTAGAATGAATGTGTACATAAATAGAGATTATGGCTTTTTATGTATTGTGTTGTATGATATTTTACATTGTACATACATGTAAATAAGACAAGATACAACTATTTTAACTTATCTAGCCATTTATTCAAAAGAAGCCTTTGTAATGAGAAACAATGTAATTTATATGTTTGAAAACATTGTTATAAAAATGAAAGTGTAAGTAAAACATAATTTTATGTGTGTGAGTTCTTTCATGCATCCACGCGCGTTTGTTGCTCTTAATGTTGGTATATAACTTATTCCTGCACTAATTGAACTTGACCAGATTGTTTCTATATTTGTCAATTTTGTTTACGTCCATTTTCAGCCGGACCCGGTTAGCTCAGTCGGTAGCGCATCTGACTGTTAATCAAGGGATCATGAGTTCGAATCCCCTGCCAGCAACAGTCTCCGTCATGAGTGAAAAACTGCATTACGTCTCATTGTCATTTGTCTCTCATCGCTGATTCACGTAGAAAGTGTATCCATTACTTGCGAAGATGTGTTGTGCTCGAGTACTGGTTAACCTTCCAGGATACCAGAAAAGAGAGGTTGGGTTAAATGATTGTCTGTTAGTCCACGATGGCATAAAAAATGACGATACATATTCAAGCAATCAATTAACTTTCGTTTTCCATTTGCTTTACATAGAATCCGTTTGATTTATTTTCCATCTTAGTTTTATCTTTAATTATGTTACTATAATTAATTAACCGTTCGTTTACATATTGGAAGCAGACTTCACTAATTGCAAGTTAGAAAAGATCTTATATTATTATTGTAAATTATGTAAACACGTACTTTCGTTTTCTGTATATTTTGCATATGATTTGTTTGAAAAAAGGTTTCTTTAATTATTACTTTATACATATATAATGAATGCTTTTATTAAATTACACACTATATACTATTTATTTGGTAGTAATTGTTTTAGTGTTAAAATTAAAATAGATAAAATAAGAAAAAGAAAGTAAAACCCTAAACTAAAAAAGTTAGATCTACACATATTTACCTTAATAACTAATGGAATATGTCAACAATCATCCAGATAAAACATTTCTACAACCTTTTAAACATACTCATTTAGAACACACACATGTTAACGCCTATTTTAAAGTTAAATATGCTTGTACTAGCAACCTGTTTTATCGTTATATTATATTTGTATGAACAGTTTCTTCCTGTTCGACTGAAAGAGTATTTATAACCCTATCAATTTGGTGGTAACGTGTGACAAAACGTGACATAACGTTCTGAAATCCTATATTGCATAGACTCGTACTACATGTATGACAGTATATACTATGCTTTATGTGTAAATGTTAGTATAAATATATATTACAAAAGCCATACTGTACACTCAAATTTGCACTTTAAACGTTTTCAAACGCACCTGGATAATCCATTTTCATACATATAGAAAACAGCATAAAATAAGAATCGACAGAATGATAGATATTGAAGAGGTTATTCTATTTTTGCGGACGTGATACAGTAAAACTATAATTAAAGACTTTGAACAAGCGAAGTGTTCATATCATAATAACCATCGAGCAACTTAATTCCCTTTAAGAACAATTCTATAGTTATTGACATTTATATATATAGTATATACATATGTATAGTATTTTTGTTATTACCTCGTCAGTAACATATTCGTCTTTCGATTTTGGCGTAAAAATATATGTTTTGCAAGAAATACGATACACATATTTAAGATTGTTTACATCTTTTTTTAATTAAAACTAATACATTGACGCATGTAGATACTATCAACTATCCTGGATAAGTTTGACTTTAATTGTTTGGGATATTTAATAACAAAATAGTTTTGGTCGTGTATCAGGTTTTTGCTATTTTGCAATATAAATAATACCGTTTGTTAATAGTTTGAAATAATGTATGAATACATTTTACTTAAATACTCACAAAGAACTCTCTGTTACCCATTCTTATGATAAAAATAAATAATTCCATTGTTAAATAAATAAGTAAAAAATGATACAAAGTCTCCAACTTATACTTGTATACTTAATTGATAATAAAAGACTGAAGACGGCCAAAACACAGTGCCACTTAACTCAATATACAGCTATGCTTCTGCACAATAAAAACAAGCAAAACCGATATGGCAGGAAAGAGCGAGGTTGGATCCACGCGTATACCGAGTTTAAGCTTCTCAGTGGCGAATTTGATACATGCTGTCCCAAGGTGGTGACTGTTGTTGTCACCTCTTCTTTATGTTTGTATTGCACACATGTATTTACTATTAATATTCTATATTTTGATTATAGTTATGTTTACTGTTATAGTGGTGGCTGTTCTCTTTCAATGCTTCGTTTCATGTTTGGACCAGTATGATTAATTGAAACAGTACGTTCACAATAAACTGAAACATTGTGTAAAACACGGCATAAAACAAATAATAACTGACCGAAAGAAATTCAAAACAAGTATACTTAAGTGTTTCACCGTTAATTTGGTACCAGCTGATATATACCAGCCTTGTGCATTCATTTGAACAATCGTTTGATCATTAAGATATAATTACCTAATTAATTCATGAACTACTTTAAGTGTTAATAAGGTATACAATGTTTACACTGGCACTAGCTGTGTATTGCACACAAATGTTGTAATGGCCTAGTACATGATGAGAAGTCTATTGCACTGACAGAGTAATTCAGTATTTGCATTTTTTTTTATTGTATCGATTAATTAATTATTTACATTAATGACTGTTCTTCTGAAGGTGTATCATTTGTCTAGTGTTATATGTTTGTTGTAACACATGTCTTTATTTATTCCGTGTTATTCATAAATGTTATGTGCCCATGGTGTATAGTGAATTCGTTCTTCACTAGCAAATATTTTCTGTGCACGGGCACCATAAATGTCAAATATGTCAAATATTGTAAACAACATTAAACACATAAATACGTATACTTTAACGCAACGTTAGGCTAACACAGATGAATAATAACACCTACATGTCAAGCACTATATCAACCCGTGTAGGAAACCGTTATTCACATTTTCATATAAAATCGAATAAAGTATCATGGAAATATTTCTTCGAATATAGTGGAACTATTGCATCATTTGTTACGTTTTAAGTTAAAAACAATTCAAATATTTTGACAAAAACGTACATGTATATGTAAATATATGTGTATTCATATTTATTTAAACTGAAACATACCATAAAACCATAAAAAACATTTACTTTGTCAAAATCCATCTGTAGATATTAGTACATGCAGAGTGATCGTGAACGTGACAAAAACTAGTATTGGTAATCTGCGACGCTAGCTTTGCTAAAAGGCAAACGTCTTTAAAGGTCTGACCAGAAATAAAAATGTAAAAACTCAAACTTAGATGTTAATTGGTTGAGTCAAATCATCAGATATTTACGTAGTATCTAAAACAAAGCCATTTAATTGTTACATATTCATTTGATTTTTTAATTTTTATATATTTACTAATTGACAAACATATTTTACAATATAATGCAATGTCTTCCATCGGAATAAATATTTTTAAATTCCATTAAAACATAACCGTTGCAGAGGCGTGTTTGTTTCAGCTCATCAGATCTTAGGGTTAGGGTTAGGGTTAGAGCTATATACGAAACATGAGCATTTTCTGACGAGCATTCTCCGCCCACTTCTTCATACTGTAATGTGACGTCATCTGTCACTCAATCTGTTATTGTTTTAAACGAATATGTTTTACATCGACTGTGATACAAGTCCTTACAGCTTAAATCACGTATGTGTGTGTGTGCGCACGTGTGTGTGTGCGTCTATTCGCGCGCGTGCGCGGGTGTGTGTGTGTGTGTCTGTCTGTGTGTCCGTGTGTCTGTGTGTGTGTGTCCGTCTGTCTGTCTGTCTGTCTGTCTGTCTGTCTGTCTGTCCATACATATTCACGCTTGTGTCCGGGCCCGATTAGCTCAGTCGGTTACGCGTCTGACTATCAATCCTGGGGTCGTGAGTTCAAATACCCGTCCGGCAACAGTCTCCGTGATGATTGATATACGACATTGTGTCTCTTTATCACTCGTCTCTCACCGCTGATTCAAGTGGGTAAGTTATCAGTTACTTGCGGAGATGGGGTGTGCTCGAGTACTGGTTAATCCCAGTAAACAGTGGTTAGATCAAATGATCGTCTAAATAACACGTTGTAGATCAATGTCACCATTACATCATATCCAGGGGAATAACTCAGGATCGGAGTATTTGCTGAGTACTCTCCCTTTGGAAAACATCATAAATTCGTATTTTGATCAAAATTTACCCTATATTCAGAATGTTTTCCCCAACTTATTCTTTCAGTCATTTGTATCAAATCTTTTGTATCTATCAGATGTATTTTAGTACTTTAGAATGAACAAATAAAATATGCTTACCTTGAACATTTTAGTATGAAAAAATCCCTAAGCCAGACCCTATACGTTTACCAAATTTTTGACATTTAAATAGGTGCTAGGCCATTCTAATGAGCTCAATCTTCAAGATATATTGAGTTTTCTTCTGAATTGAGTAGATAAATTACACAGCTACAAAATAAGACCATAACCAGGCCTCTAGGGCTCCTATTCAGGTCACAGGACCAGAAAGATGGAGGTCCGGTATGGTAAAATATCATTTTTTTTACCTTTATGAATAGGTTTAATACCTAGTTCGAGCCCCTATGACCTGACACATACCCATATGATATATGGGTAGGTAGGTATGGGTACTGACTGCAATTTGAGAGCATGGCTGAGAGCCTGGGCGGTCTTAGCGGTCAGGGTGAGCCAAAGAGGGTGACCAAGCAGGGTTCGAACTTAGAAATATCATTATTTTGATAAGGTTTTCCATTAAGTTCGAGCCCCTATGACCCTGATATATACCCATATGATACATGGGTAGGTAGGTATGGGTACTGACTACAATTTGAGAGCATGGTTGAGAGCCTGGGTTGGCCTAAGTGGTCAGGGTGTGCCATAGAAGATGACCAAGCAGCGTTCGAACATAGAAATATCATTATTTTGACCTTTTTGAATAGGTTTTACACCAAATTCGAGCCCTTATGACCCTGATATATACGCATATGATATATGGGTAGGTAGGTATGGGTACTGACTACAATTGGAGACCATGGTTGAGAGCCTGGGTTGGCTTAAGAGGTCAGGGTGAGTCATAGAAGATGACCAGGCAGGTTTCGAACTTAGAAATATCATAATTTTGACCTTTATGATTATGTTTAATACCGATTTCGAGCCCCTATCGGCCTGACATATACCCCATATGATACATGGGTAGGTAGGTATGGGAACTGACTACTGACCATGGCTGGAGGATCGAACACACGGTCCGCCGATCCTTGGTCCGATGCTCTACCACTGGATCAGACGCGTTACACTACCATAACATTGAATCGTTTACCCACTATAACCCTTTACTTACCTTCACCCCGAACACCTTAACCCACCATTACCTACTACACCGTTACCTACCGTAACCTTCTATGATAACCCACCATTACCTACTACACTTCCATTACCCAGCTAAACCCACCTTAACCCCTTTACCTACCATAACCCTCTACACCGTTACCTACCGTAACCTTCTATGATAACCCACCATTACCTACTACACTTCCATTACCCAGCTTAACCCACCTTAACCCCTTTACCTACCATAACCCTCTACCTTAACTCTAACACGATTACCCACCATTACCTACATCACGGCTGCATAGGGTTAGAGCTATATACGAAACATGAGCATATTCTGACGAGCATTCTCCGCCCACTTCTTCATACTGTAATGTGACGTCATCTGTCACTCAATCTGTTATTGTTTTAAACGAATATGTTTTACATCGACTATGATACAAGTCCTTACAGCTTAAATCACGTATGTGTGTGTGTGCGCACGTGTGTGTGCGCGTCTTTTCGCGCGCGCGCGCGGGTGTGTGTGTGTGTCTGTCTGTGTGTCCGTGTGTCTGTGCGTGTGTCCGTGTGTCCGTCTGTCTGTCTGTCCATACATATTCACGCTTGTGTCCGGGTCCGATTAGCTCAGTCGGTTACGCGTCTGACTATCAATCCTGGGGTCGTGAGTTCGAATACCCGTCCGGCAACAGTCTCCGTGATGATTGATATACGACATTGTGTCTCATTATCACTCGTCTCTCACCGCTGATTCAAGTGGGTAGGGTTAGGGTTAGGGTTAGGGTTAGAGCTATATACGAAACATGAGCATTTTCTGACGAGCATTCTCCGCCCACTTCTTCATACTGTAAGGTTAGGGTAGGGACCAATTGACGAAGATGGTCCCTTCAAATGGTCCAACTTTTGGTCTTGGTCTCTGATTGGCTAATTGTATCACATGATCATTTTGAAACCAATTATTTTGATTGGTTGTTTAAAACATGTGACATTTTCTATGTACTGCATTACGCCATTTTGAAAGTTTATTTTGACGTGAATAGTTGGAATGACATTACAATAGTTTTTTGTTTTGATTTTCATTATGAAAAATATATAGGAGTGTTTTTGAAAAAGTTTGTGAATTATAAGGTTATATAAAAGGTATTTCCTTTTAGTGAATATGATTTTTGATAATGTTTTTGCTTATTCAAAAAATATGAATGTTTATCTGTCGTGGCAAGCATTCAATGGACGATGATAATGATGATTATGATGATATTGATGATGATGTTGATGATAATAGTGATGATGATGATGCTGATGATGATGTTGGTATTTGAGTGATTGAAAAAGAGTCAATTTATAAGTGAACTAGTTTCTTCTGTTTTGAACAAACTACGACGATGATGATAATGATGATGATTATGATGATGATAATAAAATCTGATAGGAAAGATAATGTAATGATGCCGATGATGATGGCTTTTATGTAATTGTTTGTTATTCCAAATCATTTCGTCTGTCTTGTGCGAACTGCTACAATGATGATGATGATGATGATCATAAAATCTAATAGGAAAGATAATGTGATGATGATGATGATAATGATGATGATGATGATGATATTGATGATGATGATGCTGATGATGATGTTGGTATTTGAGTGATTGAAAAATAGCCAATTTATAAGTGAACTAGTTTCTTCTGTTTTGAACACACTACGACGAAGATGATAATGGGTTAGTGTTAGTTTCTTCTGTTTTGAACAAACTACAACGATGATGATAATGATGATGATAATGATGATGATTATGATGATGATAATAATAAAATCTGATAGGAAAGATAATGTGATGATGCCGATGATGATGGCTTTTATGTAATTGTTTGTTATTCCAAATTATTTCGTCTGTCTTGTGCGAACTGCTACAATGATGATGATGATGATGATGATGATCATAAAATCTAATAGGAAAGATAATGAGACGATGATGATGATGATGATGATGATGATGATGATGATGGTATTTTTTAGAATGAGTTTATGTTTGTTCTTATTCGGTCATGTGGATTCGGAACCGTCTTAAATTTGTGTTACATTTAATCGTGTTTTCATAGGGTTAACCTGAGTAAAGTTTGTTACTAAATATAGATTCCTTTGTTTACAAAGCCCGCGAATTTAGCTTAACCCTAACACCTTTACTAGGGTTAGCCCGAAGTGCTATAGGTGAATCCAGACATTACCCTTTACTCGGAAGTTAACCCAGATGACATTTGCCCAGTTAACCCCGACCTTAACCCACCTTAACCCAGATGCTGGTTGACAATTTGAGGACTTAACCCATACCTTAACCCTAACACCTTTACTAGGGTTAAGCCAAAGTGTTTGAAGTGAACCCTAACCTTTACCCCAAGTGTTTGAACTTAACCCAGACCTTACCCTTTACTCGGAGATTAACCCCGATGACCTCGGACATTTTGCCGAGTTAACTCACCTTAACCCAGATGCTGGTTGACATTTTGAGGACTTAACCCATACCTTAATCCTAACACCTTTACTAGAGTTAAGCCAAAGTGTTTGAAGTGAACACTAACCTTTACCCCAAGTGTTTGAAGTTAATCCAGACATTACCCTTTACTCGGAGGTTAGCCCACACATTACCATTGCCTCGGAGGTTAACCCAGACATTACCCCAAATGTTTGAAGATTTTTCAGACATAACTCTTCACTCGGAGATTAACCCAGATGACACTGACATTTTGCCAAGTTGACCTCGACCTTTATCTAACCCTTAACCAGTGGCTTAACTGACAGTAACCCACTTCCTATTTTTTAGAAAAAAAAGTAACCCACGGTTATCCAGTTTGATAACTTATAAAGCGTCAACTAGCATTTTTTTGACAATTGGATCTAATACTTTGAAGTAAGTTATTTTGTTTCTAATGTAATTCGTATGTGATACAGACCTTTTTTTTGTAGTGTTTGCAATTGAGGGTTATACCATGACCCTGTAAATTGTTTCACTGTTACTCCTAACCCTGATCCTGACCGTAAGTACTATTGTTTCAGGTATGACAGAGTCAAAAGAGATAGTAACGGATGTATTGAGTGAAGTTGTTTACGAAAGTGTCGACATTGCAGTCATGTTTCAGAAAGGACATTGTTCCCCCCGCTCCGACAAAGCTGATAGATGTTTGCTCCAGGTGGTTTGCAAGGATGATGTTTCCTATGATCAGCATGTAAAGGATATGGAGGAGAAAGATTGTTGCTGTGTTAAATGCAAGTCCATTAAGATAGCTGTTCATGATGCACTACCCAAAGGTCAGTGTAAAGTGGAAATGCATTGTGCTTTGAAGCGTTGTTTATTTGATATCATCAGTGAAACTTGTGCATTGGCTTACTCCGATGCAACGTTGGATATGTCACTGAGACATATCCGGAAAGATCTGCATGAAGCATTGGAAGTGGTAGATAAGAAGCTGGAGTTATGTGACCTCTTAAAAGTGGACAGTCCTTAGTAGCATTGATATCACTTTTGAGATTGTTATAAGAAATTGTTTTGGCGTGAATAGTTGTATTGACATTACAATAGTTTTTTGTTTTGATTTTCCAAAAAAAGTTTGTGAATTATAAGGATATAGTAAAGGTATTTCCTTTTTGTGAATATGATTTTTGATAATGTTTTTGCTTATTCCAAAAATATAATTTAGATATGAATGGTTATCTGTCTTGCAAGCATTCAATGTACGATGATAATGATGATTATTATGATACTGATCATGATGTTGATGATAATATTGATGATGATGATGATGATGATGATGATGATGTTTGATTCTTATTTGCAAAATCTTGTAATAAACAATAAAAAATCAAGTTGTTTCCATTACTACAAGCATTGTTACTAAAATACATTTCTTTGTTCAATTTTGGCGCGAAATAAAAGAAAAACCATGTGCTAATCCTACCCTTACTCCGAACCCCTTACCCATGTTTACCTCCTAACCTGATGTTAACGCTGTGTTAACCCTTGCTTACTCTTGCTATAATTGAACATTACCAACCTTACCCTAGCTTACCCTGATGCTTACCCTTACTCATAAGCTTACCCTACCTTACCCAAGCTTACTCTAGCGTACTCTTGCTATAATAGAACCTTACCAACCTTACCGTAGCTTACTCAGATGCTTACCCTTACTCCTAAGCTTACCCTACCTTATCCTAAGTAATTCTGGGTGTAACAGTACGTTGCCTTACTCTTGGTACTAATGAAGGTTACGTGCTTTACCTGACACCAAGTAAATTTACTACATGGATATTGAAATCTGATTACTCTTCACCCCTTACCCATGTTAACCTGCAAACCTCATGTTAACCCTGTGTATACCCTAGCTTACTTAAGCTTATACTTGCTATAATTGAGCCTTACTTGCCTTACCCTTGATAACCCTGAAGCTTACCTTTACTCCGAAGCTTACCTTGGTGCTTATCATAGCTTACTTTAGCTTGTTATTGCTATAATTGAAACTTACCTAACTTACCCTTGATAACCCTAGTGCTTACCCTTACTCCTAAACTTACCCCGGTGTTTACCCTACCTTACTCTAGGTTACTGATGCTTTAATTATTCCTCAATTACCCATTTATCTAGTTCATCTGACCCATCTTACCTAGTTGATATGTAACCACTAACCCTCAATTATTCGCTTACCCAGTACCTCTTCTTCATCTTTGCAGTATTTCAAGAAAATGGATTTGTCCGATGATGAAGGATTTGCAGACGTGTTGGAAGAGAATGAAAGTTTCATAGAGAACTGGATTGGTTATGGAAATAATGAGAAATTTCTTAATAGGGATAGTCCTGTATTTGTTCGTGGCTCCACCGTTACCTCTATTGAACAAGAAGTTTTTATTCAGCATGAAACAGACGTAGATGGATGTGTCGTGGAATTGAGGAGATGGAACGGCTTACGAATACCTGTAAGATTTTTAACAGTTTGTAATAACATTCGTCCAGTGTATTCCGTTCTTAGGAAGCATGTAAACTTATCTCACTTTTCTGGCACTCAGATGTCAAACTTTCGCAGTAGTGTTGGCTTTCAACTGTTTTACGAGCAAGGATGGGAAGGCTGGGTAGCTATAATTCCCCGTGTGGGTGTTAAAAGTAATGATGCTTTGAACGGTACTGCGTTTAAGGATTTGTCGGTGAAATACTTTGACTCTATCCGTGTTAAATTTCGAGAGAACCTGTTTCATGTAAAAGAAAGTGTTCGAAGAACATTGTCAAAGAATGATATGAATGCTATGAAAAGGTTATTTGTATTACCTGATGACAGCCAGATAGTTATGACTGAATTTGACAAAGCAATTAATGCAGCTGAATTAGACAAGCGATTCGAGGTGATCAAGTTTTATTTTAGGTTTGGTGAGAAAGCTAGAAACGGAGTTTCTTTGGAAATCTTTTCTCTGGAAGATATCATTCGGGTTAGTGTGCACTGTGCTGTAAATCTTTTTTCGGATGAAATAGAACTGATGTGGTCTTCAGCCGGAGTTCAATCATTGGTGGAAAACAGGGGTAGTTTAAGCAGTTGTTTACCATTCCGGGATTGCGTTTGCTATCAAAGCAACCAGGATGGGAAATCATTAGATGTATCTAAATACCTACGGAAAGTATGTTTACACCCAGAAAAGATGCGTTTCGTGCAGTTATATGTAGACACCCCACATTTAAGACCGAATACAAGATTTCATCCTGTTTCGGATTGTATTGCTACCGGGATGGTACTCCCTAAAGAAACAGGTCAAGCATTCAAAAGAGACGCCGATAAATACATTTCATGTTTGGACAGCAATTTCAGTTTAATGGATATCGCACGATGTCGGATTGAGTATGTTTGCGAAGTGACTGATTTGAAAGAAAGTATTGTCGTAACCGACTGTTTGAACCTAAATAATCTGTTTCTCCTTCTCTCTGAGAAGCCAATGTTAGTTCCGCTTCCCTTAGGAACTACAGAATTGATTAAGAATTTAGGTTTGTGGATCACTTCATCACTTCGAAGGTTAGAAAACAAGTTTTTAAGAACCGGTAATGTTGAAGCTGTGTGGAAAGCGTTTCAGTTAGAATTAGCTGCCGAAAAGATATTATGAGGTCGTCCTTTTTGTCTGCGAAGTAGGAATTATTCTGTGAATCTTGGACCTGGAGATTTAATTCCAAGTCGCAGCCTTACCGACTTTTTGGGGTTTTTATCTTTGGACCGATGGAGTTCTTGTATGGTAAGAGATGAATCAATACCTTCAGTTGAAATATGGACATCATTAAAAGAAGTTGGACGTAAGATATATAGAAGTGTGGGGATACACAATGTTTTGTCAAGCGGTCCATGTGTTGTCGGCCGTCGTTTGATACACGTGCTGCTGATGGACTTGCATGAAGCATCTCAAACGTCTAAATTCTTACGGTATCAAGATTTTAAGGCGGACTTATTTAGTGATGTTACTGCTAATTTGAAAGTGAATGGTTCTATTACATCTGGACAGTTAGTTTCTCTTCTGTCCAGAAAGAGGCGAACTCATGCAAGTATGGTCTTTGAAAGTGTCTCCAACCTAATAGTGGTATCCGGACATGAACTATCGACTGTGTTAAAAGCAGGCTTTCAAGAGGTAAAGTTAAAGTATTTTCCAGCATTTCAAAATTATGATAAACATGGGAACGCAGTTTTAAACTGGAATCGTCTTTCGGGAGTTTGGAAAGTGTTGGATTCCGAGGATAGTAGTGCTATTATAAATAAGGCTCCGCTGGTACTTTCCAGTCTAGTCGTAGGAGAACTGTCAAGGCGAAATTTAGTTTATGCAACCCGATTGAGAGATCGTGTCAGTTTTCCATGGATCTCAGTTTGCAACAGAAAAGGTTAGGGTTAGAGTTAGAGTTAGGGTTAGGGTTAGGGTTAGGGTTAGGGTTAGAGAGTCAACTGATCGTCTAAATAACACATGTTGTAGCTCAATGTCACCATTACATCATATCCAGGGGAATAACTCAGGATCGGAGTATTTGCTGAGTACTCTCCCTTTGGAAAACATCATAAATTCGTATTTTGATCAAAATTTACCCTATATTCAGAATGTTTTCCCCAACTTATTCTTTCAGTTATTTGTATCAAATCTTTTGTATCTATTAGATGTATTTTAGTACTTTAGAATGAACAAATGAAATATGCTTACCTTGAAAATTTTAGTATGAAAAAATCCCTAAGCCAGACCCTATACGTTTACCAAATTTTTGACATTTAAATAGGTGCTAGGCCATTCTAATGAGCTCAGTCTTCAAGATATATTGAGTTTTCTTCTGAATTGAGTAGATAAATTACACAGCTACAAAATAAGACCATAACCAGGCCTCTAGGGCTCCTATTCAGGTCACAGGACCAGAAAGATGGAGGTCCGGTATGGTAAAATATCATTTTTTTTACCTTTATGAATAGGTTTAATACCTAGTTCGAGCCCCTATGACCTGACACATACCCATATGATATATGGGTAGGTAGGTATGGGTACTGACTGCAATTTGAGAGCATGGCTGAGAGCCTGGGCGGTCTTAGCGGTCAGGGTGAGCCATAGAAGGTGACCAAGCAGGGTTCGAACTTAGAAATATCATTATTTGATTAGGTTTTCCATTAAGTTCGAGCCCCTATGACCTGACACATACCCATATGATACATGGGTAGGTAGGTATGGGTACTGACTACAAGTTGAGAGTATGGTTGAGAGCCTGGGCGGTCTTAGAGGTCAGGGTGAGCCAAAGAGGGTGACCAAGCAGGGTTCGAACTTAGAAATATCATTATTTTGATAAGGTTTTCCATTAAGTTCGAGCCCCTATGACCCTGATATATACCCATATGATACACGGGTAGGTAGGTATGGGTACTGACTACAATTTGAGAGCATGGTTGAGAGCCTGGGTTGGCCTAAGTGGTCAGGGTGTGCCATAGAAGATGACCAAGCAGCGTTCGAACATAGAAATATCATTATTTTGACCTTTTTGAATAGGTTTTACACCAAGTTCGAGCCCTTATGACCCTCATATATACGCATATGATATATGGGTAGGTAGGTATGGGTACTGACTACAATTGGAGACCATGGTTGAGAGCCTGGGTTGGCCTAAGAGGTCAGGGTGAGTCATAGAAGATGACCAAGCAGGTTTCGAACTTAGAAATATCATAATTTTGACCTTTATGATTATGTTTAATACCGATTTCGAGCCCCTATCGGCCTGACATATACCCCATATGATACATGGGTAGGTAGGTATGGGAACTGACAACTGACCGTGGCCGGAGGATCGAACACACGGTCCGCCGATCCTTGGTCCGATGCTCTACCACTGGATCAGACGCGTTACACTACCATAACATTGAATCGTTTACCCACTATAACCCTTTACTTACCTTCACCCCGAACACCTTAACCCACCATTACCTACTACACCGTTACCTACCGTAACCTTCTATGATAACCCACCATTACCTACTACACTTCCATTACCCAGCTTAACCCACCTTAACCCCTTTACCTACCATAACCCTCTACACCGTTACCTACCGTAACCTTCTATGATAACCCACCATTACCTACTGCACTTCCATTACCCAGCTTAACCCACCTTAACCCCTTTACCTACCATAACCCTCTACCTTAACTCTAACACGATTACCCACCATTACCTACATCACGGCTGCATAGGGTTAGAGCTATATACGAAACATGAGCATTTTCTGACGAGCATTCTCCGCCCACTTCTTCATACTGTAATGTGACGTCATCTGTCACTCAATCCGTTATTGTTTTAAACGAATATGTTTTACATCGACTGTGATACAAGTCCTTACAGCTTAAATCACGTATGTGTGTGTGTGTGCGCACGTGTGTGTGTGTGCGTCTTTTCGCGCGCGCGCGCGCGCGCGCGGGTGTGTGTGTGTGTGTGTCTGTCTGTGTGTCCGTGTGTCTGTGTGTGTGTGTGTCCGTCTGTCTGTCTGTCTGTCTGTCTGTCCATACATATTCACGCTTGTGTCCGGGCCCGATTAGCTCAGTCGGTTACGCGTCTGACTATCAATCCTGGGGTCGTGAGTTCGAATACCCGTCCGGCAACAGTCTCCGTGATGATTGATATACGACATTGTGTCTCTTTATCACTCGTCTCTCACCGCTGATTCAAGTGGGTAAGTTATCAGTTACTTGCGGAGATGGGGTGTGCTCGAGTACTGGTTCATCCCAGTAAACAGTGGTTAGGTCAACTGATCGTCTAAATAACACATGTTGTAGCTCAATGTCACCATTACATCATATCCAGGGGAATAACTCAGGATCGGAGTATTTGCTGAGTACTCTCCCTTTGGAAAACATCATAAATTCGTATTTTGATCAAAATTTACCCTATATTCAGAATGTTTTCCCCAACTTATTCTTTCAGTTATTTGTATCAAATCTTTTGTATCTATTAGATGTATTTTAGTACTTTAGAATGAACAAATGAAATATGCTTACCTTGAAAATTTTAGTATGAAAAAATCCCTAAGCCAGACCCTATACGTTTACCAAATTTTTGACATTTAAATAGGTGCTAGGCCATTCTAATGAGCTCAGTCTTCAAGATATATTGAGTTTTCTTCTGAATTGAGTAGATAAATTACACAGCTACAAAATAAGACCATAACCAGGCCTCTAGGGCTCCTATTCAGGTCACAGGACCAGAAAGATGGAGGTCCGGTATGGTAAAATATCATTTTTTTTACCTTTATGAATAGGTTTAATACCTAGTTCGAGCCCCTATGACCTGACACATACCCATATGATATATGGGTAGGTAGGTATGGGTACTGACTGCAATTTGAGAGCATGGCTGAGAGCCTGGGCGGTCTTAGCGGTCAGGGTGAGCCATAGAAGGTGACCAAGCAGGGTTCGAACTTAGAAATATCATTATTTGATTAGGTTTTCCATTAAGTTCGAGCCCCTATGACCTGACACATACCCATATGATACATGGGTAGGTAGGTATGGGTACTGACTACAAGTTGAGAGTATGGTTGAGAGCCTGGACGGTCTTAGAGGTCAGGGTGAGCCAAAGAGGGTGACCAAGCAGGGTTCGAACTTAGAAATATCATTATTTTGATAAGGTTTTCCATTAAGTTCGAGCCCCTATGACCCTGATATATACCCATATGATACACGGGTAGGTAGGTATGGGTACTGACTACAATTTGAGAGCATGGTTGAGAGCCTGGGTTGGCCTAAGTGGTCAGGGTGTGCCATAGAAGATGACCAAGCAGCGTTCGAACATAGAAATATCATTATTTTGACCTTTTTGAATAGGTTTTACACCAAGTTCGAGCCCTTATGACCCTCATATATACGCATATGATATATGGGTAGGTAGGTATGGGTACTGACTACAATTGGAGACCATGGTTGAGAGCCTGGGTTGGCCTAAGAGGTCAGGGTGAGTCATAGAAGATGACCAAGCAGGTTTCGAACTTAGAAATATCATAATTTTGACCTTTATGATTATGTTTAATACCGATTTCGAGCCCCTATCGGCCTGACATATACCCCATATGATACATGGGTAGGTAGGTATGGGAACTGACTACTGACCGTGGCCGGAGGATCGAACACACGGTCCGCCGATCCTTGGTCCGATGCTCTACCACTGGATCAGACGCGTTACACTACCATAACATTGAATCGTTTACCCACTATAACCCTTTACTTACCTTCACCCCGAACACCTTAACCCACCATTACCTACTACACCGTTACCTACCGTAACCTTCTATGATAACCCACCATTACCTACTACACTTCCATTACCCAGCTTAACCCACCTTAACCCCTTTACCTACCATAACCCTCTACACCGTTACCTACCGTAACCTTCTATGATAACCCACCATTACCTACTGCACTTCCATTACCCAGCTTAACCCACCTTAACCCCTTTACCTACCATAACCCTCTACCTTAACTCTAACACGATTACCCACCATTACCTACATCACGGCTGCATAGGGTTAGAGCTATATACGAAACATGAGCATTTTCTGACGAGCATTCTCCGCCCACTTCTTCATACTGTAATGTGACGTCATCTGTCACTCAATCTGTTATTGTTTTAAACGAATATGTTTTACATCGACTGTGATACAAGTCCTTACAGCTTAAATCACGTATGTGTGTGTGTGTGCGCACGTGTGTGTGTGTGCGTCTTTTCGCGCGCGCGCGCGGGTGTGGGTGTGTGTGTGTCTGTCTGTGTGTCCGTGTGTCTGTGTGTGTGTGTGTCCGTCTGTCTGTCTGTCTGTCTGTCTGTCCATACATATTCACGCTTGTGTCCGGGCCCGATTAGCTCAGTCGGTTACGCGTCTGACTATCAATCCTGGGGTCGTGAGTTCGAATACCCATCCGGCAACAGTCTCCGTGATGATTGATATACGACATTGTGTCTCTTTATCACTCGTCTCTCACCGCTGATTCAAGTGGGTAAGTTATCAGTTACTTGCGGAGATGGGGTGTGCTCGAGTACTGGTTCATCCCAGTAAACAGTGGTTAGGTCAACTGATCGTCTAAATAACACATGTTGTAGCTCAATGTCACCATTACATCATATCCAGGGGAATAACTCAGGATCGGAGTATTTGCTGAGTACTCTCCCTTTGGAAAACATCATAAATTCGTATTTTGATCAAAATTTACCCTATATTCAGAATGTTTTCCCCAACTTATTCTTTCAGTTATTTGTATCAAATCTTTTGTATCTATTAGATGTATTTTAGTACTTTAGAATGAACAAATGAAATATGCTTACCTTGAAAATTTTAGTATGAAAAAATCCCTAAGCCAGACCCTATACGTTTACCAAATTTTTGACATTTAAATAGGTGCTAGGCCATTCTAATGAGCTCAGTCTTCAAGATATATTGAGTTTTCTTCTGAATTGAGTAGATAAATTACACAGCTACAAAATAAGACCATAACCAGGCCTCTAGGGCTCCTATTCAGGTCACAGGACCAGAAAGATGGAGGTCCGGTATGGTAAAATATCATTTTTTTTACCTTTATGAATAGGTTTAATACCTAGTTCGAGCCCCTATGACCTGACACATACCCATATGATATATGGGTAGGTAGGTATGGGTACTGACTGCAATTTGAGAGCATGGCTGAGAGCCTGGGCGGTCTTAGCGGTCAGGGTGAGCCATAGAAGGTGACCAAGCAGGGTTCGAACTTAGAAATATCATTATTTGATTAGGTTTTCCATTAAGTTCGAGCCCCTATGACCTGACACTTACCCATATGATACATGGGTAGGTAGGTATGGGTACTGACTACAAGTTGAGAGTATGGTTGAGAGCCTGGGCGGTCTTAGAGGTCAGGGTGAGCCAAAGAGGGTGACCAAGCAGGGTTCGAACTTAGAAATATCATTATTTTGATAAGGTTTTCCATTAAGTTCGAGCCCCTATGACCCTGATATATACCCATATGATACACGGGTAGGTAGGTATGGGTACTGACTACAATTTGAGAGCATGGTTGAGAGCCTGGGTTGGCCTAAGTGGTCAGGGTGTGCCATAGAAGATGACCAAGCAGCGTTCGAACATAGAAATATCATTATTTTGACCTTTTTGAATAGGTTTTACACCAAGTTCGAGCCCTTATGACCCTCATATATACGCATATGATATATGGGTAGGTAGGTATGGGTACTGACTACAATTGGAGACCATGGTTGAGAGCCTGGGTTGGCCTAAGAGGTCAGGGTGAGTCATAGAAGATGACCAAGCAGGTTTCGAACTTAGAAATATCATAATTTTGACCTTTATGATTATGTTTAATACCGATTTCGAGCCCCTATCGGCCTGACATATACCCCATATGATACATGGGTAGGTAGGTATGGGAACTGACTACTGACCGTGGCCGGAGGATCGAACACACGGTCCGCCGATCCTTGGTCCGATGCTCTACCACTGGATCAGACGCGTTACACTACCATAACATTGAATCGTTTACCCACTATAACCCTTTACTTACCTTCACCCCGAACACCTTAACCCACCATTACCTACTACACCGTTACCTACCGTAACCTTCTATGATAACCCACCATTACCTACTACACTTCCATTACCCAGCTTAACCCACCTTAACCCCTTTACCTACCATAACCCTCTACACCGTTACCTACCGTAACCTTCTATGATAACCCACCATTACCCAGCTTAACCCACCTTAACCCCTTTACCTACCATAACCCTCTACCTTAACTCTAACACGATTACCCACCATTACCTACATCACGGCTGCATAGGGTTAGAGCTATATACGAAACATGAGCATTTTCTGACGAGCATTCTCCGCCCACTTCTTCATACTGTAATGTGACGTCATCTGTCACTCAATCTGTTATTGTTTTAAACGAATATGTTTTACATCGACTGTGATACAAGTCCTTACAGCTTAAATCACGTATGTGTGTGTGTGCGCACGTGTGTGTGTGCGTCTTTTCGCGCGCGCGCGCGTGTGTGTGTGTGTGTGTGTCTGTCTGTGTGTCCGTCTGTCTGTCTGTCTGTCTGTCCATACATATTCACGCTTGTGTCCGGGCCCGATTAGCTCAGTCGGTTACGCGTCTGACTATCAATCCTGGGGTCGTGAGTTCGAATACCCGTCCGGCAACAGTCTCCGTGATGATTGATATACGACATTGTGTCTCTTTATCACTCGTCTCTCACCGCTGATTCAAGTGGGTAAGTTATCAGTTACTTGCGGAGATGGGGTGTGCTCGAGTACTGGTTCATCCCAGTAAACAGTGGTTAGGTCAACTGATCGTCTAAATAACACATGTTGTAGCTCAATGTCACCATTACATCATATCCAGGGGAATAACTCAGGATCGGAGTATTTGCTGAGTACTCTCCCTTTGGAAAACATCATAAATTCGTATTTTGATCAAAATTTACCCTATATTCAGAATGTTTTCCCCAACTTATTCTTTCAGTTATTTGTATCAAATCTTTTGTATCTATTAGATGTATTTTAGTACTTTAGAATGAACAAATGAAATATGCTTACCTTGAAAATTTTAGTATGAAAAAATCCCTAAGCCAGACCCTATACGTTTACCAAATTTTTGACATTTAAATAGGTGCTAGGCCATTCTAATGAGCTCAGTCTTCAAGATATATTGAGTTTTCTTCTGAATTGAGTAGATAAATTACACAGCTACAAAATAAGACCATAACCAGGCCTCTAGGGCTCCTATTCAGGTCACAGGACCAGAAAGATGGAGGTCCGGTATGGTAAAATATCATTTTTTTTTACCTTTATGAATAGGTTTAATACCTAGTTCGAGCCCCTATGACCTGACACATATCCATATGATATATGGGTAGGTAGGTATGGGTACTGACTGCAATTTGAGAGCATGGCTGAGAGCCTGGGCGGTCTTAGCGGTCAGGGTGAGCCATAGAAGGTGACCAAGCAGGGTTCGAACTTAGAAATATCATTATTTGATTAGGTTTTCCATTAAGTTCGAGCCCCTATGACCTGACACATACCCATATGATACATGGGTAGGTAGGTATGGGTACTGACTACAAGTTGAAGTATGGTTGAGAGCCTGGACGGTCTTAGAGGTCAGGGTGAGCCAAAGAGGGTGACCAAGCAGGGTTCGAACTTAGAAATATCATTATTTTGATAAGGTTTTCCATTAAGTTCGAGCCCCTATGACCCTGATATATACCCATATGATACACGGGTAGGTAGGTATGGGTACTGACTACAATTTGAGAGCATGGTTGAGGGCCTGGGTTGGCCTAAGTGGTCAGGGTGTGCCATAGAAGATGACCAAGCAGCGTTCGAACATAGAAATATCTTTATTTTGACCTTTTTGAATAGGTTTTACACCAAGTTCGAGCACTTATGACCCTCATATATACGCATATGATATATGGGTAGGTAGGTATGGGTACTGACTACAATTGGAGACCATGGTTGAGAGCCTGGGTTGGCCTAAGAGGTCAGGGTGAGTCATAGAAGATGACCAAGCAGGTTTCGAACTTAGAAATATCATAATTTTGACCTTTATGATTATGTTTAATACCGATTTCGAGCCCCTATCGGCCTGACATATACCCCATATGATACATGGGTAGGTAGGTATGGGAACTGACTACTGACCGTGGCCGGAGGATCGAACACACGGTCCGCCGATCCTTGGTCCGATGCTCTACCACTGGATCAGACGCGTTACACTACCATAACATTGAATCGTTTACCCACTATAACCCTTTACTTACCTTCACCCCGAACACCTTAACCCACCATTACCTACTACACCGTTACCTACCGTAACCTTCTATGATAACCCACCATTACCTACTACACTTCCATTACCCAGCTTAACCCACCTTAACCCCTTTACCTACCATAACCCTCTACACCGTTACCTACCGTAACCTTCTATGATAACCCACCATTACCTACTGCACTTCCATTACCCAGCTTAACCCACCTTAACCCCTTTACCTACCATAACCCTCTACCTTAACTCTAACACGATTACCCACCATTACCTACATCACGGCTGCATAGGGTTAGAGCTATATACGAAACATGAGCATTTTCTGACGAGCATTCTCCGCCCACTGGCCTAACAGTCCTAAATAAACCCTAACATTAAACCCTAACACCTTACACGCGATACGGAACTATTGAGCATAGAGAGATGAAAAAAGATTACAAAAAATTGATGAAAAAGGGATTACTAAATGAAGAAAAAGTGTTAATACACTATATAGTTAAATAGCTGTATACACTTGATAATAAAAAAGGCACTAAAAAAATGGCTCCAAGTGTTAATACACTATATAGTTAAATAGATGTATAAACTAGCACATAAGAAAAGCGCACTCAAAAAATAAGGTGAACACGAAAAACGCGGGGGTGTGTTCACCACCGGAAAAACGCCGCGCACACAAAAAATAGCTGAATATCAAGATAACGCACCGCAAAGAAAAACAAGGGCTCAAAGTGTTAATACACTATACTAATACAGTTGCATTCACTAACCCACTGTTTGCAAAAAAAACAAAAACACTGTTCATACACTAATTAATGTTGTAGCATATGACACGAAACACCTGCAGTTCCCGTTAGTCATAATTAATGTGAAGTGCGCACTAATTCACTTAAATAAAACAATAAATTGGTCATAGTGTTAATACACTAAATTAATAGTTGCATTCACTCGCAATATATGGAAATAAATAGAATAAATACTACAATAAATAATTAATAAATAGAAAAATTAATCCATAAATTGGCGCGCACGTTTCATCTGGTTAACAACAGTTGTTACCTTATCACGTAGTTGACTCCCTGAAATGCTCGAGTCAAGGTCCGTGAACATAGATAGCTTCCGACGAATCTTTAGCATGGGAATTTTCTTCCCAGAGGCTATGCATTCATCAATGTCGGTAGCAAACTCGACACGGACCATCGACTCGACCCATCCGGGGAACCGTTGTCGACCAACGCGTTGTCTCCTGCCTGCAGGAGCGGAACACGACGCGACGGGCTCCACAGGTGCTATAACGGATGGTGTGGTGGCTGGTAGAGGGTTGTGTTCTGTAGGAGGTGTTGCTGTAGCTTGAGCTGGAGCTGAGGCCGGGAGTGGTCCTTGGGCTGGGGCTGGTCCTTGGACTTGGGCTGGGGAGGGGTCAGCGTCCAGCTTCCTCCTCTTCTTTTGCAAGGATGCAAGGGACTCCGTTGCGTCCAGCCTATCCATTGGCTCAATGTGCTCAACCTTCACATCGGGATGGGCATCCATAAACTCCCGGTTGGTCCGCGCAGCTTTTTCGTCGGACATGAAGGTGAAAAAGGTCTCATCATCGCTCTCCACCTCAAATAATGTAGCGAAGGAAGGAGCCAGAGTCCCGGAAAATATCACAGAACTCGGGTCTGTAGAGCAGCCCAGCTGTCGGGCTGAAAATAGAGGAAGTTACATTTTAAGTAATAATTCTGGACCTGTAAGTAATTTTATGGATCGACATCAATGGAAAATTTTCAGACATAATTTAGACTTTAAATTTAATGACTTATTGTAACTTACCTAACTCACAGACAGCGAGGGTGATGAACGTTGCTGCCGTTCGGTCCCCCGTGACTCCGTCACGAAGGAACAGACAACGTTCAGTGAGACCCAGGTTAAATTGGCGTCTTACTCGTGCTTCGAGTGCGTGGTGTATGACAGTGTAGTTCAAGTACCGGAACGAACGGGCCCTTGCACCTTGCATAAGCTCGGACGCTTTGGCTTCCAGTGCTGGCACATCCAAGCCAGCAAGGATGTCAAAGAGGAGCTTCAGGAAGTCTGTAAAACACAATAAACAATATGAGTTCACAATCAATGTAAAATACCCAAAATTCACGATCGATGAAAAATATCAAAAAGTTCAAAAATGGGCAATAAGCACATAAATAACTAATTACCGTCTGTTGTCATCTCGTCCGTCAATACTGGGAAGCCGTAGGAACTGGTGTCCTCGTTGTCTTCATCAGACTCGGAGAGTTCCTCTTCTGCTGGGGAGGGCTTGTCGGTTCCAGGAACCAGCCTGGTGTTAGTGTCCACCTCCGCCGTTGTTGCAGGTACATTCTCAGAAGCGCTTGTCACCGTAGCTGTCGCCTGTGATGGAACTGAAATGAGAATCAATATACATGCATATTGTGAAAAAAATCACATATTACAGCAGTAATACAAGCATTGATAAGCCAGTAATGAAACATTTAGAACACTTACCACTTCGGATGAAGTGCAAAGTCTTTGCAGACAGCTGCTGATTGGACCGGAGGCGGTAGTGCCTGTCCGCGGTTGATAGGGAGTGGCAGAGTTGGGCTGCCACATCCGCTCCTCTGCTTGGGTCAAAGTCCCTGCTCTGTGTAGTCAGGGACTTGCGGTTGAGGGTGGCCGTGAACCGTCCAAAGTCGCTTGCGACCCCTCCAGACACCCATGCACTCTGTAATATAAATACAAAGTTAGTTAATCACACAGTCATTTTAGACATCAAATATTTCAGACAAAATTCAATAATATCAAGTAATAGAGGAATATTTCAACAATATATATATATATATATATTCTTACTGCTAGGAGTCTGGATATTGGAGACGACGTATCGAACGGTTGACCATCCACCGCACGAAAGAGGTTACCACGGACAACACCAGTCACGGAGATGACAAGCTCCAAATACTGGGTCAGATAATGGAAATCTACTGCCGGCAGTGAGATGTTGGCGGCCCCGTACTTGGCTGCTGTCTTGTGATCTGACACCGAGATCACAAAATACTGCTCGCCTTCAACAGTCTGAGGAGTGGCACGTCGGACGTCCTCGATCGTTATGTTGATCAGGACGGACGGCCGGAGTCCATTGTAGAGCGTAAGCAACATAGCGGTGTAGTTTCTGAAAATATATAATTAATATGGTTAGTTGCTGAAAAAAAACCACACAAAATGTTAACAAAATGACATGCTAAGAACTAATTAGACAAATTCAAACAATGCAACATTTCATTGAGTTTACCTTGCTCTCATGTAAAATTGAGTTGTGGGGCTCGACGGGGTATATCCCGGAACAATTGTGTCTCGGATCTTCGTCGCGAATGGTGAGTTCATGAATCTGAACCTGGCCTCCACTGGTATGAGTTTCAGAAGTGTCTCAGCCTCGCGCTTAGAGGAGTTGACGCGGTCTTTCTTCAGGAGGGCTTTACACACATTCCTGATGTGGAGGTCCAAGGCATCATCTCGGGTGGCTTCACCTTCGACAACAAGAAAGTTGAAAAACTTCTGCAGAGAAAATAAGTATGTTTTCTGCGTCATGACGGTGTGCAGACTGTTGTCGATCCACGCGTTGATCACTGTATGGTTGATATCTGAAAAAGAAATTCACAATCTATGCAAATATTTTTTTAAAATTTTTCACAGGCTATCAGCACATGAAAAATTGGCTAGTGGCACACAAGTGGAATTGATAATGCGATAATGGAGCAAATTGAAATTACAAAGAACAACATTAAGTACAATTACCTCGATATGGGACTGGGATTGTGTCGAATAAGTCGGACACCCTCTGCATATGTTGGAGTGCAGAGTTGTACTGTACGCTGCCTCCACCAATACTGAGCATGTGCGTAAAGAACTTTCGCAATATTATGGCTGAAAGTAAATATGGTCAGAATTAATAATAATAGATAGCATAAGAAACTTAGTCAATAACAAAATTCAGTATATTCCATGAAAAAATGTTGTTCAAACACTTACAGTACTTCTTCTTTGTTGAGATGACCTTATTTGATATCACTCGCTCAGCATAACAGCGTATGGGTGCTGCTCCACCATGTGTTCGGGTCTCTGTGGCTGGTGTAGGAGAAGGAGAAATAGCGGCAGTGGAAGGGTGCACCGGACCAGGTACCTGTATGTCCCTGTCCGGATCTCCTGTGTTGGGATGTATCGCACCTCTAGGGGACACGAACAACCGCCTACTAGTGAACATATTGGTATGCTCACTAGTGCCTGTGATAATGTTGTGCACCAGTTTTAAGTGAAGTGACAATTGTGACACTATTGAATTGCAACTGAAAAGAGAATATACGTGATTTACCAACAAGACAAACCCAAAATGATATGTGAAAAATGGGTTTGAAATGCAACAATTACAATTAATTACATTAAAAGTGCGAATGTAATTACCTTGGTACAGGACAGTAATACCTCCTTCTGTGGGTCTTGGTGGTTCTTTCTGTCCTCTGGAGTTTTGACAACCTCAGGGCATCCTCCGCTTTCATCTTGTGCATCTGCCGCAAGTGTTGGGTTAATTTTTTGAAATAACCCCCACACTTGATGCACATCCTTGTATTTTTCTGAAATATAAAATATAATAAAAAAAATAAATAAGGGTAGCCCCGACCCCCCCATCAAAGATCCGACATTGAAAAAAATTGGGAAGCCCCGACCCCCACCCAAGATCCGACATTGAAAAAAATTGGGAAGCCCCGACCCCCACCCAAGATCCGACATTGAAAAAAATTGGAAGCCCCGACCCCCCACCCAAGATCTGACATTGGAAAGCCACTCTGGCTCTGATGGTAGCCCCGACCCCCCACCCAAGATCTGACATTGGAAAGCCACTCTGGCTGTAATGGTAGCCCTGATCCCCCACCCAAGATCCGACATTGGAAAGCCACTCTGGCTGTAATGGTAGCCCCAACCCCCACTCAAGATCTGGGATGATGGGGTACAATCCCCAACATGCAATTTTTATCTGCACCTGTAAAGCCATTCTTTGGGTGGGGGGGGGGGGTAGGGATGGTGGTAGGGTTAGTTAGGGGTGGGAGGTTCAAAGCCAGGCCAGATTATACAGAGTTGTATAGATACAAATAATGATAAATATTCAATCAATCGGTCAATCAAATCCGGGTGGTTCGAATCTCCAAAGTTCCTCAAATCCTGTGGGTATGAATATAATTGAAGTCAGATAAGTAAAGTGTACTCACAAATACAACTCTGTGCACCGGCTTGATAGGGCCTTCCCTCCCTGGTTGGTCTGGCTGGTCTGGCTGGACTGGATGGTCTGGCTGGTCTGTCTGGTCTGGCACGTCTTTTTCCACAGGGTCAACCGGTGTCAAGGAATTAAATAGGTTAAATGCTGCTAAATGCGCTGGACTAGATGGTATTCCACCTAAATTTGTCAGAGACAGTGCAATTTTTTAAAAACACCTGTAATTATATTATTAATATGTCTATTGACTCAAGCATTACAAATGATGAAATGAAAACTGCATGAGTCAACCCGTTTTAAAAAAAGTCTAGTCCTTTGGAAGTTGGTAATTATAGGCCAGACTGAGTGTAAGCATACTTAATGTTATATCAAAAGTTTACGAGCGTTCTGTATATAACCAATTTGCGGATTTTTTAGATAAAAATTCTCTTTTGTACGAATTATAGTCCGGTTTTAGGAGTAAATACTCCACTGATACATGTCTTATTTACCATTTTGATTTTATTAAACGTAACAATGCAAATGGTCTTTATACCTGAATGTTTTTACTCGATCTACAGAAGGTGTTTGATACCGTTGACATGTTATTCTATGTAATAAGCTCTCTGAAATGGGAGTTGCGTAGATAAATTGGTTCAAATCTTATCTCACCAAAAGATCACAGTTAGTGAAGATAAACAAAGTTTCATCAAAATCTACCCAAGTTACTTACAGCGTACCACAGGGAAGCATTCTGGGCCCTCTTTTATTTTTATGTTTTGTCAATGATATGCCTACGTGCATCGACTCCGATTATAGATTATTATCATACGCAGACGACAGTGTAATATTGTTCGTTGACAAAGACCCTAATGTTATAGCAGATAAGCTTAGTCGTTTCATTGATAATTGTTGTACATGGCTAGTTGATAATAAGCTGTCCCTTCATCTAGGCAAAACCGAATGTATGTTATTTGGCTCTTCTAGAAGACTTCAAAAAGTTCAGTCATTTACAGTTTTCCCAGGATTAACTATTGACAAGTTACTAAACGGTGAGGCGATAGTTGACTCCATTGTTAAAAAAGTTAATTCGCGGATTGCATTTTACATTGAAACTCTTCAAACTAAGAGAACTTTAATAAACTTGTCATTTTGATTATTCGTGCTCGTCTTGGTATGCCGGTCTTACTAAATAGTTAGAACACAAACTAGTTCTTATTTAAATTATCACCAAGGTTTAGTATACCCTGCGCTATGTTAGAAACAGTTAATGTATTGAGGGTTGATGATAGAGTAAAACAAATAAGATTTAATCATGTTTTTATTTGTTATGGCACCGCGCTAATATATCTTTATGATAACTTCCATAAGGTGTCTTCTATTCATAACCGCACAAGGTTAAGTGAAAGCAATTTTATAGTTCAGCATGCTAAGGGTTTCGATTCTGGCACCTTTTATTGCAATGCAATTGCTGACTGGAATAATTTACCTAACGATTTGAAGAAATTAACCTATAAGAAAACTTTTAAACGTGAAGTTAAAAAACATTTATGTAGCTCTTGCAGGCTAACAAAATTTGATTTTTAAGTATATGTTGAAAATATTTCTTGTATTGTGAACCACTTATATGTATTATTCAGTTATTCAGGGTATAAGATAATGCAATGCTTTTTGTACTGTTACATTTTAACAAGTTTATATGAAATGTCTACATTCTTAGAATTTCATGTATATCATATATTTTTTTTAAATTTTAAAAAATCACAATTTTAAGGGAAGGGACCCCCATTGGAAATAAGCACGTTTGTTGCTTTGATGGGTTATCCCAGGTTATAAGATCTTTAATTTTTAGATGATTACTACATTAATTTATTTTAAGTATTCACTTTTATTGATTTATTACTGTTATTTTATTATCATGATATATATGTTGTATAATGATCTTATATAACTGAATAAATTTGAAATGAATTGAATTGAATTTATAGATATATAAAATCCGAACGGATTAGTATATGGAATCCACAAAAACGTGACAAAATCAATGTTTTAATCGGAGTGGTAAACTTGAAACGAAATCGCCATTCTAAAAATAGAACGCACTTTAATACTGTTTATGACTTTTTCAACCTTCTATATCGTTATTCGGAATCGTACTAAGATGAAATAAACTACACGTGTAAACCTGTATAACGGATCAAATTGAAATCAAATTTTAGTCTAATCTTGGCGCGTAGTGGTTAGAAAACCCCTTTTAAAAATACTTTGGTATGTTTTAATATAATATCATTTAGGCAATACTGTGTCGGGTATATATACTATAGGCATGACAGGGCCTCCTCTGGCTATTTTTTTCTTTTCGCCACTACTTTCATGATGATAAAAAATGTTTTGCACACGCAAATACACTTTTTAGTGTTTAAATTCATTTGACAACTAATTCAATCGCTTCAATTTTCAAAATTGTGTCGCTCTTATTTTTTAAATCAGCCTACAAAATAATTCAATCATTAAGTTCGTTCTAAATTATTAAGAAGTTCGTCATCACTGCGCGCACGTGAATGACATTGCAGACTCCGGCCTTGATTCAAGTATGAACAAGTCGTGTACAAACTACAAAGCCGCGCGAGCTATGCCTTAGAAAACATCAACTTTCAAACGTCAATCCTCTCAGCTTTCATCGTAGCTTCGTCCAGAGTCAGTATAATGACGTCAAACTGTCAGTCAGATAACACTAAGCCAGTTAGTGTTTATTATGTAGATTTAACAAATAAGAAACATCGGTCGTTCCCTGCGGTCGCTACTTTTGTGTTTCCTAATTGTTATTTTATTTACATAATGAACACTTACTATTACGTAATGAATGTACATAGGTCACTAACAACAGCCTCACTGTTAAGCTAGCTTTTATAGCGACATGGTAGAAGTGCACCGTCTGTACTGGAAGTTAAGCAACGAAGTACGGGGTTAGTACTTGGATTGCTGACCGCTTTCGCTTTAACTCTACATATTATTTATACATTTGCACGCAATGCCCATCTACAAATCATTTAAACAAACACGCAATGCCAGTCTTCAAATCATTTAAACACAGACACACAATACCAGGACTTCTGCTAACTATTTATAAGTATAGATAGGTAATGCCTCTCTACAAATTATTTAAATATAGGCCTAGGCACGATATGATAATCTACAAATTATTTAAAGATACTGTCAGTGTTTTGGTTTTTTCAATTGGAACAAATGAAATTGAAGAAACACTGCTTGTGCCCATGGATTTGTATGTGATATAGAATCAAGATCTATATTAAACCAATTTTTCCATAATCTATTTTTAAAATGATGCATTAAAGCAAACTGCAGTCAAATATTGGAAACAGGCTTAGTGTTACGCTTTTCAACTGTTCATACGATGTTTTTTTAAATATAATTAGATCTAGATCTACAAAGGTAATGGTAATAAAAATATACTCACGCGTGCTTTGAATGCGATGCTTGACAGAAGGGAAAACATCGGTAAATATTGGATAGGCACGTTCTGGCACTGCACAACGTCTAAACTGCACAACGTTGCTATGCAACTGTTTATATGTAGTGTCTAGCGACTAATCAAATTGTCCGAAATATAAAGTCACGTGATCGAATCACGTGAAAGCCATTGCACGAATATTTAAAATCAAGACCAAAACCATCCAAAATGTGGCTCACTTGAAACAATTGAACATTTTGTTTTTGATTGTGAATTTTACAAACAAGAAAGAGACAAAATGGAGAGAGAGGTAAAGCGACTTTGACATTCATGTTACAACAGAAACAAAGAGCAAATCAACATGAAAGACCTTACAGGAAGCGGATTGGGTTTTAAACTTTTAAATGAACAGTAAATATCAGATACACAGTCGTCTTTATATATATATATATATATATATATATATATATACCTAGAATTATATACTTTACTGGGTTTGTGGCAAAATATCTGTAGGCTAAGTCTAACAAAATGTTCTTCTTTCAAAACAGACCTCCTTTAGATATATAGCCACGATTGTTGTAGATCTAAAATAATCACCGCTAATGACAGCTAAATGACGCTAAACAACTCGGTTGGAAACGGGGACACAAGTTACATGAGCAATAGATCACGATATATAAATTTTCTTAACAACAAATCTTGCAACAAATTCATATTTCTATAGTCAAAACTAATAAAATTACTTAGATCTACCTCAAAACACAGCAAACATGGATCACTCAATCGTGAAACATCGGGTATTTCCGTATCCTCCGTCTATTGCGTAGCATAAAGGCCGAGGTGATCAGATTGATGGATCACTGTTCTGCGAAAGGAAGTCAACGAGTCTATCCACATCAGTTGCCGTTTAATTGCCTCCTTCGTCTTATCGAACCAGAACAATAGATCTAGTAATAATACATCCAGTTGCAAGGTAGAATACACATTTTACACCAAGGCCTTTAAATAAGCAAATATCCACAATTATGTTATCTATTGTTGTCAAATGTGTAGGTTATCATCAAGGCGTCTTCGAAAGTCGGTTGGGTTGAACGTCAAACGTATACGACAAGTGTGACGTCATATTTTAACTGTGACATCATAAACGCGGTCACATGACTCTTCAAGGGCGGATTCAGGTGGGGGTGCACCCGGCGCCCACTTGGCAAGCATAGGTTTTTCTTCTACACATTTACTCTGAACTCAAGTAACCATCTAAACGATTTGTGTTAAAACAAATTAAGCACGTATTTAACGTACCTAAAACATGTATAAACTTCCTACTTCTAGCATGATGCTTGAGTATATTCTACTGTCGCCCAGTGTTGTGTTTTTTTCCTTGTCGTTAAATCTTTATCGTTTCGGGTAATTTTACGCGAAAAAGTTTGTGATGGCGGCACCATTAAAGCGAGCAAAAATTAAAAAAAAAAGTTGAATAGCTTTTTTATAAGTATATCCATCATCTGCAGAAAGTCAAACGCAGAAGAAAATGTATGTATATCTTACGGTGTTCCGTTAGGGCCATCGTGCTATCGCTTTGTCAACAAGCATGCGCGATGCCACGATAGCACGATGACACGATGGTGATGACACGATAGTACGATAACACGATGGTGATAGTACGATGACACGATGGTGATGACACGATAGCACGATGACGATGACGCGATGATACGATGACACGATGGTGATGGAGCGATGCTACGATGACACGATGACGATGACGCGATTACATCGCGTCATCGTCATCGTGCCATCGTGTCATCACCATCGTGTCATCGTACCATCACCATCGTGTCATCGTGTCATCACGTCATCGTCATCGTGCCATCGTGCCATCACCATCGTGTCATCGTACCATCACCATCGTGCTATCGTACTGTCGTGTCATCACCATCGTGTCATCGTGCTATCGTAGCATCGCCTTCCTGTAAGACATGCGAAAAATAATAATAATGGAACACATCATGCATTCAAATATTCGGGGTTATTTTGTGTCAGGTTATACATAACCCTGAGACACAAATGCTGCTGAAAAGGGAAACTCATATAAGATACACAGTCATATGTTTTCTTTTTATATTATAATCACTAAATGTGAGTTATTTATGCGTGCAAATATGTTATTACGTGAATGGTAAATTATTGAGAAGGTACATATTATGATTATAGTCCTTTCGACAGATTCACAAAAAAGTTGATGTCGATCCGGTAAACAACAGACAAAATCTTAAATGATAAAATAGTTGGTGTATAATACCGATGCGTAGTGGTCTGTCCGTCTGCCTGCCTGCCTGCCTGCCTGCCTGCCTGTCTGTCTGTTTGTCTGTCTGTCTGTCTGTCTGCCTGCCTGCCTGCCTGCCTGCCTGCCTGTCTGTCTGTCTGTCTGTCTGTCTGTTTTTTGTTTGTTTTTTTGTTTGTTTATGTGTTCATTCGTTCGTTAGTTCCATCGTCCGTCCGTCCGTCCGTCCGTCCGTCCGTCCGTTCGTTCGTTTGTTCGTTCCTTCAGGCGACCGGTTTACCTAAACACTTTTTCCTGGGATCCTATGAGGCAAACCAGTACTCGAGCAAGCCTATCTCTGCAAGTAACTGATGACTTTTTCAGTTCAATCAGCGATGTAACACAAATGACAATAAGGCGCAATGCCGTATATCAGTCAATCATCACAGAGACTATGGCTGGGCGATATGTCACCTTTGGTAGAGTTTTGAATGTCTTAAAAGAAAGTTGAATGTCGAGTAAGAAAGTCGAGTGTCGAGTAAGAATGTCGAGTGTCGAGAAAGAAAGTTAAATGTCGAGTAAGAATGTCGAGTGAAAAAGTTCAGTGTCGAGTGAGAAAGACGAGTGTCTAGTAAGAAAACTGAGTATTGAGCAAGAAAGTCGAGTGTCGAGTAAAAAAATAGTTTTGGTAGTTAAACACCAAATTAGGAATTAGTGAGCACTGTTCAAAGTGGATTTGCCATACATGGTAAAGACGGGCCCTGTTCGATCAGATGGTTACGTGTCTAACTGTCAATCCAGGGGTCATGAGTTTGAATACCCGCCAGTAACCTACAACACATTCTCCGTGATGACTAATAAAAAAATGTCAGTCTCATTGTCATTCGTCTCTAACCACTGTTTCAAAAGTGTTATTGATAAGTCGCCCCAAAGACAACTCGTCCCACATTTTGAGACAACTCGTCCCAAGTTTCGAGACAACTTGTCCCCTATTTAAAGACAACTCGTCCCATCAAAAGACAAGTTGTCCCAATTAATTATTTCCTGTACCATGTAAAACTTGAAAGATATCAGTTAGTTGCACAAATGAGTTTAACTGATCGTCTGTTAACACTTACTTTAAATGTATTTATTTCACATTGATGTGACACAAGTTATTATTATAAATCACGTTCGGTGTATTCTTGGGTAGAAACAGTACTAAGCATATACGAATATAGTGTCCGTCTCACACATAACCGTGGCGGGGGATCAAACCCACGACGCTCTGATCGTCTGCTAGCTCTCGATAGCATAACAATTACGCTAAACACTCAACTCAACAATCAAATGGTAAGAGAAAAGTGAACAAGTTCATTGTTCAAGTGACATATGACTGAATGTACATTGTATTGTATTGTTGGGTGTTTATTGTCGTTTTCAACAACTGTTCAGTGCTGGCACACATGAGTATCATGCCGAACCAAATACCGTCTAGACAACTAGACTAAAACTTTGGAATTCATTTAAATACATTAATTATTTTATTATATATTCATTGTCGTGTTAAAATAAAGTACACGAGTAAGCGTTCCTCTTGATTTTCCATTTCTAGTTATAGAAGAAGAAGAAGTAGAATAAGAAGTAAAAGGAGGAGGAGGAGAAGAAGACAATACACAGTTTCTCATCAAAGTACAATGTTGCAGTAATATGCATATTTAAACACATAAACACAAAACGAGTTGAATGACTAACATGTACATACTTAAATATAAACACATAACTATACCTTCCGATACTATTATAAGAATCCCACTTAAATACAGGAAGGCAATGCTACGATAGCACGATGACACGATGGTGATGGCACGATAGTACGATAGCACGATGGTGATGGTACGATGACACGATGGTGATGACACGATAGCACGATGACGATGACGCGATGACACGATGACACGATGGTGATGGCACGATGGCACGATGACGATGACGCGATGTAATATCCCCCCCCCCCCCCCCAGAATATCACCTCTCCAAATTAGCATTTACAATCCCCAGATATCAAATAAATATCTAAAATAAAGGGTTTTTCATCCTCAAAATTGAAATGGAGCTGGAAAGTGATACTGTGCGTTTCGCCACAGGCAACAAAATCGGTGTTTAGATAACCTGACCTCTAAAAGCAAAAACAAAAAAAAACATACCCGCTCCCGCCCCATTGTTTTATATAATAAAAAAAAGGATATGTTTTATATGCTTATGTATGAATATATGTTAATTTTCTTTTGAAAAAAAATAGGCTAGGTGATATAGGACTACGATGCGATTTTTTTTTTGAGGTCAGGTAAATTTGGTTGTCTTAACACCGATACTGTCGCCTTTGGATATAGCATAGGCCTCTTTGTTTTGAACTTAGTGTGCAACAAACGCAGTCCGATCAGCCATTCTTGAACATGATGAATTTGTCAAAGTATTTTGCCTTAAGCAAACTCCAGTGGCGCAGCTTCCTATAGGCACTATAGGCAGGTGCCTACACTTTTTTTTCTGAGAAATCGAAAAAATAAAAATGTAATAAAAATCGTATCCCTAGCGGGGTAAACTATAAATTCGCAAAAAAAAAAATAAATAAATACGATCCAAATATTTAACATAATCTTATCAATTTTGGTTATAAAACAGTGAATTCAATGTTAATATTAAGGATAACCAAGCCCCCAAAAACGTAAGAAATATACGCCTTAACGTACCTACGACGGCCAGGCTGAAAAGAAATTCGGGTAGGCATGTCCCGGATTTTCATACAACTGTGCCTACACATCGTTTTCAACTCTGCCCCTGCGTTTAAGCGGCATCTATTCTCAAAGCAACGCTGAATGAGTTCCATGATTCCAATTATAACACTTGCAAGACAATTCCATCTGACAACAGGTAATAAAAACATGTGTATATATGGCTTCTAAATTACACGTGGTCGTAACCAGATCTCGAATACAATACCCATGAATGTGTCTTTGGCAATGGATTATAAATTATATTAATAGCTATTTCAATAAAAGAACGCACATATTATATCCCGTCTTCTTTAAATAAACAAATGGGTATAATGGTAAAATTATAAGTGCAGAAAATATAAACGTAGATAAAACATTTATTCATTAATATACTGAATTAATAAACATTATTTGTTTTCACTTTATATTCATATTGTGTTAATGTTTGTAACATGATCAATGTTTTATTTTAGGTGTATAATTATCCCTTTACTTCGTATAGACGAATTTGGACACCTCTAATATAGACGCCTTTGGACACCTAATATACACGTAGAAAGCTTTTGAATTATTGGGTAAATTATGTTTATATTAACTGACTGAGTGGAAGTACAACAACGGTACTGTCGCCTTTGTGTAATTACTATTTGCATAAAAGTGTGCTCATTCTAGAGCAATTAACTGTTATATAATGTGAAGTAAGTTAATTGTTGACAAAGTGATTTGAAAGACAAACATATCCATGCACGGAATAACTTTTAAGTGTAACCTGACCTTATATGGCTACAAGTCATCAACTGATTTTTTTTCATGGCGGAACAAACGTGGTGAGCCCCCTTTTGCCTAATTATTTCACTGTTTCTTGATGCTTGTAATATGTATATTTGTAAATATATTGGCAATAAAATATGTTTAAACTAATATTTTAACAGTGACATGAAAAAAGTATGTGTTGTTACTTTGTCATTGAAGTTTCATGAACATCCTACTAAGATGTTTTTACAACAAAACACGCTCATGGTCTTCCTGGGTAGAACCAGTACTTAGCATATGTGGATAAAGTGTCTTTCTCAAGGACACTACATAAGGCCGTTGCGGAAGATCGAACCCACGACCCTCCGACCATGGATCCGATGCTCTAACTGGACCAAAATTCAATTAAATTCATTTCGGTGTATTAGTGTGGTTGGTTGAGTGGGGAGGGGCAATGAGTATGTCTTTTTACTCCAGCTTCCATCGGTTACATATATAAATGTATTTTTTAATATTTCGGGTATCTCTGGAAGGAGCCATTACTTCCAGTCCAGACTCCGGAAAAGGAGCGTCAGAACGTGTATAACTAAATAATTAAATACGAACGTGTACACACCTGTGTCACCCTAACATTTATTTTTATTTTTATTTTTAAAAAAAGCTATTACGTATCTATTACGTATATAAAATTTAAATGGACACCATTGATATCATGTTTATATTTCTCTTTTATTTATAACATACGACTAGGAGAAGAACTCCATAAGCATTATGTTTTCGTTCTTTTGCATTTTTTTATTGTTCATCAATGTTTTGTATGTATTTGTTTATATATTCAGAAATACAATATGTTGAATGCGCAAAATAATATATGTTATCAATCGGAATCTGGGCGTGGCATTACTTGTATATCCATAAACGGCCAAAATAAGCTTTAGATTTGTGTTGTTTTTTTGTGTGTGTTTTTTTACATTTGGTAATGCTTTTTTAGATGTAATGTTATTATTATAATAGCTTCAATATTATAATGCTTACTTTATCGTGTCAGCGGTGCATGGTCCGGTGGAAATGCTTCGAACCCAGGATCTGAGGCCGTGGCACGGTTCGATTCTCCGCCACCGCTATGTGTGGTGTCCTTGAGCTTTTTTAGCGTATGCTTCGTACTGATTCTACCCAGGAAGACTTTGATCGTGATTTGTCTAAGTTGTAATAGCTTGTTTCACAGTCGATGTAAAATAAATATAATATTAAACCAATGACTTATATAGAGAACGAAATGCAACCGAATGAGATTTTATGAACTCTCGCATATTCACGCAAAATTTCGTGAAATGCCGTTTTCAATTATCCTTACTTCAATTCAACTCAGGAATACATATAGATAATATTCTTTCTTTGCACATTGCAACTCTGATTAAAAGGATACCATTTCCAGCAAATTGTGTTTAAAATTGTTGAAGTACTTATGATTACAAAATATGTACAATACCTTGATACCCGGTGGTTAGCTTCAAAGTAATGATGTATAGAGATAGCGACCAACTCATGAACAATTTTGTAAAGGAGGCATAAACGCGCATCTGCCCGGCGCAGCTCTAAGGTTCTCCAACCCAGTCTTTCTAACATGTTTTTTTAACAGGTTTCTCCTGTCTTGACAGGCAGTTTTGGTGGGGTCAATGTTACCTAATAGCTTCAGGACCCCGTTAGTGGATATGTCTATGTCAGGCATGGTGATATTGTTACCTGGTTTTGTTGCTATGCCATGACTTTTCATTGGGTTTCTAGATGAAAACACTGACTGGAACTGTCTACTGAGTATGTTCGCTTTGTCAATGGTATCTGAGTAAAGCTTGCCTTCAGATTGTAGTGGTGCGATGCCCTCACTGTCTTTCTAAGCACTATTTAGGTAGGTAAAAAGACACTTAGTGTTAACCTTTTTATTTTCAGGGTCTTCAGTGGTATTCATAAGTCCTCCAAATACTTGCTATGTGCCAGTTGTATTTTGCATCTGACAACCTGCCTCCATCTTATGTGTTGACTTCTGGTTTTGTGGCATTTGGTACGCTTGAAACGGCCATAGAGCCTGTTACGTTTTCTTATTGCCCGCCTTATGTCCTGTGTGATCCAGGGTAGCGACCTCTTACCTCTTAGTAACTTCCATGTGTTTGCATCGGATTGGTCAGTGACTTATAAACTGAATAAAACTGAATTGAACTGTTATTTGAAAATATATTATATTGTTATATAAACATAGTAATCATTGTTTATAATTGAAATTATCGACATATTGCGACTTCCTTTCATCATTGGCTATCTCAAAGGATAACTGAAAGTACTCCGGACGTCACGGTATTATACCGGTCCTGCTGTAAAATTAGACCGTACCAAACTGATGTAAACAAGAATCACGTGTTTTCGTGCCAGTGTATATTTTAAAGAAAATGGATTTTTCATCATCCCCAGGGGGTAAAATGTCTTCAGCAGATGTTGAAAAACAACTAGCAGCAGCAAAGCAACAAATTGAACTGCAGTTTTTAACTAGAAAATTACAAGTATGTATTTAATTGTTTCCGGTGACGACCTTCAAACGACCGCGTGTACATTATCCTCTACTTAACATTACATAATTATTTAATCCTTTCTGATATTTAAGAAATGACTCATAGCGTTCTCAAATAAATTGTAGATAGCTTTTTAATCAGTAAGACCCTGAAAAGGTCAAAGAATCGCCAAAATGTCGCAATATTGTGACTTCAGGTGTCCCGCCATCAGCCTCAGGTGAATTTTGATCTCTTCCGACTAATACGAATATTGTGCATACGTATTTCAGTATAGTATAATGAATTCCTGCAAAAGTATTCCTGTTTTCATAGTATGCTTTGGAATTATAAAAGATAATTGTTCCGATAAGGAAGTCAATTTAAGATACAGATCTGAAATAATATTTCTCCGCATGTCCATTGTCCACTTTTCACCAAGGCTTCTGAAGGAACTATGCAGCACTTTTAATCCCCAGCTAGTTTATCTGGATATTTTGACACCAGTTGTTTCGCGGCCAACTGTCTAGCGAACAGTGTTGTACCCATGTATTAAAATGGACCTAACTATCATCAGATTTCACCTACTTCAGTCTTGCGCATGTAACATAGTGAGACATGGAGAGGATGACATTTTGTACAACCAGCAGCACAGCTTCCTAAGAATAAATCCTGTGAGACACAGCTGATTGATGATCTAGGCAAAAACCTTCACGTAGCTCATGGATGACAGACGTGGTCATCATGGACTTTGCCAAGACATTTGACAAGGTCATCCATAGCCTGCTCATTAATCAGATCCACCATTATGGTCAACACCTGGATAAGAACCTGGCTCGAGGGAAGGAACCAGGCAGTAGTTGTTGATTGATTGAACTTGTTGCAGGTCAACATTGACTCCGGACCAGGTAATATAGGGGTCAGTACTTATGATCTCCAGGTCCGGCTTCTGTTCAACTATTAGCAAATGACATGATTGCTTACATCAAAATAACATCACAGGCAGACATGAAACACCTCTAGGATGAGAGGACTGGTGCATGTGACGAGAGGAGAGAACTGGTGCATGAAGTTTTATCTGACGAAATGTGCAAAATCAATGTTCAAGGTTTTCCTTGAAGCAGGTTTCATGTGTCTATGATGCACTTTTCAAATGAGGACCTGTATTTTAAACTGTAGACATGTGTCCCGGGACCCATTTCTTCAAAAAAGCAATTTCTTTCATTTCCGATCCAAAGTAACAAAAAAAGATATTTTAGAATATTCATCCAGTTTTATTGATACAATTCAATCCAAATGCGATGTTACTGTTAATTCTAGGTGTAATTTTCTACCAAAACGTTTGTCCTATGCATGGACTAGATCCACTTAATTTGTTTATGTCAACACCAGTATTGGTCATGTGACAAGAGCAAAGAGTGTCATTGAAATTAATGAAATGAAATATGTTTAAATGTAATTTACTTTTGTCTTTTTCATAGGTTTTTAGTAAATTTTTCTTAAATCAAATACTCTTTGTCATCATCAGTAAAGTGGTAAGTACTGTCAGTGAGCAGTACTGTTTTATGTATTGTCATCAATATTCGTGATTTAAAATCTTATAAATTTTGTAAAACAAACCAGCGTAATTCAGTAAATAAAAAACAAAGTAATTGGACATGATTTATGTTGTAAGGTGAAATACCTTGGAGGAAAATCACAAAAGGAAATGTAAATAAATTAGAAATGTCACAACATGGTTTTTGGTACTTTTTAAAATTATGATTAAGGACACCTTCTACATGAGAGTCACATTTTTATATATTAAACATATATTTTCATGCATGTTGAAAGACCTTGGAGCATGTAATTTTCCCTATTTCTTAAAATATAAAGCAATTTTTTTCAACCTTATTCCCAATATGCAAGCAAGAACTCTGCTAGATTGTGTTAATGAATAAAAGAATGACAAAATATAAATATGTGCTGCAGATCAGCATGATGTCTAATAGTTGGAACCCCAAAAATTGGTGTTTGGCCACTTAAAATATTATTGTAGTGGTCCTTGGACTCCCAAATTGAATATTCTAGGGAAAACCCTGACATTACATACAAGAGAAAGTCCATAGTAACTGAGTACACTCTAGGAGGCTATATACTAGAGACAGTAATAGCAGTATTCAAGTACCTGGGTTACCATCACTATGAAACTAGGACAAGCAAATTTATAACATCTCAAACAGGACTCGGTTTCCTGCGCAGAAATCTGAAGGTCTCCTCTATATACATCATGCTGCCAATTTGTTTAAGTATGCCAGCATTGTATGGGACTCATATCATCAGACAGACATCAGGAAGCCGGAGGGAGTGCAGAGAAGGGCAGCAATGTTTGTCTTGAGAACCCAGCACAACAGGCTTTGTGTCACTACCATGATACAGGGGTTTGGTTGGAGATCATAAAATTTTGAGGACAGTTGAAGGGATACCAGACTTACCATGCTTGCTATACAAGTAACGATGGCCAACGGTCATCTTCAAGACAGACTGTATCTACGGACCATCAAGAAGAATCTTGACACACATATTACATACAGTGATTGATCTTTTCCCTTATAAATCATATTTTTGTAAGAAAATCAAAATGAATCAATAAATTTTCCTTTAAATTGTTAGTTTTAATTTCAAAGTGAGCAGGGTAAAAATAAAAATATTGAAATATAATTTAAAAATAGACAAATCATAATGTATAGATGGAAATATGGATTGAACATGTGTTTATAGCAGAAATAAGAACATAATTCACAGAGTTACATGATCATAATTTTATAAGTCAATATACAAATACAGATTACAAATATTGCAGCTGCTGGTTGCATGATTTTTAGCTGGGCCCAATTAGCTCAGTAAGTAACACATCTTACTATCATTTCAGAGGTCGTAAGTTCCAATCCCTGCTCAGCAATAGTCTCTGTGATGATTGATATATGACATGGTGTCTCACTATCATTAATCTTTCACTGCTGATTCAAGTGGGAAAGTTATCAGTTCCTTGCGTAGATGGGGTGTGCTTGAGTACTGGTTAACATTTCATGATCCCAGGAAACAGTGGTTAGGTTAAGTAATTGTCTGTAAGCCCTTGATGGCATAAAAATGTCGATTAATATCAGTCGATCCATGATTTTGAAAAATAGACATTTTAGTAGTATAAAAGAAAACAGATGGATATATGTATATATAATAAATATGGAGATAATTATTTGTGAATAACCAAGACATAAATACACAGACCAGACTACGGCGAATGCGCCTAGCTACAATGCAAACCATAGATACAATATCAAGGCCTCTGCCAAACCAGTAAATTTGGTATAGATCATGACTTATATACTATGGAATTACATGCAACACATCTGGACAGGGTGGACAAATTTTCATACATGAACTTATAGCTTTATATGAGTAGGATCCAGTTAATGATTCATGACTACTCACATGCTATATAAAGGACAAGATTTATAGACTCGTTGGATCGTATAGATACAGTGAATTCATATATATTTGATTGCATAAAGGGAGATAATTAAATTCACAATAAAGGAATTTACGTTTTTTGGGATCTTTTCAGATGCTCATTGACAATGCATGATATATATATATGGAGATAATTATTTGTGAATAACCAAGACATAAATGTACAGACCAGACAACCGCGTGTGCGCCTAGCTACAATGCAAATCATAGATACAATATCAAGGCCTCTGCCAAACCAGTAAATTTGGTGTCAATCATGACTTATATACTATGGAATTACATGCAACACATCAGGACTGGGTGGACAAATTTACATACATGAACTGACAGCTTTATATGAGTAGGATTATGTTTTTCTCAACTAAATTTGGTATTATTTCAAACATTTTGATGTTGGGTATTTTTCAGTAATAACCATGGAGACTGGGTCCTTTAAAGGAGATTTGATACACAAATAGGTCAGCAGGGGCCCACACCTCAAAAAGGGATAAAAATGGCACAATTCTGCTAAATGTGTTCTTATTTTGGTGTTGATAGTTCTTATGAGTATGGGTTTCAAGTTAAATAAAAGAGCTAGTGATCGTTTGGACTCAGTAAGGGGATTTTGCTAATTTTTGCAAAAGGGACACTATGGGAACACTGATAAATTGAAATAAAACTGACATGACATTGTGAAGTCAGGTGAGCTGCTTTTAATATTATCATGGCAAGCTGCTAATAAACTTTTACACCTATCATTACAAACTTCACAATTGGATACATGTAATTCTTACAAGATGGTAGGTTTTTTATTTGAGTTTAATAATAAATTTTCATTTACTTTACAGAAAATGACAGACAAATGTTTCCAGAAATGTGTTCCCAAACCAGGCAGTTCACTGGACAGTTATCAGCAGGTATGTGATCTTGGATTATCTAGAGTTTGGTTCTGAGAGGAAAAGGTATGACACTGTTTTACACAGGGCTGGAAGATTCCACTCGTCCATTCGCCATGACGAATGAACAGTTGGATTAGGAAAAGTTAGATTTAAGAAACTGACCTTAATATTTCTTCGATTTTAAGCATGCAATAAAAAATGTTGGAAAGGGAAGACAAGTAGCTTTTATCAGAAATTTTAAGCCCAGTTACAGTTTGTTATCAATCATGCAAGAAAACTGAGTCTATCTTACTTCTACTATGAAACCATTCAACTTTGTCACTGCTTTTATTTTCCCCAGCCGGGCCCGATTAGCTCAGCCGATTAGGCGTCTGAATATCAATCCAGGAGTCATGAGTTGGAATCCCCGCTTGACAACAGTCTCTGCGATGATTGATAATGACACTGTCTCATTATCATTCGTCTCTCACTGCTTATTCAAGTGGGAAAGTTAACAGTTTCTTACTGAGATGGGGTGTGCTCAAGTACTGGTTAACCTTTCAGGATCCCAGGTTAACTGATCATCTGTTTAGCAGTTGATGGCATAAAAATGACGCTAAATATTCAATCAATAAATTATTTTCCCTAAATACAAAGTATTCCTCCATTAATTATGAATGTATGTGGTATGAATGTGGAATATTGAATATTGGAATAAGCACCTAACAGACTATGGACAATGAATGGAATTGGCCAAATGACTTAATAAAACAGATCAGAATATTGGCAAAAATTTGTAGCATAAAAATGGAACTCTTGCTTACTTGTATGACATGGTTAATATGTTGGAGGAACAAACACTTGAGAAGAGAACACCAGTAACTCTAGTGGTGGTATTTTATTTCATTGAGTGTAAGTGGCTCCTGCCATATGTCTTAAGTTTGATCCCAGGCTTATCCCGATATCTTCTGAAAACCCCCAATGCTGGAAATGGACTTTAGAGTATTTCGCATAAAAGTTCGAACTTTCTTCACAGTCAAGCTAAAATATATTACATGTTTTATAAAAAAAAATACTTTAAAATTATTAGATATCATTCCATTTATATAAAAAATACAAAGACAAACTGGCATTTACCATCTCAACTAAGTCTGGAAAAGTAATTGTACTTAAAAAAACTAAGTAAAAAATGAATACTATCTATCAGGTATTGATCAATATGGTCAAAATTGCCTTATAAAACCCAGAAGTCTTTACCAATAGAAAAGCAATTGTAGATTATGATATTATTTTGAGAAGTCATTATTATCATTTATCTAAAATATTTTTTCTTTGTTCCAGAAATGCCTAGCATACTGTATGGATAGATATGGAGACACGGAAAAATTGGTTTCACAAACTTTGGTGACAAGACTGCAGCAGGAGTCGCAGTGATTCTTCATACATTTGTAAAATAATAGTAACAAAAATATATGTGGCATCGGATGTTGGAAGTGTGATACAAATAATGTGATGACCATTATATGTGTGATAAAATTGGATTCACTGTCAGGATACAGGTGCTTCTCAGTTATTAAAAGAAATAAAAACCTTTTTAGTTATCATTAAAAATGAAAAGCTTATTGACAGAAATGAAATGTTTATCAATTATCAATAGTAAAGAAAAATATCAATTTCAATCTAAAATAGAACAACAAAGGAGCAGACAAGATAACGGATAAATATATCTCTTTGATTGCAATGCTTCAACCAGTGACATCTCCGAAACCTTTATACCTGTAACTGACACTGCTACCCAGATGACTCTACAATATCTGAAAGTTACCCAGCATTAAAAGCGACTGCTTTATATCAGATGAATACCTGGCGAAACATACTTCAATTTAAATGGAGTTGATCTACATGTAGTTTGAAGTTGTTTTCTTAATTGTTAAAGGAAATGGCCAAAACATACTTGTATATTATATAGTTAATGTACATGATTGTGACATGCATAAGTTTGGAACATAATATTAGTGAGTCATTTGAGTCTTGTTAATGGAGTTTCAATCATGGAGTCTCAATCATGGAGTTTTAATCATGGAGTTTCAGTTATGGAGTAATCACAGATTGCGAAAAATTGATATTGTCTGAGACATAGTATACAACATTTTTAACCCTACTGCAAAAGTTTTTCAAACATATAACCAGATTATTACTTTGACTTTATATCCAAATAGAACAATCTGAGGAAGGGGTTGGGGGGAAATTAGTTTCCTTGCTGAAACGGAATACAATGATAAAAATTTAGAAAGTGAAACTTATATATGTAGACTTTAGGTCTTCCGTTAATTACAAACAGACTATAAGAAATGAATTTGGACTATGTTATTTTGGAATATCTCTAGTTAAAAGACTATAGTGCTAAAAATGTTTTGACACAGACTGCAATCATGAAGAGCCTCGATCCTGCTGGAGAGATATGGACAGTACTGAGCAGTGTGGACAGTTTTGTTTGTGTAACTTGAGCGCAGGGTTATATATATACCACTACCTGTGAACAGATTGATTAGATACTGTATCAAAATATTATTGTTGTGAACATTATGTCCAAATGCATGAAATAGTACAATTTAAAGTGAAAAATATAACTCCAAAACAATCTGCCTGATCCTGTAATTAAACCATACAAAAAATATCCAAGATGCTGGCAGATGGTGTCATACGGATTCATACCCTATGATACTTTACTGTCAGTATCAGAGAATTTTAAATAAACAGTCAGGATCATATATATTGCCTGTAATAATCAACAGCAGGCTTAATTGATTTACTTATAAAACTTTTGTAAGACATTTTGTATATAGTAAAAAAGTTGAAATAAATGTCTGAGAAGAAAGGTTGAAGTGAATTATAGAGAAATTTAGGAATAACAGTCAGCATTTTTATCAAACAATGCAGATTATTCCCCACATTTCCCCTAAAATGATAAGGATACATAAGTGATATCTGCCGATCCACTACTTGGTTCTTCGATCTGTCACAAACTTGGTCCATCCTTAAAAAAACATTTGTTTGCTGTGGTCTGACCCAGTATTTTACATATGAGTAGGTAGCTAGCTAATTTTTGTTTGTTGCCGAATATTGATTTTGCATAGTGATTGTAAAGAAACTGGACAGAAATCATGAAAAAGAAAATTAAACGCTTTGAAAGTCAATAAAAAATTTTTTGAGTGAGTAGGTAGGAGCACGGCAAACAATATTTTTTTTAAGGATGACCTTGTGTCTGAGTCACTGACAAATACATGTAAATAAACAGAGATTGTCGGCATTTTTCTCATTTCATGGTATTGTACTGTTTATGCTGTTGTGAAAATGCTGGAATAAATTTATAAAGACATCATGCTGGAAAATTGTGTGTTAAATTGAACTGGTAGTACATGAGCATTCAATTTGTTGCTGTTTGCAGGCAGAACGACGAAATTGACAATATCTTGTAACTTGTACAATAATGGCATTGTGGTTGTCTGTCCGTACATTTGTCTATACAGACCCAGTGCACCTTATGTGACACTCTTAAAGGTTTTTAGCACATCTGAGCTATGAGCGAATGATCACCCTGCGTCTTTCACTTTAATTTACGTAACAGTACCTGTATTTTAGTTATCAGTCTGCAAAAATAATGCAGGGAATATTAAATGGTGCACCTTATATTTCATATTTTTTCATACATCAAAACAAAAATTTCAGAGCACAACCCAAAAACTGTTCATGGTAACTTCACAAAACTTTGTACATATGTTAATCTAGTGGTTTAGTAGTGCCTTTCGCTATTGCGGAGAATAAATTTTGCTCCCAGTAAAACAAATAGCCCAAATTACTTGATTCACCATTTCTTGAGCACAACTATAAAGCTGTTTATTGTAACTTCACAAACCTTTGTACACATATCAATCTAGTGGTCTAGTAGTGCCTTATACTATTGAAAAGTTTTCTTCTGTTACCATAGAAACAAAAGGTAAAATTACAAAAATCCCCATTTCCAGAGCACAACTCAAAGACTGTTCAAGGTAATTTCAATACTCTTTGTTCACATGTCAACCTCATGGTCTATTAGTGTATTATGGTATGAAGGATTTTTCCTTTTCAATATTTTTTTCTGTAAACAGTAACCATGGAAACAAAAACCCAAAATGAAATTCATTTCTGAAAAGGGAGTATATCATGCGGGTTGGAATGTTTTAAGAAATAAAATTTATTTTTAAAATCGACATAAAGCATCTCATTATCATAAATAAATAATATCTGAATTGTTTGGTATATCAAATCGTGACAAAATCAATATTTCATTTGTGGTAAATTTGAAACAAAATATGTATTGTTAACGTAGACAGTACTTGGATACTGTTTGATGACCTTCACATTGCCATTCAGACTCTTTCTAAGATGAAACAAATTTTATGTGTTAACTGTATGGCATATAGAATTGAAATCCTAATGAAACGTAACTCGTTGATATTCTCCAATACCTCAGATGAGTTGGTTCATTGCATTTGTCACAGGAATAGTTATAGATGCCCTTACAATATTAACAAAAACCTACTTTTTTATTTTTATGTTCCCCCATACACCATTTTTTTTGGTGTAATACAGTAATTGCAGTGTCCGTCTTTCTATCCGATATTTTGTGTCCAGCCTTTAATGTATCCAAGCATAGATGGATCATCTTAACATGACGACATGGTCGCCACATGACACCCAGACTCCTACTTCAAACTTTAGTACAGGGCTATATGGCTTATGATTAACAGTAAACACTGCTGTTTAATGGTGCTAGGGAATGTCATATGATGTTATTAGTAGCATTAGCATTCAATATAGAGTTATGCAAGACTATTAATAAAAATAGTTCATTAAATAATATCAATACCTATCCATCATCACTCATACAGATTTACAATAATCATATTTTATGTTTTTAGCTCTTCTGAGCAAAGCTCCGGATTAGCAATTGTGATTTACCTTAGCCTGTCGTCTGACATACGCCATCTGTCCGTCGTTAACTTTTGCTTCAAATGACTTCTTCTCTGAAATACTTGACATATTTTCACCAAATTTTGTTTGAAGCATTCTTACACAAAGCTCTCTCAAGTTTGTTCAAATGATGACCCTGTGGTCAAATTTGGCCCTGCCCAAGGGGCTTATCAGTATTTTTTTTTCAAAATTAAAAAAATCTTTTACCAAAGTGCACGGCCTGAAGCATTGATATTTTGCATGTAATATGATCTAATGAGTTTTTATCAAGTTCCAGCCATGACCTGAGGGTCAAGATTGGCCCTGCCCGGAGACATCAGTTTAACATAGGGAAATTTACATTTAACAATATTCTTCTGAAGAATCGTCCAGTCAAATTGTTCATATTTGGTATAAATGACCCTTATGACTAAGAGTTTCAATTTGTTCAAATAAAGGGGCTATGATCGATTGGGGCCAGTAAGGGATCTTGATTTTTATATAGGAATAGTCATTTACTATGAGAAAAACGAAAAATTCTGCTTTTTTTAACTATTTTGGGTACTATTTTAATTATCTTTATGTCTGCTCTCCGATTTTCCATGAATTGTCTCCGAATTTTAAAAAGAAATGGTCCGGGATAAATTTCACGGGTAAAAGAAATAATCAGCACCGTTAACACTGGCACCGGTTTTCATGTTCGGACATTTCCGTACGCGCTACGTCACCTCTAGGAGCGCTATTTATTAGGTTATCCGGAAAATACCCGAGTATTAACGAAAACAGTATCGGATGATCCGGAAAGGCCGATCAACAACCTTCAAAATCCCATATGGCGGATGCAACACCACCAAAGAAAAAAAAGTACGAACATAAACAAACATTTATTAAAAGTTACACCGATGCATATCCTTGCATTTCGACATCGATGATGGGGGTGCATTATTGCATTCTGCAAGGTCTGCAATACAGAAATTATGTTATCTCACGGTGGGATAGGTGATTTGAAAAATCATTGCTACAAAACAGCACATCACCCGCTCAACTTGTCAGTCGTCGTAAAGGAAAATATCGACAATGGTTGCGACAACTCAACCAATGGATTAGTCGGTAATTAAATCCCAATAAAGCTTCATTTGAATGTTCAATAAAGCCTCGCTTTTATCAGTTTGTCAGCTTTTTTAATTTATTCTATAAAACTCGATCACTCAATTCTCTTTTTCATCAGATATTATGAAATATTTCTTAGGGAAAAATACATGACTTTTTATCAATGAAAAGTGCTGAAATGCCATCTCAGAGCATCTACAACTTAAAAAATTTCTGGGGGAGAACCCCCAGAAACCCCCCACCCTCACATTCGACTTCACTCCTATTTACAGTAATTAAGAGTTGGCATCTCTGCTATCACTAGGAGTTTCAAATTTTTTCAAATAAAGGGGCTATGATTGATTGTAGCCCAATATGAGGACTATGAATTTGTCACAGGACTGCTATGGGAAAACGGAAAACTCTGCTTTTCTGATCTATTTTAGGAGTTATTTAAATTACCTTCATGTCTGGAGCATCGCTTAGATATAACAATTCAGACAGGGTCCTTTAACCCTTTACTTCATATAGACGCATTTGGACTCTTCTAATATAGACGCCTTTGGACACCTAATATAGAAGGCTTTTGAATTATTGGGTGAGTTATGTTTATATTAACTGACAGAGTGGAAAACAGTGCAGGAAGTGTTCAGATTGCTCGTTACGAGCAATCTGAACTCTTCCTGCACTGTTTTCAAAGGCCTTCTGTGATTGGTGCGGGAAAACGTGTATCTATGGAGTAAAGGGTTAAAGGGGATTTAATATAAATTAACTAGCAAGGGCCTAAAAAATTAAAATTTTGAAATTTTGAAATTTCAAAAATCTTCATTTCAAAAACTGATGAGCCACATGTGTTAATATTTGGTTTAAATGTCCCCTATGAATAGGGGTTTCAAAGTTGGTTCAAATAAAGGGGTAAGGGTATACTGAGGTCCTGTAAGGGGACTTTGATTTTTACATAGGAAACAGATAAAATAATTCTGTTTTTCTCACGTATTTTACATATTATTTCAATTATCTTGAGGTCTTGAACATTATTTAGTTATAATAGTTTGGACTTAGTCCTTGAAAGGGGATTTAATATCCATAAGGTGTCAGCAGGGGCCCTTAAAGAGGTGAATTTTCAAAAATCTTCTCAAGAACTGTCCAGTCAATTCGTTCATATTTTGGTATAAATAATCCCTATGAGTAGGGGTTTCATGTTTGTTCAAATGAAGGGGCTAGGATCTATTGGGATCCAGTTAGGGGACTTGATGCTTGGAGAAAACTATAATAGGTTCTCTTGTTAATAATCATCTCATCCGGTTCGCCAAAATGACTGGTTCAAATCGTGAGGGTAAATAAAAACTTATACATATATAACCGCTTCAAAGGTCACACTTTAACTTTATTTGACAACACTTTCAGTCTGTTTGAGATTTCGCGTCCGGTCTGTAACTTTGTCACATATGGATAAATTTCAAAAACACTTGACTCAGTTCACCAGCATGACATGAAGACGTGGGCGCATAAGACTAACACCCGTACCTCAAAGGTCAAGGTCACAGTTTTTGTTGTCTGTGAGATTTCGTGTCCGTTCTGTAACTTTGTCATACATGGATGGATTTCAAAAACACTTGGCTGAATTGATCAACATGATATGATGAAGTATCGCGTGAAAAACCCAGGACATTTCCTCAAACCTATCTGCATTTTAATACGGACAGTCGGAGTGAATAAAGAGCATTCATTCAAAGGCGGATCGAATGAATGATTGATATATTTTATTTATTTCTTTTTAAAGAAATTATCATTGATAGTTGACGACGACCTACCTTGTTTACGTTAATTTCGGAACCTCTTCTGTGCCACCAGAAAACACTCTCTGTGTTGACATCAACACCATGAGAGCGTTTAATAAGCGTTACGTGTTTAAGTCTAAACTAGGCGTGTAGCCCTAGGTAGGAAATCACTTTTATAATATATTAGTTTGGCATGTTTGAATAGATATTCTTTTTGGCAAAACAGGGTCGGTGAGTATATATAGACATGATATATTGAGGGAGGGGGGGAGCCCGTGTGGTTCCGGCTAAGAATAGAATCACTGTCGATCTCTGCAGAGGGGTAGGAATCTTTCGAATGGGTGTCATGTTCATTTTGTCATTTTTTGTCATGTTCACTATTGTGGTTAAATATCAACCCCTGTGTGGTTCCAGGGAGCCATGAGTGATGGCAAGAATAGGATCACTGTGGCTTATGCATGTAGTAAGAAGCGACAAATTGAGTAATACGATAGAATTTGCTGAAACTCTGCAGTTCTGCAGGTATCTAGGTTCATTCTGCATATTCATTTGTTGGTGTATTTTTGTTTAAATCTGTATGTTAGTTTAAGTTTAAATTGTTTTAGTACATGTAGAGTGAACCTGGAATCTTCCTTCCTGTTGGCGTCGAATAACCTATAATGTGTCGGTACGCCGTAAAACCCTATTCATTCATTCAATATTGGGGGAAAATATGTTTTTAGCCAATTTTAAAAGTTTGTAAAATTCTGATATATTCCCTTTAAGCGATGCCACGCAACCCATTTCTCTCAAATAATTGCATTGTATAAATATCACCATTGTTTACATGGCGCGCTGATTGGTTAAATTATTCAATCGTTAGTTCACTTATTGATTTAATTACTATTCAGCATATTTACATAATTAATACGTCACTTGCTGATTTATACCAGTATACACGTTGTGGCGACATCTACTGTACTGATTGCTGATCTATCAATGAAGAATTTTTTATTTATTTAAGAATACACTATAT